>QXEO01000055.1:1306749-1641001 GCA_007115705.1 Dactylis glomerata
AGCTGGGTTTTTTTTTCTTTTTTGTGTGGTTTTTTTATTTTTTAATGGTTTTTTTGTTATTCTGTTTTCTTCTGGTTTTTCGTTTTTTTCTTTCTTAAAAATTCTGAACATTTTTAAAATTTGAACATTTTAATTTTTTGATTTTTTTAATATTTGAATATTTTTTATGTTTGAACATTTTTTACTTTTGAACATTTTTTTACTTTTGAATTTTTTTTCAAATTTGAACATTTTTTATGTTTGAACATTTTTTTAAATTTTGAATATTTTTACATTTGAACATTTTTACATTTGAACAATTTTTAATTATGAACATTTTTATATTTGAACAATTTTTAAATTTCAAGAAATTTAAAATTTGTTCATAGTTGAATTTTGTTCATATTTGAATTTTTTGTTCATATCTCAAATTTGTTCAAATTCGAATTTTGTTCAACATCAAAATTTGTTCAAATTCAAATTTCGTTTGAATATGAAATTTGTTCATGTTTCACTTTTGAATAAATTCGAAATTTGTTCATATTTAAAATTTGTTCAAAATCGAATTTTGTTCAAAATCTAAAAAATTCAAAATAAAAATTTGTTCAATCCAAAATCTGAACAAATTTCAAAATATAAAATTGTTCAAAATTGTCTAAACAGAAAAAAGCAAAAAAAACAGAGAAGAAGTACCACATGGGCCGGCCCAACAGGAACATCACGTAGGCGGAGCGAACTAGAGCACGCAAACACTATCCGCCTCCGAGGTGAAGGAATAGGGGTGCTCCTCCTGGCGCTCGCGCGCTACATATCATCCAGTTCACTTAAAGATCGCTAGAGCGGGCCGGCCCAACTATAGCATGAGCGAGCCGCACGCTGCTTCTGTTCTCTGTGCGAACGAGTCGTCGCCGAGGAAGTACATTTTATAGGGAAGAGCTCAGCTATTTAAATCGGTCAGATCTTTGCTAAACAGTCAAGGTGGGACTAAAAATGAGCACTGCTACACTGCATACGGACGTGGGATGCGGACATGCGACACAGGACGACATGCCCCAGGTCCACGATGAAATCTTTACGTTGTACGTTGCTACTCCTTTACTAGCTTAGCTGTATGATGGCCATGCTACGTCTGAACCTTTACATTGATGTACTTAGCTAGCTAGCTGCTCAAGAGATCTAAATCTAGCGGTGCTTCAAATTACTACTAGCTATCGTATATTTCTCGTCGGCGCACACCTTCTAATATGGTTGATGTACTGTGTTCTGTGGCCTTCATGATTGGGCAAAAAAAGTACTTAAAAAGGTTTTGCAACAAATAATTATGTTCCTAGGAAATAATAATAATGCACCTGAGAACAAAAATAGTACATCGCTGGGAACAAAAAATCATCTAGGAACAAATTTGGTTCAACTGCTTTATAGAGTATGTGGAACAAGCTTTTTAATGGATAAAGAAATAATTATACACCCAGGAACAAAAATGAGAATAACAAGGAACAAAACAAATATCCAGGAACAAACTTATTTGTGGGGCTATGCTTGAATAGTACATGGAATAAATCTTTCTAAATTAATAAAAGAATAATTATAAAGTGGGATGAATAACTATGCATTGGGGATCAAAAATAAGTGTTCAAGAAAAATCTGAATTTTTTTTCTAAATAAGATGAACAAAAAATAATAGGGAACGAAACATATATCTAAGAACAAAAACTTTGTGGAAAGAAGAGGAACAAAAATGAAATTAGTAGAGAACAAAAGTATTTGTGGGGCTAGTGTTGAATAGTATGTGGAACAAATCTTTCTTAATGAAGGTACGAATAGTTATGCAGTGGGGAACAAATAATTATACATAAGGGAACAAAAAAATTAAAATCTAGGAACAAAATATGTGTGGAACTAATATTTTGAAATAAGAGGAACAAATCTTTCTTAATGAAAGAACAAATAGTTATGCAGTGGGGAACAAATAATTATACATTAGGGAACAAAAAATAAAAATCTAGGAATAAAAAAAGTGTGGAACTAATATTCTAAAATAAGAGGAACAAATCTTCCTTACTAAAGGAACAAATAGTTATGTAGTGGGAACAAATAATTATACATTAGAGAACAAAAAAATGAAAATCTAGGAACAAAAAAAGTGTGGAACTAATATTCTAAAATAAGAGGAACAAATCTTCCTTACTAAAGGAACGAATAGTTATGCAGTGGGAACAAATAATTATACATTAGGGAACAAAAAAATGAAAATCTATGAACAAAAAAAGTATGGAACTAATATTCTAAAATAAGAGGAACAAATCTTCCTTACTAAAGGAATGAATAGTTATGCAGTGGGAACAAATAATTATACATTAGGGAACAAAAAATGAAAATATAGGAACAAAAAAATGTTTGGAACTAATATTCTAAAATAAGAGGAACAAATCTTTCTTAATAAAGGAACAAATAGTTATGTGCTACTTGGTGATGATGTGGAAGCAGACATCCTTGTGCGTGGTGCTTGACCAGCCCGTTGGGAACCCCAAGAGGAAGGTATGATGAGTGTAGCAACAAGTTTTCCCTCAGTTAAGAAACCAAGGTTTAATATCGATCAGGAGAAGAGAGGCGATGACGACTGAAGGTGATGCTTGCTAGCTTGCGATAGCAGCGGACAATTTATATGTGGCGCCTCGTCCAAGCTTTGCTTGCTAGCTGCAACGTGGAGCCTGCACACACACAAACAAATACTTTGTTCCCAACTTGCGATGAGGTTGTCAATCTCACCGGTTTGCTTGAAACAAAGGTTATGAGCGTATCGAGTGGAAAACAATATAGTATGCGAGTAAAGTAAACAGTGCGGGAAAAGTAAACAGGTGATTGCAATATGATTAAAATAGGACCGGGGTCCACAGTTCACTAGTGGTGTCTCTCCATAGATAAAATAACATGCTGGGTAAACAAATTACAGTTGGGCAATTGATAGAATAGAGCTAACGTGATATGTCAAGGAGATCACTATGAGATTTACTCTGGGCATTACAACAAAATACATAGACCGCCATCCAACTGCATCTATGACTAATAATCCACCCCCGGGGATATCATCCGAACACCCTAGAAGTATTAAGTTGCGAACAACAGATAATTGCATTAAGCAAAGTGTGTAATGTAAACAAAGCATATGCCCTTGAGCATATGAATGTTGTTTTCTCCCTAGTAACAATAGCACATCTACCACCTTAGAGGTTTCTGTCACTTCCCCAGGTGAAATAGAGGCATGAACCCACTATCGAGCATAAATACCCCCTCTTGGAGTCACTAGCAACTACTCGGCCAAGATAGCTACTAACAACGGAGAGCATGCAAGATCATAAACAACATAGAGATAACAAAAGATATAATTCAGTACAGCAACTTAATCATAAACACCAATATTCTGAAGGGTTTCGTAGCATAGTAAACAAAATTTTTCTACGCAACGAACAAGAAAGCCAAGATCTAATCTAGGAGATGTAATCAACGAGAGAGGTAGATGAGATCTTCATACCCTTGAAGATTCGCACAGCGGTAACGTTCAAGAGAACGTGGTTGACGTAGTCGTACTCGCCGTCTCCTCCTCGCGATCCGATCCGATCCTACGCCGCAAGTGGCGGCGCCTCCGAGAGTTGCACACGTGCGGTGCAGCGATGTCTCCTCCTTCCTTGGTCCAGCAAGTATGGTGGAGAGATAGATTGGATCAGTAGCACGACGGCGTGGTGCTTATGGTGGAGAGTTTCTGCGGCAGGGCTTCGCCTACGCGCAGTCGCGAGAGAGAGAGAGAGAGGGAGGGCAGCAGGGGCGGCTAGGGTTTGGGTCTTTTTGGGGTGAGGGAGGGCTGCGCCCCTGCCCCCCCTTATATGGGGGGCTGGGCGGCCAGCTTAGCCCCTCCTCCAATCCCTAACCGACTTGGATAAGGAAGAGTGGGGGGCAAGTTTCCCCCCCTTCCTTATTTGAAGATTCCTTTAGGGTTTCCCCTTGGGCTTGGCCGGCTGGGCCTTAGGGGCCTTGTGCACCTGGCCCAAGGCGGCCAGGGCACTTCCCCTTAGGCCCACGCAGGCCTCCGTCAAGTGGGCCCACGTTGGTCCCACTCCGGAACCTTCTAGAACCTTCCGGTACAATACCGATAAACTCCGAAACCTTTCCGGAATCCAAAAACTGCTTTCCTTTATATGAATCTTATTCTCCGGACCATTCCAGAACCTCTCGTGACGTCCTGGATCTCATCCGAGACTCCGAACTAAAACTCATAAACCAATTATCCATTCTATCCTAGCGTCGATGCACGTTAAGTGTGTGACCCTACGGGTTCGAGAATATGCAGACATGATCTTCTATCAATAATCAATAGCGGGATCTGGAAACCCATATTGACTCCCACATATTCATCGATGATCATATCGGATGAACCACGATGTCAGGATTCAATTAATCCCGTATATGTATTCCCTTCGTCACACGATATTTTACTCGCCCGAGATTTGATCGTCGGTATCGCCATACCTAGTTCAATCTCGTTCACAGCAAGTACTTTACTCGTTCCGTAATCCGATATCACTTTGTGATTAACTCCTTAACCACATGCTTGCAAGCGGTGTTGATATCAATTACCGAGTGGGCCCGAAGTATATCTCTCCGACTTGGGAGGGACAAATTCCATCTCGATACATACAACTCAACAAGTACTTTCCGATCACCTGAGAGACACCTTTATTATCACCCTCACATAGGATGACGTTTGATGACTTCAAAGCTTTCTTCCGATACTAGGGAGTTGTATTATCTCATGGTCTAAGGAATACAATACATGACATAGGAAAAGCTTCGCAAAGATGAACACGATGACACGATCTAATTGCTCTGCTTTATTTGGGTCTGTCCATCATATCATTCTCCTAATGATATGATCTCATTATTAATTGACAACACATGTCTATGGTTAGGAAACCTTAACCATCATTAATCAATGAGCTAGTCCATAGAGGCGTACTAGGGACACGGTGTTTGTTCATAAACCACACAAGTATTAAAGTTTCCGCTTAATACAATTCTAGCATGGAATATAAACATTATCATGAACAAGAAATATGATAATAACAATATTATTATTGCCTCTAGGGCATATTTCCTTCAGTCTCCCACTTGCACTAGAGTCAATAATCTAGTCATACTTGCGCCTTTAACACCTATGGCATTCCGGTGTTATTCACACGCCTTGCACGTGGTAAACCTTATCTACGGGTCTGACACTTTCAGGTCCGCTTGTATTTGCATATTGTTTTGCATCAGCACGCATTACTCATCTTGTATGAGATAGCATCGTATAAACTTGGTCTTCTGGTGAGACCTTTGTTTCTTAGCCGAGACTATGTTGTCACTATTGTCATACAATAGAACTACATAGTACTAGCACACTTAGAAAAATAGCGATATCCACCGTGCGTCGAAATACTCATTGGTCCGCACACATCGGTATGTATGATTTCCAATAAGTCCGTTGCTCGCTCCATTATTCTGGAGAACGGGTTTTTGATCATCTTGCCCATGAGGCATGGCTTGCACGTGTCAAATGATTCAAAATCAAGAGACTCCAAAAGTCCATCAGAATGGAGTTTCTTCATGCGTTTTACGCCAATATGACCTGGACGACAGTGCCACAAATAAGTTGGATTATCACTATCTACTTTGCATCTTTTATGCCGCTTCTAAAGCGATTATATACTTAGCCCTCGTTGCAGTGTCCGCCACAATGTTAACATTGGAACTCATCCAAGTTATCATGGAACTTTCTTCCATCTTATTGTGCCACCTTCTTACTCAAAACAAATAGCTTAAAAATTGAGATAAAATTTTACTTGTATGTGTGACAAAGCCAATGTAACTTGTTGCAATGAACCATTTGTCACTTCTGCATACAGAACATATTCTTACTTCTTTGAAAGTGCATAAGAATATCTTTACTATTGTCCAACGATCATCATATGAATGCTATAACCTTTAGAGCATTGGACACATCTGGATCTACATATCATGGTATACAAGATTGATAAAATCATTCTTGTGGTTTCACTCATCAAGTGTCAAAACAATTGATTCTTGCTCCAACCTCTTCCATGCAACAAGAACCATTCTTATTGTTTCCATATTGAACAAATTCAATATTTCATCTATGTACTCTGGCAAAACTATATTAACGCCTCAATCTATCTGTATAGACATTGATGCTTAATATTCTGGTTTTACCTAAGTCTTTCATCAAAAACTAATTTTAATGAAAACTTAACAATATCAAGAAAAACACATTATTTCCAATGAACGATATGTCGTCCACATAAAGTATTAGAAATATGTCTGAGCGCTCCCACTTACTTTCTTGTAATACAAGCATCTTCAAATATCTTGATGAAATTAACACTTTAACATTTTCATCATTGAAGATTCCAACTTCGCTATGCTTACTTCTATCATAGAAGTTTGCATACATATTAGCAACCTTTGAATCAACAAAACCCATTGGGTCGTGTCAGTTACACGTCCTTGGTGTGCATTCCAGTAGAGGAATGTTGTTTCGTTTATTCAACTATCATATCTCAATATGTAATTGTTGCTAGAATAATTCATATGACGAAGTCAGGGCCCATCATCGCTTCTTTGTATATTGTTGGATACTATTATCTAATAATATCTCGTCCTCAAATCTTACTATTTGATTACGACCAACTTGGTTAAATAGAAACTTCGATGTTGTGACTACAACATATTGTAGACGCGTGAGCTATGAATGTAGTTGCCGCTTCCAGAACATTTTCTGGTGCTGCGCTACTCTGATCATCTTGCTCAGATTCAATAACCTCATCAAGTTCTATCTTCCTCCCACTTAAACCTTTCGCGAGAAACTCCTTCATAAGAAATTCACTTCTTTTAGTGACAATCACTATGTGTTTGGGTTCATAATAGAAGGAATACCCATCGACATTCTTTGGGATAACCTACAAAAACTTACTAATCCGATTTTGGTTGTAAACATTTTACACATATGCCTTGCATACCAAAATTCAAGAAAAGACAACTATAACTTGTATGGTGTCATTTCAGCGGATTATGATGGTGCTCTATTTAGTGAAAAGCGGTAGTCTTTAAAGCATAATCCACAAATTATATTGGTAGTTTATTTCATCATTGATCTAACCATGTCAAACAAGGTTTGATTATATCCATCAAAAACTCCATACTCATATGGTGTCTATCATGATGCAAGTTTGTGGAACAATTCCTCTAACTCTTAGATGTTTGCTAAACTTGTAACTCAAATATTCTTCTTTATGATCTAATCATACTACTTGAATATTCTTGTTACAACAATTTTCACTTCATAAACTGAACAATTTCAATTGTTTCATACTTCTATCTCATCAAGCAGATATACCATACATCTATTCGAGTCATTGATGAAATAGAAAATACACCATGATCGACTTCACACCATGGACTACATACATCAACATGTATGATCGCCATTTAGTTAGTCACTTGTTCTGTCCATGGCCCATGAACGGAGTTTAATCATCTTTAGGAAAAGTCTCACAAGCGTCAATCAATTCAAAATCAAATGACTCGAAAATCTATCAATATAGAATTTCTTTCATGTTTTGTTTCCAATATGACTTAAACGGCGGTGTCATATATAAGTGAAATTTGTTTTGTCTTGCGACCTTTAGCATCAGTATTATAAATGTCTATTTCACCAACAAGATAATAATAATCTATCCATCGATTATGGAAGACGGTAATAATTTGAACAACCATTGCTCTCATAATACCAGAACAAAATAACAATTATTAAGTTCATGAAATATCTTGAAGGCTAGGTTTGATGTCGACGAGAAGCACAATAACACTTTTATTTGTATCTCGACATGCATCATTACCATATTCTTTTACTAGTTACTTAGGCCATCATAGTTCTTGTATTGTTGCTTTGTATGACATTTCATACCAACAATCTAGTATCCAATACCCAAGAATTATGTACTAGCAAAGAATACATCTATAACATGTATATCATTTATATACCTGAGATGGAATTTTCCAGTCTTTTACTTTTCTACCAAATATTTTTGCAGATCCTATTTAGCATTTCCTCTCTATTTAGAAGAATCTATCGACATCAATAGTGGCATCAATCATTTGATACATAGTCCAAAGGATGTTAGTCAAATACTAATAGCCTTGGATTTTGCACTTTGAAGTGGATCGCCATCATCATATGATTGGTATTCTTCCAGATTCCATTCTTTAGTATTCTTTTGGTATAGCAAAACAATTTAGCCAATACCTTTTCATTCATCCTATCATGACATCTTTCATGATGAAACTACTATAGCTTATAAGGATGAATGCAAGTATAATATTAGTTCCCAAACTTTTGGGTGATCGGGATGCCTCGCATCTTCAATCTTCGCATATAGTCATACAATATGAGCATATGTTCTTTTACTAAATTATACTTCATCATTTTGCAAACAATCAAAGTCTTAGATATCAAATATCTTTCACTTCTTATTTGTTTCTGAAACAATTCTTTCAGCTCGATGATCACTTTGGTTCTCAAACAACTTTGAAGATCAATTTATCATGAAGGCAAACATATGATCTTTAGATACTAAACTTGAATCATTGCTCTTAGATTAATACAACTTATTAAATCGCATGGAGCAAGTGAGGTTTGCTAAAGTTTGCAATAAGACTTTAATCCTAACTCTTGACATTCTAACTAAACGGTACTAGACCGTAAAGTGATAATCCAGAATTCTATAGTTCTTTTAACTCAATTAAGCTAAGTGTCGGTGGGAAACGGTGCCAAAGACTACAACGACTTATGCAAATACAACAAGATTTAGTTCAAGATAATTAGTTCAAGTTAGTCAAATTACTAGTGAACTCCCACTAAATTCAACATCCCTCAAGTTGTTTTTAGTGAAGCATGATCCAAATTCACTACACCGAGACCGATCATCACGTGAATGATGTAGCTTTAATGGTGAACATCAACATGTTGATCATATCATCCATATGACTCATGCTTGACCTTTCGGTCCGTGTGTTCCGAGGCCATGTCTGTACATGCTAGGCTCGTCAAGTAAAACCCAAGTATCTCCGCATGTGCAAATACTGGCTTGCACCCGTTGTATGTGAACGTAGAGTTTATAGCACCCGATCATCACGAGATGCTTGAACACGACGAACTTTCGCAACGGCGCATACGAGGGGAGAACACAGTTTTATCTTGATCTTTAAGTGAGGAATCATCTTATAATGCTACCGTCGCGATCTAAGCATAATAAGATACATAAAAGGATAAACATCACATGCATATAATTTTATGTGACATGGTATAGCCAATCTCCGCGCCATGATCTCCATCTTGTGCACGCCGGCATGATCTCCATCAATCCACCATGATTGCCTCCACCACGAATAGCAACTACAACTATTGCTAACTATTTAGCGATAAAGTAAAGCTATTACATGGCGTATAAGAAGTTGACACGCAGGTCATACACAATTATAAAGACAACCATATGGCTCCTGCCGGTTGTTAACTCATCGACATGCAAGTCGTGAAAGATTACAAAACATGATCATCGCATACATCACATATATCACATCACATCTTGTGGCCATACCATATCACAAAACACTCCCTGCAAAAACAAGTTAGACGCCTCTACTTTGTTGTTGCATGTTTTACGTGGCTTATGGGAGTAGCAAGCTAAGAACGATTCTTACCTACGAAAAGCCACAACGGTGATATTATGGTTGCTAACATCCGATGTAAGTCTCATGACTACTATAGTGAGAGAAACTGGCATCCACCAGCCGCATGTGTGGAACAAGCCACACGTCAAGTGCGGAGCCGGTCTCGCGAACGCGGTCGCGTAAAGTTGGCCTGGACCGCTTCGATCTCACTATACCGCGCCATAAGAGATACACAACAAGAGGTTTGCAACAGAAAACATCAACGCCTGCAACAAGCATGTTGCGTTCTACTCGTGAAACACATCTACGCATAGATCTAACTCTGATACCACTGAAGGGTTTCGTAGCATAGTAAACAAAATTTTTCTACGCAACGAACAAGAAAGCCAAGATCTAATCTAGGAGATGTAATCAACGAGAGAGGTAGATGAGATCTTCATACCCTTGAAGATTCGCACAGCGGTAACGTTCAAGAGAACGTGGTTGACGTAGTCGTACTCGCCGTCTCCTCCTCGCGATCCGATCCGATCCTACGCCGCAAGTGGCGGCGCCTCCGAGAGTTGCACACGTGCGGTGCAGCGATGTCTCCTCCTTCCTTGGTCCAGCAAGTATGGTGGAGAGATAGATTGGATCAGTAGCACGACGGCGTGGTGCTTATGGTGGAGAGTTTCTGCGGCAGGGCTTCGCCTACGCGCAGTCGCGAGAGAGAGAGAGGGAGGGCAGCAGGGGCGGCTAGGGTTTGGGTCTTTTTGGGGTGAGGGAGGGCTGCGCCCCTGCCCCCCCTTATATGGGGGGCTGGGCGGCCAGCTTAGCCCCTCCTCCAATCCCTAACCGACTTGGATAAGGAAGAGTGGGGGGCAAGTTTCCCCCCCTTCCTTATTTGAAGATTCCTTTAGGGTTTCCCCTTGGGCTTGGCCGGCTGGGCCTTAGGGGCCTTGTGCACCTGGCCCAAGGCGGCCAGGGCACTTCCCCTTAGGCCCACGCAGGCCTCCGTCAAGTGGGCCCACGTTGGTCCCACTCCGGAACCTTCTAGAACCTTCCGGTACAATACCGATAAACTCCGAAACCTTTCCGGAATCCAAAAACTGCTTTCCTTTATATGAATCTTATTCTCCGGACCATTCCGGAACCTCTCGTGACGTCCTGGATCTCATCCGAGACTCCGAACTAAAACTCATAAACCAATTATCCATTCTATCCTAGCGTCGATGCACGTTAAGTGTGTGACCCTACGGGTTCGAGAATATGCAGACATGATCTTCTATCAATAATCAATAGCGGGATCTGGAAACCCATATTGACTCCCACATATTCATCGATGATCATATCGGATGAACCACGATGTCAGGATTCAATTAATCCCGTATATGTATTCCCTTCGTCACACGATATTTTACTCGCCCGAGATTTGATCGTCGGTATCGCCATACCTAGTTCAATCTCGTTCACAGCAAGTACTTTACTCGTTCCGTAATCCGATATCACTTTGTGATTAACTCCTTAACCACATGCTTGCAAGCGGTGTTGATATCGATTACCGAGTGGGCCCGAAGTATATCTCTCCGACTTGGGAGGGACAAATTCCATCTCGATACATACAACTCAACAAGTACTTTCCGATCACCTGAGAGACACCTTTATTATCACCCTCACATAGGATGACGTTTGATGACTTCAAAGCTTTCTTCCGATACTAGGGAGTTGTATTATCTCATGGTCTAAGGAATACAATACATGACATAGGAAAAGCTTCGCAAAGATGAACACGATGACACGATCTAATTGCTCTGCTTTATTTGGGTCTGTCCATCATATCATTCTCCTAATGATATGATCTCATTATTAATTGACAACACATGTCTATGGTTAGGAAACCTTAACCATCATTAATCAATGAGCTAGTCCATAGAGGCGTACTAGGGACACGGTGTTTGTTCATAAACCACACAAGTATTAAAGTTTCCGCTTAATACAATTCTAGCATGGAATATAAACATTATCATGAACAAGAAATATGATAATAACAATATTATTATTGCCTCTAGGGCATATTTCCTTCATATTCATCGGATCCCAACAAACCAACATCATAGAATTACATAACGGTGATCTCAATCATGTATGGCAGCTCATGAGATCTAAACATGAAGCACATGGTGGAGAAGACAACCATCTAGCTACTGCTATGGACCCATAGTCCAAGGTAGACTACTCACTCATCGCTCCAGAGGCAATCATGGCGATGAAGGAGACCTCCGGTGGCGATTCCCCTCTCCGGCAGGGTGCCGAGAAGAGCTTCTGGACCCTCCCGATCTTCGGGTCAACGGCGGCGGCGGATCGCGATGTATTCTGGAAAACTGATCGGGCGCTTAGGTTTTTCTCGTCAGGGGGTATATGTAGGCGAAGGGGAGCTGTCAGAGGAGGGACCAGGCCTCCTCACACGGGCTCAGCGCGGCCAGGGGTAGGGCCGCGCCGCCCCTGTGTGTGGGGGCCATGTGGCCCCCCTCCGTCAGGTCTTCGGATGTTTGGGAGCCTCCCCGTGATATAAGTCTTCAGGAACTTGTTTCGTCCAATTCCGAGAATATTTCCTGTGTATCACTTCTGAAACACAAAAACAGCAGAAAACAGGAAACTGGCACTGTGGCACTTCGTTAATAGGTTAGTTCCAGAAAATGCATAAAAATGCCACTAAGTGTAACAAAACAATAGGCAAATGGTGTAAAACAAAGCATGGAGCATCAAAAATTATAGATACGTTTGAGACGTATCAAGCATCCCCAAGCTTAACTCCTGCTCGTCCTCGAGTAGGTAAGTGATAACAAAAGAATAATTTTTGAGGTGACATGCACCTACACAATCTTGATCATATATGTAAGCATTGGTGAGCTGGGATCAATAGAACTTAAAACATGGGCATGAAAGATATAATCATGACAATAAGAACTTAGCAACCATGTTGTAAACATGCAAATGAACACAAACAAAAGATCATGGAAATGAAACAATGAAAGTCAAACGTGTGTTCAAATCATAAGGAAAAACATACAAGTGGTTTTCAGCTTGTCCTTCAAAGAGAGCAAAACATAAATGCATAGGACACCTCAAAGTTTAAGAGGGCGACTAGATACAAATAATTTAAGAACAAGTGAAACCAACAATATGAATCACTCAATGAACCTTGGGACAATGCATATCACACTAAGAATGACAACTATGCTCTCTTAGTGGTGCATAAAGAAAGAAGGTGGTGACTCAACATAAAAGTAAAAGAAAGGCCCTTCGCAGAGGGAAGCAGTGATTGCAAGTTTTATAACCTTCAAAAATTATGGTACTTACCGGCTTTGAGCTCTCATTGCCCCCATCATAAGCATCTTGAATGGTTAAAGTTAATGCGAGAACAATTATGATGCATATGCTTGACAAATCATAAGTTGAAAACCTCGTGTCCCGTGAATACGAGTACCCAACCTATGCTACTTTACTTAGAGTCCCAAGCAAGGCTCTTGTCATTGTAAGTATATGCGTATCATTGAGAACCGCCAATGGGGTACCTCCGTGCCCGATGACATGGAACAAGCCCACACTAAAATGATAGGACAAGCAGACAATGAACACCTCGACATCTCTTTTATTTGCTATATTGTTTAGCTTTTTATTGTGAGATGCGTCATTGAATGTTCACCATGGGTATGCTGCAAATTTCCACCATGAATTATGCATGGCTTAGATTGGCGGCCCGGCGTTTCCCTAACACATATACAAACTCCATGATCCCTACAAGATTCCCAATTCATTTCCCATAGCGGGCATCCATAAACAAAAGATCACAATATCAACTCAAATAGAAGTGCAATGTTGAAAGCTTGCCCCATGACAGCATGGCTGGGCTAGAATCCAACTTACAACTTGCAAGCATAACAACTCAGCATAAGAGACCACAATGTCAAAATTTTAAGAACAGGAAAAAGTAAAGTGTGCCTTCCGGTTCGTGAGAGCTTTACTGACCGAATTTCGCATAACACTGGTAAGAGTTTAATTTGAAGAGAATATAAAAGCAAGTCAAATTTACTTGGAATAGCAAATTGCTAGTAGGTATGTATGGTGGACACAATGGAAAACTTGGCTTTTAGGAGTTGGATGCACGAGTAGAGCTCATACTCAGTACAAGGTGAGGGCTAGCAAAAGACTGGGAGCGACCAACTAAGAGAGCAATAATGGCCATAATCATGCAAAGCGACAAAGCGACATTAAAAGAAGCATACGATGGCATCAAAGGTCAAAAACTAAATGATCATGAAGGCTATTGGCGACTTTGTAAGAGTCTAACATGTGTGAGCATGCGCCAAGTCAACCCAAATAAAACATCAAGGAGAAAACCAAAATAATGCTTCCATACAATAAAAACAACGCATGATTTTTTCAAAGGCTCATTAAGCAATCTCAGTTATTTGAGACAAGTCATGCTACAGCAAAACCACTAAGCATACTATCAAAAAGACATCAAGCATGACATGAAAAAGCCTAAGCCGCAGTCTACACAAGCTCCTTCTTGTACCACTATTTTGCACAAAGCTTTTTCTCTTTTCCAACACCATTTGAAATTTTTAAAGATACCTCTTTTGACGAAAACCAATAAAGATCAGAGGCAAAAATACACCTTGATGAAAAGATATGAAAAGATCTGAACGCAAATCAAGGCGAAAACGAAAACCAAAAACAGTAGCAGAAAAAGTAGAACGCTTGATTTTAAATAAGAGTGAAAACTAGAGCGTTCTTTGCAAATGAAAACGAGTACATCTCCTCCAAAGGAAATTTGTTGGGGTCCAACCATTTATTGCAGCAAACAAACAAACTAAACAAACTAAGAAAACTAAAACAACTGACGCTCCAAGAAAAACACATAGTGCATGAAGCAATAAAAATATAGTGTTTTGAAAGGTGACCTGATTTTTGCCGATGAAGAAGGGGTGCCCCGGGGGCATCCCCAAGCTTTAACGCTTGTACTTCTTGGATATTTCTTGGGGTGCTGGGCATCCCCAAGCTTGAGCTTTTGTCCATTCTTCAACTCATCTCATCATTCTCCAATCCCTACACTTGAAAACTTCCTTCATACAAAACTAAACACAATTCTATTAGCAACATTAGTGTAAGCATAAAATATATTCAACCTCTTTTTAGCTTCAGGTTTCAACCCAAAACCACCACATATAAAGTATATACTACTGTAGCAACTTACACAAGAGTTCCATGATCAAAAAGAACTCAAAAGAAAGCGATAAAGTGGCAAAAACGAATATTGGCAGAAATCTGTCAAAACTGAACAGCTGACAAAGGACGAATTTTTGAGGGATTTTCCGTTGCTCAAATCAAAAAGTGTTCAACTAAGAAAAGTTTGGATATAACCTGGGGCATATGCACAAGAAATCGCAGGTCCAAAAGATAAACAGAGAATTTTCATGAATTTTTACGGTGCAGCACCGAAAACAGTTTCAGGACAGCAGTTTCCCCAAATCTTTACCTCACTCAAATTAAAGGCTTCTCTTGGCACAAAAACGAAATAAACAAGATAAGGAGCGGTCATTACAGTAGTAATGACTTCCAAGACTCAAATAAAAGAAAAAGTACTGTAAAGAAAACATTGGATTATCTCCCAAGAGTGCTTTTCTTTAACGCCTTTGAGCTAGGCGCAGAAAAGTGCGAATCAAGTAATATCAAGAGATGAAGTGCTAGGATCAGCACGTGACTTACGTCTCCCTTTCTTACCTTTGCTCTTGATTCTAGGAAAGACATGGTTATTGCAAGGTGGAGTAGTAAATGTTATATTGCCTTTTCCCACATCGATAACGGCGCCAAGGAGCTTCAGAATGGATCTTCCAAGTGTGATTTGTCCTTTTCCTACACATTCAATAACAAGATAATCAGTAGATATCATTCTTCCTAGGATTTTTGTAAAGACTCCTTCAGCTATTCCAAGGGGAAATATGGTGGCATTGTTAGTAAGAAAAATTTCTTCTCCTCCCTCAGAAAGCTTCCAAAGGCTCAAAGATTCATAAACATCCTTTGGCATGAGACAAAATTCAGACATAATATCACAACGAGCATAAAAAGTTTCACCACTAATGGTGATCTGTATTGTAGGATACCAGCTCGAAGGTTCAGTATTGGTTGGCACATAATCAAAATGCTGGCGTAAAGTATTGTAGCAAGAATGCAAACTAGCAGTGTGAGTCTCAAGAGTATTAAGTCTATTAAAAATGCTCACAAGAGAGGAATCAAAATAGGTTGGCATGCTATAAATTGTAATCAACTTCTTTATAATATTGAAGGCTTGATCTCCATCACAATGAAGGAAATCTCCTTCTGCAGTAGCATCCAAAGCTTATCGATAACGAAGAGAAAGTCCAAAGTAAAAACTACTAAGAAGCAAACTCAAAGTCATTTTAGGTTCAGTTTTTCCATGCCATTCATAAATTCTAGACCAAGCTTCTTTAAAGCTTTCCTCATCTTTCTGCTTAAATGTAAAGATCATGTCCGCGGGGGACATAGTAGTAGCAACTAAACTAGACATGATAAACTAAAAGCAAAGAAATAACAACTACCAAGGATTCTATTTTTTTTGGGTTTTTGATATAAAAAGCAATGCAGGTAAAATAAAATAAAGTAAAGCAAAACAAATAACAAAGTAAAGAATGTGTGTGCGAAGAACTCCCCTCGCAGAAGTCTTCTCTCTTCCCTGGCAACGGCGCCAGAAAAGAGGCTGCTACTTGGTGATGATGTGGAAGCAGACGTCCTTGTGCATGGTGCTTGACCAGCCCGTTGGGAACCCCAAGAGGAAGGTATGATGAGTGTCGCAGCAAGTTTTCCCTCAGTTAAGAAACCAAGGTTTAATATCGATCAGGAGAAGAGAGGCGATGACGACTGAAGGTGATGCTTGCTAGCTTGCGACAGCAGCGGACAATTTATATGTGGCGCCTCATCCAAGCTTTGCTTGCTAGCTGCAACATGGAACCTGCACACACACAAACAAATACTTTGTTCCCAACTTGCGATGAGGTTGTCAATCTCACCGGTTTGCTTGAAACAAAGGTTATGAGCGTATCGAGTGGAAAACAATATAGTATGCGAGTAAAGTAAACAGTGCGGGAAAAGTAAACATGTGATTGCAATATGATTAAAATAGGACCGGGGTCCACAGTTCACTAGTGGTGTCTCTCCATAGATAAAATAACATGCTGGGTAAATAAATTACAGTTGGGCAATTGATAGAATAGAGCTAACGTGATATGTCAAGAAGATCACTATGAGATTTACTCTGGGCATTACAACAAAATACATAGACCGCCATCCAACTGCATCTATGACTAATAATCCACCCCCGGGGATATCATCCGAACACCCTAGAAGTATTAAGTTGCGAACAACAGATAATTGCATTAAGCAAAGTGTGTAATGTAAACAAAGCATATGCCCTTGAGCATATGAATGTTGTTTTCTCCCTAGTAGCAACAGCACATCTACCACCTTAGAGGTTTCTGTCACTCCCCCAGGTGAAATAGAGGCATGAACCCACTATCGAGCATAAATACCCCCTCTTGGAGTCACTAGCAACTACTCGGCCAAGATAGCTACTAACAACGGAGAGCATGCAAGATCATAAACAACATAGAGATAACAAAAGATATAATTCAGTACAGCAACTTAATCATAAACACCAATATTCATCGAATCCCAACAAACCAACATCATAGAATTACATAACGGTGATCTCAATCATGTATGGCAGCTCATGAGATCTAAACATGAAGCACATGGTGGAGAACACAACCATCTAGCTGCTGCTATGGACCCATAGTCCAAGGTAGACTACTCACTCATCGCTCCGGAGGCAATCATGGCGATGAAGGAGACCTCCGGTGGCGATTCCCCTCTCCGGCAGGGTGCCGGGAAGAGCTTCTGGACCCTCCCGATCTTCGGGTCGACGGCGGCGGCGGATCGCGATGTATTCTGGAAAACTGATCGGGCGCTTAGGTTTTTCTCGTCAGGGGGTATATGTAGGCGAAGGGGAGCTGTCAGAGGAGGGACCAGGCCTCCTCACACAGGCCCGGCGCGGCCAGGGGTAGGGCCGCGCCGCCCCTGTGTGTGGGGGCCACGTGGCCCCCCTCCGTCAGGTCTTCGGATGTTTGGGAGCCTCCCCGTGATATAAGTCTTCAGGAACTTGTTTCGTCCAATTCCGAGAATATTTCCTGTGTATCACTTCTGAAACACAAAAACAGCAGAAAACAGGAAACTAGCACTGTGGCACTTCGTTAATAGGTTAGTTCCAGAAAATGCATAAAAATGCCACTAAGTGTAACGAAACAATAGGCAAATGGTGTAAAACAAAGCATGGAGCATCAAAAATTATAGATACGTTTGAGACGTATCATTATGCAGTGGGGAACAAATAATTATACATAAGGGAACAAAAAAATGAAAATCTAGGAACAAAATATGTGTGGAACTAATATTTTGAAATAAGAGGAACAAATCTTTCTTAATGAAGGAACAAATAGTTATGCAGTGGGGAACAAATAATTATACATTAGGAAACAAAAAATAAAAATCTAGGAACAAAAAAGTGTGGAACTAATATTCTAAAATAAGAGGAACAAATCTTCCTTACTAAAGGAACGAATAGTTATGGAGTGGGAACAAATAATTATACATTAGGGAACAAAAAAATGAAAATCTAGGAACAAAAAAAGTGTGGAACTAATATTCTAAAATAAGAGGAACAAATCTTCCTTACTAAAGGAACAAATAGTTATGCAGTGGGAACAAATAATTATACATTAGGGAACAAAAAATGAAAATATAGGAACAAAAAAATGTTTGGAACTAATATTCCAAAATAAGAGGAACAAATCTTTCTTAATGAAGGAACAAATAGTTATGCAGTGGGGAACAAATAATTATACATTAGGGAACAAAAAAAGAAAATCTAGGAATAAAAAATGTGTGGAACTAATATTCTGAAATAAGAGGAACAAATCTTTCTTAATGCAGGAACAAATAGTTATTCAGTAGGGAACAAATAATTAAACATTAGGGAACAAAAATAAAATCTAGGAACAAAAAAATGTGTGGAACTAATATTCTAAAATAAGAGAAACAAATCTTTCTGAATAAAGGAATAACAATCATACACCGATGAATTAAAAAGAGAACATCAGAGGAACAATAAAGTTGTGGAACGGAAATAAACAGAACAAACCATTCTGTGTGGAGGAACTGATATAGACATACTAGGGAACAAAATAAGAAAATTATTAAAATTCTATATCAGGAACAAGAAAAGTGCAACACATAGAAAAAGGTACTTCCAACTAAAGAAACATATTTAAAAGGAGATAAAAAGTTAATGCACTTTTTAGATTTAAAAAGATGATTTTAAAAATCATGCATAAAACTGGAAACATTACTTGAAAAGAAACATAAAAAATAAAGTAAAAAACTATTATATCCTGGTTCTTAGACTATATGGAAGGAAACATTAAATTTCATGAAAAAAGAAAATGTAACTTGAAATAGAACCAGTAATAGAAACCAAACTAACAAAAATATAATAAAATGGAGGATAAAAAATAAAATATAAATAATATTAAACTAACTAAGGAAGAGGAAAAGGAAAAATGAAAGAATGAAAAAAGAAAAATAGAAAAAATAGAAAACAAATGGAAAAGAAAATAAATTAATAAAATACCTATATTAAACCAACTAAGGATGATGGAAAGAAAAATAAACGAAAGAAAAAAAGCGTTCTGCACCTGCATGGTTTTTATGATAAGAATGGAGTACATACGTATTTGCATGGTATTCACGGCAAGAAAATCACGTGAAGAAAACACAAGATTCTTATGTTTTTATTTGATTGGGGAGGTGCACTGGGTGTGGTTTGGTAACGTGGGATCGGATCTTTTTTTAGGACACGTGAGATTGGAGCTGGTAAGCATGGTACACACCTGTGCATAACTATCGAACGAAAAGGGATCGAAGAAACCCGAACTTAAGCCAGATAGAAGGAATGGGCCGAGCCCATAACAAATCGCTTTAGCGAAACGATGTCTCGGTAGCGCGCGCGCTACCGAGCAGTTTCCAGGAATAGCAGAACCGGTTTTCGCTTCTCTTTGAGGAGTGGAAATCGTCATGTGCTCGTGGCGGTGCACATGTTGCGCTCCTGCAGGCCGCCTAGCATTACCCAAGCATCGACATGGAGGCCCTCGTCGCCCCGCTTCCGGACAAGAACGCGGATGGAAGCCCGTTCGACCTGGACGAGCTGGCCAAGAAAGTGGAAGGGTACGAGACATTGATTGGAAACTCCATCAATCTTAACATCTTGTATCCCTCACCGCTTCCGCCTAGCCCTCCTGAAGCTTCTCTGTCCGCCTCGCTCATCGGGACAGCACCTGACGTTGGCGATGACGCCTCTTCCCAAGGAGCCCCCAAGTCTACCCCTGCGCCAGACGCCAGTCAGGACCCTTCCACGTCTGCTCCAGCGGCTCCTTGAGCCTGCAAGTTGTACCCCTGCAGAGGAAGGTTTTAAAAACAATGCATCAAATTCGGCCCTGGTGTGAGTCTGTAATAATACTTTAAAGTAGGTGTTTGCTACTCAGGTTCACATTTTGGGCGGATTGAAATCCGCCTTGGCAGTTTCACTACGCCAAGTACTTTATTTTGAACAAGTTTGTAAGTTATTTGCGAAATCTACAAGGCGGATTTTTTTCATGCATCTTTAGCAGTTTTCTTAGCAAAAACGATCTTGCTTTTTGAAAAATTTATTTTTACAAGTGGGTGACTATGCAATCCGCCCTCTGATCCTTTGTGCTTGACTTTTCGTGGGATGGCAACTTCCGCACAGAACTATCTGCCAAAGCGACCTAGCTTATCAGCCTAGTCAATAACCTTGGAAATGAATTCCGGCTAAAGCATCAAAAAGCCACTACTCTGGAATCCACACAAAGTCCTTCAAAGGTAGACTGTACACAGAAAAGACCGCACTGACCGCCAGCAAGGCGGATTTAAAAGCAGCAAGTGCATAGCATCATTGCACAAAAAGTATTATACAATCTAAATGAACAATAAAGGAGGTAAAAGACTCAGCAAAACAAGTTACAAGTGTGAACCAAAAGCTTTATTTCATTGATCATATAATCATGCCATTACAAAGTTACATAGTAAGATAACTAAGTGTAGAAAGGACGTAGCTGAGCAATGTTCTAGGGACGATCAGTTTCATCATAGACATCGTCAGGGTCACGGCGTTTGCGCTTTTTATTCTGTTTAGGCCTATCTTCTAGCTCGCGAATATCAACGAGGTAGTAGGATCCGTTCAGGAGCGCTTTGCTAACACAAAAGGTCCTTCCCAAGGCAGGGATAGTTTGGGTTCTCTTTGCTGTTTGAGCCGCAGCACCAAATCTCCTTCTTTGAACAAGCGATGGCGGACTCGCCTGCTATGGTAGCGGCGCAGATCCTGCTGGTAGATCATGGATCGCCATGCTGCGAGGTCTATTTCTTCTTCCAGCAAATCGACAGAGAGTTGTCTCGCCTCTTCTGCATCATCTTTGTCGTAGGCAGAAGTTCTTGGGGAGTCAAAGCGGATATCACTAGGCAGAATTGCTTCTGAACCATAGACCATGAAGAACAGTGTCATCCCTGTAGAGCGGTTTGGAGTTGTTCGTAGGCTCCAAACGTACCGAAGGCAACTCATCTGCCAAAGCTCCTACTGCTCTATGGAGCGGTGCTTCAATGCGGGGTTTGATGCCGGATAGGATTAAACCATTGGTCCGCTCAACCTGACCATTGCTCTGCGGATGTGTGACAGATGCAAGATCAAGGCGGATTCCAGTGTCATGGCAGTATTGCTCGACCTCTCCCTATGACAAGTTAGTGCCGTTGTCTGTGATGATGCTATGTGGGATTCCAAATCTCAACACAAGGTCGATGACGAACTTCAAGGCGGTTTTGCCATCAAGCTTTTTATGGGTTTAGCTTCAACCCACTTTGTGAACTTGTCCACTCCTACTAGCAAATGCGTGAATCCACAAGGCGTTGTTTCGAGCGGGCCAACTATATCAAGTCCCCATAATGCAAAAGGTCATGTTATTGGGATTGTTCTCAACGCAGTAGCGGGCATATGCGTTTGTTTTGCATACATCTGGCATCGATGGCAGACTTCTACTATGTGGTCGGCATCTGCCTTGGCTATTGGCCAATAGAACCCATGGCAGAAAGCCTTGGATATGAGGGATCGAGGGGCGGCATGATGCCCGCAGTCTCCCTCGTGTATCTCCCGAAGTATCTCAATGCCGTTAGCTTGTGAAACGCACTTCATGAATACTCCAGATGTGCTTCTTTTGTAGAGTTGACCATCGATGATGGTGTATCCTGGTGCCTTCTGCTCAACTTGTCGCCGTAAGACTTCGTCGTCAGGGAGCTTCTTCTGCATTAGGTATTCCATGAAGGGTTGCGTGCAAGGCGTATTTACTGGAGCTACAACCATCACAGGCGAGCTGAAGTTTTCTGGATTGTCTGGATCCGCCATCCTCATGGAAGGTACTCGCAGGTGTTCCAAGAACACGCCAGGCGGAACTGGCTTGCGCGCTGATCCTAGCTTTGACAAAGTGTCAGCTGCCATGTTATCTTCTCTCATGACATACTTGATGTCATAACCTATGAAGCTTTTGGCCATCTCCTCTACTTCATTGCGGTAGGCCGCCATGACTTCATTCCTAGCCGTGTATGTTTCGGCTACGTGCTGTGCTACCAAGTCGGAATCGCCACAACACATTATGTGCTTGACACCGATCTCTTTGGCGACGCGGAGGCCGTGCAACAGGGCTTCGTACTCTGCAATGTTGTTGGTAGTGGTGAAGTGAATTTGGAGCACATAGTTTAGTTCATCTCCTTAGGGCAATTTGAGTATAACTCAAGCCCCTGAGCCGCTTAGCAATTTTGATCCATCAAAATGCATGACCCAATGCTCCAGATCTGGCACCGATGTAGATTCTTGTGCTTCCATCCAATCCGCCACAAAATCCGCCAAGGCTTGAGACTTGATGGCAGTTTGAGGCTTGTAGTCGATGTTGAAGGTGACAAGTTCAATGCCCCCACTTTGCAACTCATCCTGTAGTGTCACTGTTGTTTATAATATCATTAAGCGGAACCTTGCTCACGACGGTTGTGTTGTGGTCATCAAAGTAATGCCTTAGCTTGCGGGAAGACAGGAATACTCCGTAGACTAGTTTTTGGTAGTGGGGGTAGCGTTGCTTGGATTCCGTTAAGACCTCACTGATGTAGTAGACTGGCCTCTAAACTCCATGCTCCAGTTGTTCCTCCTTTATTTCGACTAAGATCACGACACTGACCACTCTATTTGTTGCCGCTATGTAAAGGAGCATTGGTTCATGTACCGTCGGTGCCGCCAAGATAGGCGGATTGGAGAGCACGCGTTTCAGTTCCTTCAAGGCGGCATCCACTTCATCATTCCAGATGAAGTTATCCGCCTTTCTCAGAAGCTTGTATAGCGGCATTGCCTTCTCTCCAAGGCGGCTTAAAAACCTGCTCACAACTGCAACACAACCAGTTAGCCTTTGCACGTCTTTGAGGCAATGCAGTTTAGAGATGTTCAAGATTGCTTTGATTTTCTTTGGGTTGACTTCAATTCCACGGTTGGAAACGATGAAGCCCAAGAGCTGTCCTGCTGGGACTCTAAAGACACACTTGTCCGGGTTGAGCATCATATTGTATTTTCGGAGGTTTTTGAATGTCTCCTTCAAATCCGCTATGAGGTTGCCGGACTTCTTGGACATAACCGCTATGTCATCGATGTAGGCATGGATGTTTCTCCCAATTTGATTCACCAAGCACTGCTGCATTATATGCTGGTACAATGCTCCTGCATTCTTTAGGCCGAAGGGCATCATGATGTAACAAAACGTGTCGTAGGGGTTGTGAACGAGGTAGCGTGCTGGTCAGATTCCTTCATCTTTATTTGGTGGTACCCCGAGTAGGCATCCAAGAAGCATAGAAATTCCGATCCCACCGTCGAATCAATGACTTGGTCAATGTGCGGCAAGGGAAAATGATCTTTTGGGCATGCTTTGTTGAGTCCTGTGAAATCGATACACATGCAGAGCAACAATGTATACTTCTTAGGAACTAGTACGGAATTAGCCAACCATTTTGTGTAGAAAACTTCTTTGATGAATCCGGCTTTGAGCAGCTTGGATATTTCCTTGGCGATTGCTCTCCTTTTTTCATCGCTGAAGCATCGTAGTGCTTGTTTTACCGGTTTAGAACCAGGTATTATATCAAGGGCATGCTCAGCAAGTTCCCTAGGTACACCAGTCATGTCAGATGACTGCCATGCAAAGATGTCCCTATTCTCACAGAGGAACTCGACGAGCTCGCTTTCCTATTTGAGGTCCATATCAACACCAATGGATGTAGTCTTGGCGGAATCTCCAGCGACAAGCTCTATCTTCCTGGTTTGAACTGCTGACTGGAAGGCGGGTTTGGAGGTGGAAATTTCTTCCTTGCTTGCTGGCATCTCCTTTGGATCCATATTCTCGTGGATTTCCTTGAACTCGTCTCCGAAGTAGACAGCTTCTGCGAAGGCGGGGCTTCTCCATCTTCGCACTCCTTTGCTTTCTCGAAGTTGCCCAGGATGGTGATTACGCCGTTGGGTCCTGGCATCTTGAGTTGGTTGTAAATGTAACATGGTCTTGCATGGAAATGGTGGAAGGCGGGTCTTCCAAAGATCACATGGTAAGTGCTTTTGAATGGTACAACTTCGAAGCAGACTGTCTCTTGCCGGAAGTTCTCTTCATCTCCAAAGGCTACTTTGAGGCTGATGCTCCCGAGTGACTTTGCTTGGCGGCCAGGCACCACAATTAAGAACGTTGTTTCTCTATGGTTGAGTTGGGCCTCGGTGTACCCGAGCTTGTGCAGAGTCTCCACGTACATGATGTTTAAGCTGCTTCCGCCTTCCATGAGGCACTTGGTGAATTCTACTCCGTCAATCAAAGGATTAACCACCATAGCATAGAATCCATCAGGGATGCGTGGCGGATGATCACGGCGGCTCCACTCTACAGTAGTCTCAGACCATGGCACGTATGGTGGCACTGCTGGTACTGTGGCATTGAGTGACCGCAAGGCAGCTCGCTGTTTTCTAGCGGGTTGAGTGCCCATGAAGGTGTGATAGGAGGCCTTCTTGTTCTTGAATGGATTTTTAGAGTTGTCACCGGCTTCAGACTTGTCGTTTGGCTTTGGTGCACCGTCTTCATCCAGGTCACTTCCGTCCTTAGGGTCTTCCTTTTTATCCGCCTTGCTGCCCTTGCCTCTAGGCCTTGGCCACCTTGCACGGTTGAACCCGGCTTCTTGATCCGCCTTGAGGTCGTTGATGAATCTGCACGTGCGGTTAGTATGGTTGCACTTTCCATATTCATCCTTATGCACAAAACAAGGCAAGTCACGGAATTCTTTGTAGGTGGAGGTGACTGTCGGGGCTAAGGCAGGAGTCCTGCTCTGCTGCCCGTTACTTCTGCCATAGCCACGCCCGCGTTGGCTGCTCTGTCCGCATTTGGAGGAAGTGGAGGCGGCCATATTCGGCCTTCTTCGTTTCCTCGGGTGGATTCTTCCTTTTGTTTCCCGTGTTGCCAGCCCGCTTATCCGTGTTTTGGATGGCGGATGCTTGTAGCGAGCCACGCGCGTCGTCTTCTGCTACTGCACTATGGCTTGCTATAGCGATCATAGAATTGAGGTCCAGGGTACCTTTGTCTTGCTCCACCATGAGTGTGTAGCAGAGGAGTTCTCCTGGCTTGAGGCTATCCAGGAAGGCATGCATGGCAGACTCATCCTTGACGCCCTCGCAGGAGTTCTTCAGCTCCAACCACCTAGCGAGGAAAGCTCTTGTAGTTTCGCCCTTTTCTCTTTTGCATCGTTTGAGGTCGCCAAGATTGTGCGGTCTCTGGTAGGTCCCTTCAAAATAGGACTGGAAGGCGGTTTGCATGTCGAACCAGGTATCAATGGAGTTTTCCTCTAGATCGTTGATCCATTGCCTTGCTGTTCCATTTAGCATGATGGGTAGATAGCGGACCGTTACCCTTGGTGATCCTCCTGCGAACTGAACGACGCTGAAGTAATTTTGGAGCCAGTTGAGTGGCTTTTCAACGCCGTTGTACTGCTTGATGTTCTTTTCGATGCGGAAGCCTACGGGGATTGGCTCTTCTCGGATCCGCCTACTGAAACACCTTGGTCCTAGAAAGTAGTTATTATGGGCTTTGAGTTCATCGATTTTGGTGTGTGCATCATAAACCTGCTTTTTGTGTGGCTCGCGATGAGAACTCCGGGACCCGGCTGGTCCTCGACCACCACCGCCGCCACCATGGGGGCTGCCTGGCGGGGAGGGGAAAGGCCTTGGGTCGCGTTTCTTACTATCAACAACCTGCGACTTGCCGTGGTGGCTGTGATGCTCGCTTTGATGTGGTTCATTGCCCTTGCTATTATGGCAGCGGGGATCATCGTCATTACGACATTTCGATCTGCCATCGCGACTACCATGGCGTTCTTCGTCCCTTTTCTTCTTATGGCCATCGTCCCGGATTACTATCCCGATTTGAGGAGGCATTAGGGTCTTCATCTTCGGGGGTGGCATGGCAATTTGATTGATTGGTGGTGGTCCCATGCGAATAGGGGAATTCCCACTTTTGAGCCCTTTTCCCTTGGAGTCCGGAGAGATGGGTATCGGGTTTGGGTGGTTCCTTGCCTCCTCGCGTTTCTGCCTTGTAGTTGACCCGGTGCGAGACTCAGTGTCATTGGCCTTTCCGCCTTTGCCTGGCGAACGCCCTCTTAGTCCAGCGCTGGATCGGCATAGTGTCGCATCAGAGGCAAGCCTCTGTGATGTGGTTGCTCTTTGTTGCTAGATGAGTGCCTTCGTGCAAAGCTTTAGGGCTTGATCGAGGGCGGCCGGAGACCTGTCCGTCTGGAGGATGGCTCTTGCGACCTCGATGTTCTCTATAGGCGTGTGATACGTTGCAAACGTATCTATAATTTTTGATGCTCCATGCTTGTTTTACACCAATTACTACATGTTTTGTCTTCACTTTGTGGCACTTTTATGCTTTTTCTGGAACTAACCTATTAACAAGATGCCAAAGTGCCAGTTCCTATTTTATGCTGTTTTTGGTTTCAGAAAAGTTACACAGGAAATATTTCTCCGGGACAGACTATAATAGCCAGAGAAGAGCTAGAGGAGGCCAAAGGGGTGGCCACACCATGGCCAGGCGTGGGTCCCCCTCTGGCCGTGCGGCCACATGGTGTGGGACCCCTGGAGCCCCTCTGACGTCGCCCTCTCGCCTATATAAAGTCCCCGGTGCAAAATATCTAAATCAATCGGCCTCCATCCACGAAAAGTTTCAGAACCGCCGCTGTTGCGAAGCCAAGTTTGGGGGATAGAATTCTCTGTTCCGGCACCCTGCCGGGATGGGGAAGTGCCCCCGGAATCCATCTCCATCGACTCCACCGCCATCTCCATCGCCGTTGCTGACTCCCCCGATGAGGAGGGAGTAGTCCATCCCCAAGGCTGAGGATCTACCGGTAGCTATGTGGTTCATCTCTCTCTCCCATGGTGTGATCTTTATGTGATCGTGAGCTTTGTATCTAGTTGAATAAGTAGATTGATACTCTTCATCTTTTATATGTACTCAAGTGGTTTTATTGGAGTAATCTCTGAGATCGCCTATCTTGTGTGGTATTTAGACATGGATTATGAGACTAATTACCTCAAGTGATTGTATTAAAGTGATCTATTCCTCCTTCCACAGTGTAACGCTGACAGTGTGTGCATCATGTTAGTACTTGGGCTAAGTTACAATAATACTTATCATGAGTTATGATTTGAATTGGATATCTCTATGAGTGGTGCTTGTTAAGTACTAACTTTGGATATTCAAAGTGACAGCGTGGGGTGTCCATTGTATAGGCTTGCAGCCTTTGAGGAGTGCTTTTATAGCCCTATGCAATGCTTAGTGTTATTCAACCGGAGAGTAATTCAGAGTTGCATAGTGAAGAGAATATATTTATTTGTTCAATCATGATATCATTGTTGAGAGTGTCCACTAGTGAAAGTATGATCCCTAGGCCTTGTTTCTAAGCATTGTTAGCACCAATCTCTTTTCTGGCACCGTTTACTATCAAAGAAAGAAGCTCCCCGCGACACCAGTCTTTTCTGGCGCTGTTTACTATCAGTTCTATTACTTGTTTGCTTGCTGCCATATTTACTTCAGATTGCATTTACCAATTATCATTATCCATATTACTTGTATTTCACTATCTCTTCGCCGAACTAGTGCACCTATACATCTGACAAGTGTATTGGGTGTGTTGGGGACACAAGAGACTTCTTGTATCGTGATTGCAGGGTTGCTTGAGAGGGAATGCCTTTGACCTCTGACCTCCCTGAGTTCAATAAACCTTGGGTGATCCACTTAAGGGAAACTTGCTGCTATCTACAAACCTCTACACTTGGGGGCCCAATAAGTGTCTACAAGAATAGAAGTGCGTAGACATCAAGCTCCTTTCTGGCGCCGTTGCCGGGGAGGTAAGGTAAAAGGTACTCACATCCTCATGTGTGATTGCTCGAAGTTATTTCCTTTAGATTCTGCAATTGCATCTTTTGTTTCTTGTTTTATTTTAACTAGTTAGGCTTAATGGAAAACAACAACAAAATTAGAGATCTTTATAGTATTTATCTTGAGTTAGGACATGAAGTGTTTGAAGAGAAACTTAAAAAACCTATGGAATTTTATTTGCATGCTAGTAGAAATGTTATTAGTATGAATTCTTTGAACACTATTATTGCTAATACTATGGAAAAGTCTAAGCTTGGGGAAGCTAGTTTGTATGAAAATGATCTTTTTAGTCCCCCAGCTTTGGAGGAGAAAATTTTCTTTGATGATACTTTACCTCCAATATATGATGATTACAACGATGATTATGTTATTTTTTGTCCACCTATTATTGAGGAGAAAATTAATTATGATTACAATATGCCTCTATATTTGATGATTATGGTGATGAGAATAATAATGATAGCTATTTTGTTGAATTTGCTCCCATTACAATTAATAAGAATGACTATGCTTATGTGGAGAGTAGTAATTATTTTATGCATGTGGCTCATGATAAGAATGTTTCATGTGATAGCTATATTGTTAATTTTATTCATGATGCTACTAAAAGTTATTATGAGAGAGGGAAACATAGTTTTATGCATCTCAATAATATTAAGACTCCTCTCTTTATGTTGAAAATCCTGAAGTTGCACTTGTCTTGCTTTCCTATGATTGTTGCTTTATGCTTTCAGTACTTGTTTCTTTACAAGATTCTTTTTCATAGGAAGTGGGTTAGACTTAAATTCTTATTTCTTAGGTGAGCATCTTTTAAAATCATTGTGCCTAGCTGAAAGGTGTTAAAGAAAAGCACTTCTTGAGAGATAACCCATGTTTTATTCCTGTTATTTACGTTTTTGTTGAGTCTTGAAAGTTGTTACCTCTGTAGCAACCTCTCCTTATCCTTTTTATTTCGTTTTTGTGCCAAGAATAACCTCTAATAGAGAGGAAGTAAGATTTGGGAAAGGTGTTGTCCCGAAATAGATTATGTGATGTTTACCAAAAAAAAATCATATCTCCCAGCCAGAATGTCGGATTATGCTGTAATTTTGTGTGCACTTGCATCAGGTTATTAAGCAACTTTCATTAGTTTTACACTTTTTATTTGAGCAATAAAAGGTCTTCAAAAAATTGTTCTTCCTGTACTATTCTGTTTTGACAGATTTCTGCCAACAATTGCATTTGCCACTTAATCTTGTTCTTTTGGCATTCTTTTTGATCAAAGATCTTTCAAAAGAAGTTGTGATAGTAGCTAGTGTTTTATTGGTTGTTAGACTTGTGTTTAAACTGAGCCGATATTTTGATTACACTAACATTGCTAATGAAGATTGTGTAAAGTTTTGTATAAAGGAAGTTTTCAAGTGTAGGGAAGGAATGATGTAATGAGATGAAGGATGGACAAAAGCTCAAGCTTTGGGATGCCCCTGCTACCCCAAGATATATCCAATAAGTACAAGCGTCAAAGCTTGGGGATGCCCAAGGCATCCTCTCTTTCATCACAAGATATTAGGTAATCTTTCGTTACACTATATTTTTATTGCTTCATATGAGATGTGTTATTCTTGGAGCGTCTTAGTTTTAGTTTTCAGTATTAGTTTTGTTTTGTTTGCTTTAATATATGGTTGTATTCCATCATATTTGTTTTGGAGAGAGACACGCTCCGTTATCATTGCCATGAACGCTCTAGTTCTCACTCTTATTATCCTGCGAGTGTTCACTTTTTGCTAGTACTGTGTTTAGTGTTGGTTTTTCTTTCAGTTTTTGTTCAGAACTTTTTAGTTCTTTGTAGCTAGGTATATTATGATCTCTGATATCCATGGATATCACCTTTTAAAATGGCTTCAAATAAGTTGATTGGTGTTGGAATCGAGTAAAATATTTCATGCAAATAGTGATGCAAAAAGGGAGTTGTTTAGACTGTGACTTTTACTTTGGCATGTCATGTTGGATGTTATTATTATTGTATGCTTTGTGTTATTTGTTGTAGCATGACTTGTCTCAAATAACTGAGAGTGCTTAATGTGCCATTGAAAGCATCATGCATTGTTTTTATCATAAAGCATAGGATTGTGATATTCTCCTTTAAGTGTGTTAATTGGTTGACTTGGCGCATGCTTACACCATGTTATGACTATAAACAAGTTGCCTTTACCTCTATGATTCATTTAGTTTTTTAACTTGTAATATCACTTTATGCTTTGATCAATATGTTTTGTCGCTATGCATGATTATGGCCGTTATGCTCTCTTAAGTTGGTTGCTCCCAGTCTTTTGCTAGCCCTCATTCTATACTGAGTATGAGCTCTACTCATGCATCCAATATCCAAAAAAACAAGTTTGCCAAGTGTGTCCACTATATATACCTATAAGCATGTTTTTGCTATTCCAAGTACAATTCTTTACGCATTACCTAGCTTCCAAACTAAAAAATCTTATGAGAAAGTTAGTCAGTAAAGCTCTCACGAACTTGAAGGCACACCTTTATTTTTCTTGCACTTAATTAATTTGAACATTGTGGTGAGCTAACAGAACCATGCTGTCATGGGTAACATTTTCAACATCAAAACAAATATATGGATTTTTATTTGGTTGATATCATGTCTTTTGGGTGCAGATGTCCACCGGTGGGGAAAGAAGTGAGAACTTTATTAGTTCATGGAGTGTGTATATGTGTTAGAAAAACGTCTGGGCCGCTAATCTAAGTCATGCTGACATGGTGGAAATTTATAGCTAGGCATTCAAGGATGCACCCCACAATAAAAAAACCCAATGGTAAATAAAAGGGCTGCTAAGAATGTTCATTGTCATTTTGTCTTGTTGTTTTGGTACGGGAAAACACCTGTGCCATGGGACAAGAGGTACCACGAGCGGCGTGACTCAACAATACGCATATACATACAATGACAAGAATTTGTAGAGGGACCTAACCTGGTAACACGTGATGTGGGCACTCGCGTTTGAGGGGCATGAGGCTCTTTGATGCTTGACTTGTCATGCATATGCATTAACCTTAACCACTAAAGATGCTTATGATAGGGGCAATGAGTGCTCAAAGCTAATGATCTTTTCAAACATAAGAGATTGGAAGCTGGCTAAGTTCTGCATGATTAATCCATGTTTCCCTCAGCAAAGGGCTTTTGTTTTACTTTTATGTTGAGTCTCCATCTTCTCACTTTATGCACCCTAAGAGAGCATAGTTGTCATTCTTAGTATAATGTGCATGGTCCTAAAATCTATTGTTTGGATCATAATTATGATATTGCTTGTTCTAAAAATTACTTGGATCTAGTCACCCTTTTAACTTTGAAGGTGTCCTAGCATTTATGTTTTGCTGTACCATAAAGGACAAGCTGAATATCACTTTGTTGTGTTTTCTCTATGTTGGAAACAATCTTATAACTCTCAATGCATAATTATACATGATCTTTTGTTTGTGTTGTTTTTCATGTTGTGACATATGGTTGAGTTATATGTTTAATATGTCTATCATGCCTGTGTTTAAAGTACTTTGATCTCAGCTAGCAATGCTTTTATAGTTATGATGATCAAGATTGTGTTGGCTGCATGTCACCTCAAAAATTATTTTGTTTCTCACTTACCTACTCGAGGACAAGCAGGAGTTAAGCTTGGGGATGTTGATACGTTGCAAACGTATCTATAATTTTTGATGCTCCATGCTTGTTTTACACCAATTGCTACATGTTTTGTCTTCACTTTGTGGCACTTTTATGCTTTTTCTGGAACAAACCTATTAACAAGATGCCACAGTGCTAGTTCCCGTTTTCTGCTATTTTTGATTTCAGAAAAGTTACACAGGAAATATTTCTCTGGGACAGACCAGAATAGCTAGAGAAGAGCTAGAGGAGGCCAAAGGGGTGGCCACACCATGACCAGGCGCGGGTCCCCCTCTGGCCATGCGGCCGCACGATGTGGGACCCCTAGAGCTCCTCTGACGCCACCCTCTCACCTATATAAAGTCCCCGACATGAAAACCCTAAATCAATTGGCCTCCATCCATGAAAAGTTTCGTAGCCGCCGTCGTCGTGAAGCCAAGTTCGGGGGGACAGAATTCTCTATTCTGACACCCTACCAGGATGGGGAAGTGCCCTCGGAATCCATCACCATCGACTCCACTGCCATCTCCATCGTCGTTGCTAACTCCCCTGATGAGGAAGGAGTAGTTCATCCCCGAGGCTGAGGATCTACATGTAGCTATGTGGTTCATCTCTCTCTCCCATGGTGTGATCTTTATGTGATCATGAGCTTTGTATCTAGTTGAATAAGTAGATTGATACTCTTCATCTATTATGTGTACTCAAGTGGTTTTATTGGAGTAATCTCTGAGATTGCCTATCTTGTGTGGTTTTTAGACATGGATTATGAGAATAATTACCTCAAGTGATTGTATTAAAGTGATCTATTCCTCCTTCCATGGTGTCACGGTGACAGTGTGTGAATCATGTTAGTACTTGGGCTAAGTTACAATAATACTTATCATGAGTTATGATTTGAATTGGATATATCTATGAGTGGTGTTTGTTAAGTACTAACTTTGGATATTCAAAGTAACAGCATGGGGTGTCCACTGTATAGGCTTGCAACCTTTGAGGAGTGCTTTTATAGCCCTATGCAATGATTAGTGTTATTCAACTGGAGAGTAATTCAGAGTAGCATAGTGAAGAGAATATATTTATTTGTTCAATCATGATATCATTGTTGAGAGTGTCCACTAGTGAAAGTATGATCCCTAGGCCTTGTTTCTAAGGATTGTTAGCGCCAAGCTCTTTTCTGGCGTCGTTTACTATCAAAGAAAGAAGCTCCCCGCGGCACCAGTCTTTTTTGGCGCTGTTTACTATCAGTTCTATTACTTGTTTCCTTGCTGCCATATTTACTTCAGATTGCATTTACCAATTATCATTATCCATATTACCTGTATTTCACTATCTCTTTGCCGAACTAGTGCACCTATACATCTGACAAGTGTATTGGGTGTGTTGGGGACATAAGAGACTTCTTTTATCGGGATTGCAGGGTTGCTTGAGAGGGGATACCTTTGACCTCTAACCTCCCTGAGTTCGATAAACCTTGGGTGATCCACTTAAGGAAAACTTGTTGTTGTCTACAAACCTCTGCACTTGGGGGCCCAACAAGTGTCTACAAGAATAGAAGTACGTAGACATCAGCGTGTGCATGACTTGGTCTCCCTGAGAGTCGATGTAAGGCAGGTCTACAGCATGCCTAGACGGATCGCCAAAGTCTAGGTTCTGCCTTAAAGTCAGATCCTGCCTAGCTTCCGCTACCAAGCGCTTGTATTTCGTCTCAAGTTCCTTTACATTGGCCAGGGTTGCCGTTGCTTTCCTTTCACCTTCTTGGAGCTTGACCGAGAGATCCTTGCAGAATTTTTCTTCCTCCAGGATGTCACGTCATCGCTCTTCCAATTCTTTGATGTCCCTGAAGCGGTCGGCCGTTATTGGCTCGGTGAGTAGCTAATCGTAGAAGACCTTGTCCACCGGTGTGATGAAATCTTCCGGCCTTGGCTGATGTCCTACTGCCCTAGGACCACCATGGATGGTAGGAGGTTCTCCTGTGGGCTTGTGGTGGGCGGAGCCGAAAGTTCCTACGCTCCTGATGCTGCTACCGCTTGCTCAACAGGTGCCTCTGCTTCCGCCATGGGGTCATCCTGAGTGGCGGCTGGATTTGCCTCGGTTGCTGCCACTGTAGTGGTTGTTGCTGTGGCGGCTGAGGTTCCTGCTGCGGCGTCGTTGTCAATGTTCTTCTTCCTTGCCATGAAGACGTGGCTGCTACGCTGCTGCACTTTCTTGATGGCAGCTTTGAACTCTTCTGGCGACTATTCCTTGCTGCTGTACTTCGAATCTCCACTGTTGCCGCCTAGTGCTTCCAAGATGGATTCATCCTGTCCTTCCTCCTGGGTAGAGGCGGATTCAGGCATGATGCCGGCAAAACCGACAAAGTGGTATTTTCATAGCTCGGATACCATGGAGTCCATGGCAGATCCGCTTTGGCTTTTCCCTGCTCCTTCCACCTCTAGGGCGGGTTGGGCGGGTTTCAGATTTAGATCTAACTTAGACAACTTCTCACAAAGTTCCAAGTCAGATTGCTCCTCCGTCTCCAGCTCGCGGGTAGTCCGGGGAGAGGTCACAACAGTGCCAATGCGCTAGAAGTTAGACTTTCGGGCGGCTACGTTGGATTCACCGATGAAGAGGTGGATGTTGCCGATTGGAACAATCGAGATGCGAGTTGGCTCGATCCTAGCCAGAATCCACAGATTGTCCGCGGGGACAACCTGCAATCCGCCCTTGTAGCGGATGATTCCGCTGGAGACGGATTCGCCAATCCCCGCGAAGGCGGGTCCCTCCTGGATCCGCGCTCCTGACGCCTTATGCCCCATGGTGGGCGCCAACTATCGTGTTTTGTTCAACAACGCCACCATCGAGGTATACATATAGCGGATAGAGAGAGGGAGGGTGTAAGGCGGAATGTACTCCGGAGGGATGAACACGAGTTTACCCAGCTTCAGATCTCACATCAGTCGTGAGATCCTATGTGCTGCTATAATTCACTATAAGGGCAACAAGTGCTCGGTTACAATGAGGGGTTTGCGGTATGCAAAGGTTACGTGCCTCTAGGCCTCCTCCAAGCCAGCTTATAAAGGCTCCTGGCTTGGGCATCACGGCGGTATCCTAGGCGGTTGCATACAAGGAGTTATTCTAGGCTACGGAGACTAAGTCGTATACATCAGGGAATCCGCCTTGGACTCGGCCTGTCACCAAACCGCCTTGGACCTACATCGAGGAAATTCGCCATGGGCCTTCTAGCAACTAGGCCGCTCGATCCGCTACTACTGGACCACCTTCTGTGGGCCACCTGGGCTTGCTGAAATAGAACTACGTCGCTGGTATACCCATTTGGTATATCCCCAACAGCGACCGGCCTTACCGAGCTGGCATCTGCGAGCTGCCAGTCGGGAACCGGTGTGTAGCCTGGTGGCAACCGGCCTGCCTGGTGTGGCAGCTGGTCGGCTTACCACCGGTCTCTGACCCCCAGCTGCTCATGCCGGTGGTAAGTAGGTCGACCGGCCCTGCCACCGGCTAGCCCGGTCGTGGGCCCTGTCCACAGGCCTGACGACCAACTTGTGTGGCTGCTATATAAGGGCATCTAGGATTTTGGGTTTGGGGTGTTCTTTCCCACTTTTCCCCCTCCCCAGACACGATGGCCGCCGCCTCCTTCCTCTCCCTCTCCCTCTCCCTCACCCTCTAGGGTCCTCCTACCCCTAGAGATCCCAAATCCCTCCACCAAATCCTTGAGAAGGCCTTGGGGAACATCATCACCGAAGGTTTTTCTCCGTTCTTCATCGATTTGGGAGCACTTGGAGTTCCACCCACCAAGTTTACTCCGTGGAAGTCTCTCTTTGCCAAGTTAGGGCAAGGGAGATGGTTTACTCGGGTAATTCCTTGTCTTTTCTCCCTCTTTGACCTCAAGATTCTACCTTATTGCTTCACTCTAAGACTTGAGATCTAGGGTTAGATCTAGTGCCAATGTTTTTGAGTTCCACCATGTTCTCTAGACTCAACTCTATCTAGTATTAATTTTGAACAAGTTTTGCGTAGTTTAAACCGAAAATTTCATAACTTTTTTGGCAAAAATTGTGCATCTCGGCCGTCGGTCACCAGACCGGTCGACCGACCTGAGCACCGGCCATGCCGGTGCTGAGGTCGGTCTGACCGGACTGACGACCGGTCTCAGGTTTGCACTTGCTCTGAAGAAGTTGGTCACCAGATTGGTCTGACCGGTCTGACCGGCCTGAGCACCGGCCATGTCGGTGCCAGGGTCGGTCTGACCGGCCTGATGACCGACCTATGTTCTAGAATTTCATGTTTTTTCTATTCATTTGTTCATGATACGTTGCAAACGTATCTATAATTTTTTTTATGATCCATGCTTGTTTTACACTAATTGCTATATGTTTTGTTTTCACTTTGTGGCACTTTTATGCTTTTTCCGGCACTAACCTATTAACAAGATGCCATAGTGCTAGTTCCTGTTTCTACTGTTTTTGTGTTTCAGAAAAGTTACACAAGAAATATTCTCGGAATTGGACGGGACAAAAGCCGAAGTCAATATTTCTCCGTCACGCACCAGATAAGCCAGAGAAGGACTTGAGGAAAGCAACATGGTGGCCACACCAGGGCCAGGCACGGGCCCCCTCCTGGCCACGCCTGGGGGTGGTGTGGGCCCCTTGGCCACTTCCAGATGTCACCCCTCTGACTATATATTCTCTTCCACGGGAAAACCCTTGGGGCCTGATCATTATTCCACAAAAAGTTCCATAGCCACCACCGTCATAGACCCTAGATTGGGAGGGTTCTAGAGCTCTTCCCGGCACCCTGTCAGAGAGGGGAATCATCATCGGAGGCATCTTCATCACCATGCCCGCCTCCGGAGTGATGCGTGAGTAGTTCATCCCTGGACTATGGGTCCATAGCAGTAGCTAGATGGTTGTCTTCTCCACTCTTATGCCATCATTATTAGATCTTGTGAGCTGCCTATCATGATCAAGATCATCTTATGTATCGTTGTGATGTGCTACCATGTTAGATCTTGTGAGCTGCCTATCATGATCAAGATCATCATCATCTATGTATTACTACATGTTGTGTTTGCTGGGATCCGATGAATATTGAGTACTACGTTCAAGTTGGTTAATTGATTTATCATGTCTATGTTATTTGTGATCTTGCATGCTCTTCGTGCTAGTAGATGCTCTGGCCAAGTATGTGCTAGTTACTCCAAGAGGGGGTATTTATGCTCGATAGTGGGTTCATGTCTCTATTTAATCTGGGGGAGTGATAACAACCTCTAAGGTTGTAGATGTGCTGTTGCCACTAGGGATAAAACAACAATGTGCTATTCAAGGGTAGTATTATTGTTTACATTACGCGCAGTTCTTAATGCAGTTATCTGTTGCTTGCAACTTAATACCTAAGGGGGTTTGGACGATAACCTGAGGGTGGATTATTAGTCATAGATGCAGATGGATTTCGGTCTATGTATTATGTCGTAATGCCCAATTAACTTTCATAGTGATCATCTTGTCTTGTATTCGGTGTGGTTACCATCAATATTTGTCAATTGCCCAGCTGTAATTTGTTCACCCAACATGTTAATTATCTGTTATGGAGAGACACCTCTAGTGAACTGTGGACCCCAGTCCTATTCCTCATATTGCTAAACAACCACTACAATCACCTGTTTACTTTTCTGCACTGCTATTTAATTTACTGCAAACATATCCTTCCACTCGATATGATTAATCCTTTGTATCAGCGAGACCGGTGAGATTGACAACCTCACTGTTGAGTTGGGGCAAAGTATTGTGCTCGTGTTGTGTGCAGGTTCCATGTTGCTGAGTGCCAACGCCGGTAGTGCGCCCTGCCATAGGCGGCCAGCATCAACCTTCGGGAGTTTCCATCTTTCTTCTACAGTCGATTCAACTTGGTTTCTTACCGAGGGAAAACTTGCCGCTGTGCTCTTCACTACACCTTCCTCTTAGGGTTTCCCAACTCCGCTCCATTAATCATCTATGAGCGCATCAAAGGTTTTTCTGGTGTCATTGCTGGGGAAGAAAGAAGATTTCCGCAAGGGGAGTCTCGCACACTCAAGCTCTTTATTTTGTTTTAGTCTTGCATTAGTTTACTTTATTGTTTGCATCTTATTTGAAAATTACAAAAAAAAATCTTGCTTGCATCTTTTATTTTTGAAAAACACAAAAAAATTAGTTCCTACTTTAAGTTGCTTTTATGTCTACCCATGTTCTTGATATCATGTCACCTGAGGAGATGATCTTCACTTTCAAACAAAAGAGTGAGGAAGGTTTTAAAGAAGCTTGGATTAGAATTTCTGAATCTTATAACAAAACTGAGCCTAAAATGACACTAAGCTTGTTTGTTAGGAGTTTTTATTTTGGTCTTATTCTTTGTTATAGATATGCTTTGGACGCTTTGGTAGGAGGAGATTTTCTTAGTTATGATGGGGACCAAGCTTTTAATGCTATAAAAAAGTTGATTATGGTAATGATAATGATGCATGTGCTACTAACTCTACTTCTTGTGGAGCATCTATTTTGAAGGAAATGTTGAGCTAAGAGCTCAACTTAAGTTGCTAACTAGAAAGTATGGGAAATTAGAAGAAAGTCATGAAAAGCTATCTAGCCCTAATGAGGATCTTCTAGTGTCCCATGCTCGCCTAAAGTTAGCTCATGAGGCTATATCTATAAAGGTAACATCTTGTGAGCCTCATGTGGACACTAGCACTATTTCTCAAAATGTTATATTGACATGTGCTAGTTCTAGTAATTCTTCATCTCATGCTATTGCTAAATGTTGTGATGAATTACTCCCCTTGCCTTGTTGCTCTAACAATTAAGCCTCTACTTCCACTAGTATTTGTGTTGTCACTAACTATGTAGAGGAAATCAAAGATCTCAAGACCCAAGTTACTTCGTTGAAGAAAGACTTGGAAAATTGTCATGAAGGGAAGTCCACGCTCAACAAGATCTTAAGTGTGCAAAAATCCCTCAATGATAAGAGTGGACTTGGATTCAAATCCAATAACAATAACAAGTCCAAGATAAACAAGAAGAAGAAGGGCCAAGAACAAGTCAAGAATTTGGCCAAGATTGTTTGCTTCAAGTGCAAAATTGAAGGGCACCATGTTAGATCTTGTCCTTTGAAGACGAAGCCTCTTAGTGAGAAGCAACAAGGGAAGCAGCCTCAAGTTCAAGGCCATGCTCAACCTCGTGTTGAAGAAAGGTCACTTCCCAAGAAATATCAAGCTAATGCTCCCCTTGTGGAGAAATCAAGTGAGAAGAAGGTGAAGAAAAGAACTTGCTACATATGCCATGAGAAGGGTCACCTATCTTCTTCATGCACTAGTGGTAACGCATCCAACCCTATCATAATTGAGGATGTATATTCACTTTGCAAGGATAAGGTTGGTAATGTGTTTGCCAAATTTGTTGGTCCTCAAAGTGGTGTCAAGAAAAGAACCATTTGGGTTGCCAAATCTATTGTTACTAACCTCTTAGGACCCAACTTGGTTGGGGACCAACAAGCCATTACTTGAACAATAGGTGTTGTTGGAGGGCATTGGAGACTTGGCTATATCATGAAGAATTAAGGGATCTTCATCAATTCTATTTTCTCAAGTCAAGTCAATTGGATTATCTTGTGTCTATCATATATCCAATGTTCCTCCTTGTGGTAACTTGTACTCAACTTATCTACATTGAAAGTTACTCACCCCTTTGCATGTGTTGGGTTTTGTATCTTGCATGTGTTTATAGATGTTGTGCTTCCTAATTGCTTCATTTTGAGTAATCAAGTATGTGCATGTTGGTTTGCACACCATGTATGGGTGTTCTTGTTGAGCCTTTTGCATATTGTTTGTATCTACTTAGCTCTTGTGAGAGATTATTGGACCATCCTATTTTGGGGGAGTGATATGCTTTGCACTTCATAATCCTAAAAAATATGTGTACATGAGGAATACCACTTAGTGTTGATATCTAAAGATTATCTAGTTTCTATGTGGTATGTCATTCTCATGAGAAATTCAAATTCTATAATGTCCATTAATCATCTTGTTGGATTTTATTTGCCTCTTGTGAAAATAAATGTTTTATCATATTATGGGGGAGTAATATGTTTTGTGCATACTACAAACCAATATAATGTGTATATTTGGGGTTGTGTCACATAGTGTTGATATTGTAAATTATCTTGATTCTATGTGGCATGTTTTCTCAAACAAGTTCCAATTTGCCAAGTTGTTTTATTCCTCTTGTTTTGGATCTTGTTTGTAAGATACTTTCTTGGTAGGGTTTTCCTAAAATGTGGAATTCTACATCAAAGTTGGAAAACCATTTGCTTCAAGTTATCCTAATCATTGCCTTGCGTGATTGTTCAACTATTTGAGTCTATCAAGAATATCTTCTTTAGCATAGTTTTTAATTCTTATCATTTTCCATATGCTTCTTTGTTGTGAAGATGATCTTGGATTTATATGTAAACTACCACCGGGAAATAAATCCAAATACCTCTTGTTCTTGGACAATTGGTACTATATCATGTGGCACATGTATATTGATCATCTTTACATTGACTATTGCTTTTAATTGCCTTATCTCTAGCCAAAAATGTATTTGTTTTAGCTCCCATTGTCTTCCATGACATTTGTTATTCCATTTGATTTAGTTGAACTTGTCTTGTGTTATTTCTATGTAGGTAGATGTGATGATCTGATACGTCTCCAATGTATCTATAATTTTTGATGCTCCATGCTTGTTTTTACACCATTTGCCTATTGTTTCGTTACACTTCGTGGCACTTTTATGCATTTTCCGGAACTAACCTATTAACGAGTTGCCACAGTGCCAGTTTCCTGTTTTCTGCTGTTTTTGTGTTTCAGAAGTGATACACAGGAAATATTCTCGGAATTGGACAAAACAAGTTCCTGAAGTCTTATTTTACCCGGAAGCTTCCAGAGATCCGAAGAGAAGTAGGAGGGGGGCCACCAGGGCCCCACACACAGGGGTGGCGTGGCCAGCCCCCTGGCCACGCGGGGCCCGCGTGTGGGCGCCTGGCCCCTCCCCTGACTTCGCCCCTTCACCTATAAGAAGCCTCGGGACAGAAAACCCTAGAGGATTCGGCAATTTTCCAGAAACAGTTCTGCAGCTCCGCCGCCGCCACCGACGAATTTCGGGGGACAGAAGTCTCTGTTCCGGCACCCTGTCGGGACAGGAAAGTGCCCCCAGAGCCATCTCCATCGGTCTCCATCGCCGTCTCCGCCGTCTCCATCGACCTCACCACCATCTCCATCAACCTTGCTGTCTCCTATGATGAGGAGGGAGTAGTTCATCCCCGGGGCTAAGGGCTCTACCGGTAGCTATGTGGTTCACCTCTCTCTCCCATGATGTGATCTTTATGTGATCGTGAGCTTTGTATCATGTTGAACAAGTACATGTTATTATTCAGATATTATGTGTACTCTAGTGGTGATTGTTAAAGTAATCTATTCCTCCTGCCATGGTGTAACGGTGACAGTGCGTGCATCATGGTGGTACTTGGTTTAGGCTATGATTGTGATCTCTTGTGGATTATGAGAATAATTATTGCTATGATAGTTTGAGTGATCTATTCCTCCTTTCATGGTGTAAAGGTGATAGTGTGTGCACCATGTTAGTACTTGGTCTAAGTTGCAATGATTTCTATCTTGAATTGTGATTTGATTTGGATATCTCTATGAGTGGTGTTTGTCAAGTACTTGATGAACTTTAAGGGGTGCTTCTGTAGCCACTACACAATGATTAGTGTTATTCAATAGGAGAGCAATTCAGAGTGCCCTAGCAAAGAGAAGTTATTTGTTCAATCATGTTATATTGTTGGGAGTGTGTCCACTAGTGAAAGTATGATCCCTAGGCCTTGTTTCCAAGCTTTGCACAACGTTTACTTGCTATTTTGTTACTTGTTTGCTCGCAGCGATATTTATTTCACATCACATTTGCTACTTATAATCATCTATACCACTTGTATTTCACTATCTCTTCGCCGAACTAGTGCACCAATACATCTGACAAGTGTATTGGGTGTGTTGGGGACACAAGAAACTTTCTGTATCGTAGTTGCAGGGTTGCTTGAGAGGGATAGCTTTGACCTCTAACCTCCCTGAGTTCGATAAACCTTGGGTGATCCACTTAAGGGAAACTTGCTACTGTTCTACAAACCTCTGCACTTGGAGGCCCAACAAGTGTCTACAAGAATAGAAGTGCGTAGACATCAAGCTCTTTTCTGGCGCCGTTGCCGGGGAGGTAAGGTAAAAGGTACTCGCATCCTCCTGTGTGAGTGCTCAAAGTTATTTCCTTTAGATTCTACAATTACATCTTTTTGTTTCTTGTTTTTATTTTCACTAGTTAGGCTTAATGGAAAATAAAGAGTTCATTAGTCTTTTTCCTGAGTTTAGATATGAAGTGTTTGAAGAGAAAATTGAAAAACCTTTGGAGCTTAATTTGCATGCTAATAGTGTTGTTAGTATGAATGTTTTGAACACTGTTATTACTAATGCTATAGAAAAGTCTAAGCTTGGGGAAGCTGGTTTTGTTAAGCATGATATTTTTAGTTCCCCAGCTTTAGTGGAGAAAGTTTGCTCTGATGATATTTTATCTCCCATATGTGATGTTCCTTCTTATGATGATATGTTTGAAGAATATGCTTTGAGAAATAGCTGTTCTCTAGCTTGTGATGATACTAAACCTCTAGTTTATGATTGCTATGATGATGGGTATAATATTTTCAGTTCACCTACTATTGAGGATAAAATTAGTTATGATTACAATATGCCTCCTATTTATAATGATTACGGTTATGAGAATAATTATTCTGTTGAATCTGCTCCTACTACTATTGTTCATGTAGGGAGTATTAATCCTTTTATGCATGTGGCTCATGATAGGGATGCTTTATGTGATAGTTATATTGTTAGTTCTATTCATGATGCTACTGAAAGTTACTATGAGAGAGGGAAACATGGTTTGATGGATCTCAACAATATTGAGTTTCCCCTCTTTATGTTGCAATTCTTGAAGTTGTACTTGTTTTGCCTTCCTATGCTTTTTGCTTTGCGCTTTTATAACTTGTCTCTTTACAAGACTATTTTTCATAGGAAGTGGTTTAGATTTAAATGTGTTCCATACTTGCTTTTTGATGCTCTTTGTTGCTTTAAGTTCCTATATGGCGCATTTGCCTCAAGCTCTTATATGGCGCCCACATGAGCATCTTTGCAAATTACTGCGCCTAGCTCAAAGGCGTTAAAGAAAAGCACTCTTGGGAGATAATCCATTGTTTTATTTTCAGTACTTTTTCTTTTATTTGAGTCTTGGAAGTCATTACTATTGTAATGACCGCTCCTTATCTTGTTTATTTCGTTTTTGTGCCAAGAGAAGCCTCTAATTTGAGTGAGGTAAAGATTTGGGGATGTTGCTGTCCTGAAACTGTTTTCGGTGCTGCACCGTAAAAATTCGTATAAATTCTCTGTATATCTTTTGGACCTGCGATTTCTTGTGCATATGCCCCAGGTTATATCCAAATTTTCATTAGTTGAACACTTTTTGATTTGAGCAACAGAAAATCCCTCAAAAATTCGGCCTTTGTCAGCTTTTCAGTTTTGACAGATTTCTGCCAATATTTGTGTTTGCCGCTTTATCGCTTTCTTTTTGAGTTCTTTTGATTATGGAACTTTTAGGGAAGTTGCTACAGTAGTATATGCTATATATGTGGTGGTTTTAGGTTGAAACCTGAAGCAAAAAGAGGTTGATTATATGTTATGCCTACACTAATGTTGCTAATAGAATTGTGTTTAGTTTTGTATGAAGGAAGTTTTCAAGTGTAGGGATTGGAGAATGATGAGATGAGATGAAGAATGGACAAAAGCTCAAGCTTGGGGATGCCCATGCATAACCCCAAGAAATATCCAAGAAGTACAAGCATCAAAGCTTGGGGATGCCCCCGAGGCACCCCTTCTTCATCGGCAAAAATCAGGTCACCTTTCAAAACACTATATTTTTATTGCTTCATGCACTATGTGTTTTTCTTGGAGCATCAGTTGTTTTAGTTTTCTTAGTTAGTTTAGTTTTGTGTGCTATAATAAATGGTTAGATCACATCATGTTTCTTTTGGAGGAGATGAACTCGCTTTTCATTTTCCAAGAACACTCTAGTTTTCACTCCTATCGTTTCAACGAGTGTTCTCTTTTTCTGCTACTGCTTTCGGTTTTTGTTTTCGCCTTGATTTGCGTTCAGATCTTGTCATATTTTTTCATCAAGGTGTATTTTTTCCTCTGATCTTTATTGGTTTTCATCAAAAGAGGTGTTTATAAAAATTTCAAATGGTGTTGGAAAAGAGAAAAAGCTTTGTGCAAAAAAGTGGTACAAGAAGGAGCTTGTGTAGACTGCGGCCTAGGCTTTTGCATGTCATGCTTGATGTCTTTTTGATAGTATGCTTAGTGGTTTTTCTGTAGCATGACTTGTCTCAAATAACTGAGATTGCTTAATGAGCCTTTGAAAAAATCATGTGTTGTTTTTATTGTATGGAAGCATTATTTTGGTTTTCTCCTTGATGCTTTATTTGGGTTGACTTGGCGCATGCTCACACATGTTAGACTCTTACAAGTCGCCAATAGCCTTCATGATCATTTAGTTTTTGACTTTTGATGCCATCTTATGCTTCTTTTAATGTCGCTTTGTCGCTTTGCATGATTATGGCCATTATTGCTCTCTTAGTTGGTCGCTCCCAGTCTTTTGCTAGCCCTCGCCTTGTACTGAGTATGAGCTCTACTCATGCATCCAACTCCTAAAAGCCAAAGTTTTCCAAAGTGTCCACCATACATACCTACTAGCAATTTGCTATTCCACGTAAATTTGACTTGCTTTTATTTTCTCTTCAAATTAAACTCTTACCAGTGTTATGCGAAATTCGGTCAGTAAAGCTCTCACGAACCGGAAGGCACACTTTACTTTTTCCTGTTCTAAAAAATTTGACATTGTGGTCTCTTATGTTGAGTTGTTATGCTTGCAAGTTGTAAGTTGGATTATAGCCCAGCCATGCTGTCATGGGCAAGCTTTCAACATTGCACATCTTAATTGAGTTGATATCGTGATCTTTTGTTTATGGATGCCCGCAGTGTGAAATGAATTGGGAATCTTGTAGGGATCATGGAGTTTGTATATGTGTTAGGGAAACGCCGGGCCGCCAATCTAAGCCATGCATAATTCATGGTAGAAATTTGCAGCATACCCATGGTGAACATTCGACGACGCATCTCACAATAAAAAGCTAAACAATATACCAAATAAAAGAGATGTCGAGGTGTTCATTGTCTGCTTGTCCTGTCATTTTGGTGTGGGCTTGTTCCATGTCATCGGGCATGGAGGTACCCCATTGGCGGTTCTCAATGATATGCATATATTTACAATGACAAGAGCCTTGCTTGGGACTCTAAGTAAAGTAGCATGAGGTTTGGGTACTCGTATTCACGGGGCACGAGGTTTTCAACTTATGATTTGTCAAGCATATGCATCATAATTGTTCTCGCATTAACTTTAACCATCCAACATGCTTATGATGGGGGCAATGAGAGCTCAAAGCCGGTAAGTACCATAATTTTTGAAGGTTATAAAACTTGCGATCACTACTTCCCTCTGCGAAGGGCCTTTCTTTTACTTTTATGTTGAGTCACCACCTTCTTTCTTTATGCACCATTAAGAGAGCATAGTTGTCATTATTAGTGTGATATGCATTGTCCCAAAGTTCATTGATTGATTCATATTGTTGGTTTCACTTGTTCTTAAATTATTTGTATCTAGTCGTCCTCTTAAACTTGAAGGTGTCCTATGCATTTATGTTTTGCTCTCCATGAAGGACAAGCTGAAAACCATTTGTATGTTTTTCCATATGATTTGAACACACACTTGACTTTCATTGTTTCATTATTCATGATCTTTTGTTTGTGTTCATTTGCATGTTTATAACATGGTTGCTAAGTTTCTTCTATCAAGATCATATCTTTCATGCCCATGTTTTAATTTCTTTTGATCCCAGCTCACAATGCTTACATATATGATCAAGATTGTGTAGGTGCATGTCACCTCAAAAATTATTTCTTTTGTTATCACTTACCTACTCGAGGACAAGCAGGAGTTAAGCTTGGGGATGCTGATACGTCTCCAACGTATCTATAATTTTTGATGCTCCATGCTTGTTTTTACACCATTTGCCTATTGTTTCGTTACACTTCGTGGCACTTTTATGCATTTTCCGGAACTAACCTATTAACGAGTTGCCACAGTGCCAGTTTCCTGTTTTCTGCTGTTTTTGTGTTTCAGAAGTGATACACAGGAAATATTCTAGGAATTGGACGAAACAAATTCCTGAAGTCTTATTTTACCCGAAAGCTTCCAGAGATCCGAAGAGAAGTAGGAGGGGGGCCACCAGGGCCCCACACACAGGGGCGGCGCGGCCAGCCCCCTGGCCGCGCGGGGCCCGCGTGTGGGCGCCTGGCCCCTCCCCTGACTTCGCCCCTTTGCCTATAAGAAGCCTCGGGATGGAAAACCCTAGAGGATTCGGCAATTTTCCAGAAACAGTTCTGCAGCTCCGCCGCCGTCACCGATGAATTTCGGGGGACAGAAGTCTCTGTTCCGGCACCCTGCCGGGACGGGGAAGTGCCCCCGGAGCCATCTCAATCGGTCTCCATCGCCGTCTTCGCCGTCTCCATCGACCTCACCACCATCTCCATCAACCTTGCTGTCTCCTATGATGAGGAGGGAGTAGTTCATCCCCGGGGCTAAGGGCTCTACCGGTAGCTATGTGGTTCACCTCTCTCTCCCATGATGTGATCTTTATGTGATCGTGAGCTTTGTATCATGTTGAACAAGTACATGTTATTATTCAGATATTATGTGTACTCTAGTGGTGATTGTTAAAGTAATCTATTCCTCCTGCCATGGTGTAACGGTGACAGTGCGTGCATCATGGTGGTACTTGGTTTAGGCTATGATTGTGATCTCTTGTGGATTATGAGAATAATTATTGCTATGATAGTTTGAGTGATCTATTCCTCCTTTCATGGTGTAAAGGTGATAGTGTGTGCACCGTGTTAGTATTTGGTCTAAGTTGCAATGATTTCTATCTTGAATTGTGATTTGATTTGGATATCTCTATGAGTGGTGTTTGTCAAGTACTTGATGAACTTTAAGGGGTGCTTCTGTAGCCACTACACAATGATTAGTGTTATTCAATAGGAGAGCAATTCAGAGTGCCCTAGCAAAGAGAAGTTATTTGTTCAATCATGTTATATTGTTGGGAGTGTATCCACTAGTGAAAGTATGATCTCTAGGCCTTGTTTCCAAGCTTTGCACACCGTTTACTTGCTATTTTGTTACTTGTTTGCTTGCAGCGATATTTATTTCACATCACGTTTGCTACTTATAATCATCTATACCACTTGTATTTCACTATCTCTTCGCCGAACTAGTGCACCTATACATCTGACAAGTGTATTGGGTGTGTTGGGGACACAAGAGACTTTCTGTATCGTAATTGCAGGGTTGCTTGAGAGGGATAGCTTTGACCTCTAACTTCCCTGAGTTCGATAAACCTTGGGTGATCCACTTAAGGGAAACTTGCTGCTGTTCTACAAACCTCTGCACTTGGAGTCCCAACAAGTGTCTACAAGAATAGAAGTGCGTAGACATCATGATCCCACTTGTGTGCATTTTGTATTCAAATACAAAATCATTAATAATGCACTAATCTTGGGGGGGGGGGCTCTCCTATATTTGTTATAACACACTCTTTGTGCTTATTTCATTTGGTATAGGTTTTTGTTGGAAGATAAAATTTTCTTTTTGGTACTTAGTGTGCCATCATAAAAAGTGTGGAGAGTTTGGTTTGTTTGTTTGAACCTTGCTCTCTTTGGGAGTTGGTGATCTCATTCCTTATTATTTATTTCTTACACTTAAAATGAGATATGTCTTTGAGCATGTGTGTTTTAGTTATGCTTTATGCTCATTGGCTTTTGCTTGGTTCACTAGTTGTACTTTGGAGTCAATCTTGTGTTGATTTGATTCTTTAATATAATTTGGACAACCTTTTGTAGCTTCGCAATTTTGTGTGCTCGCTTGTCCTTCTTGGTGTTTTGTCCAAATTGTATCTCATTTGGCTCTTGAAAGTCTTGTTCATGCATATTTACTAAATGTATATTGTATGGCATGCTTTTGCTTTCTTTGATCAAATATATAGGAGAAGCTCCATCAAATCCTAAATCGGCTAAGATGTGTATGAAATTCAATTTCATATATATATGCACATATTTATGTGGAGTTTGTCCTATATGTTGTAGTTTCTAACTACTTTGGACCCAGTGAGTTTGGGGACCATCTTGTACTTGAACTTTGTTTTAGGTACATGGAGATATATTGGTGCTTGTCTCAATAACAAGGATGAAGTGGTGACTAAATGATAATTTGAGGCAAGCTAGGATTATTAAAAAACTCCTATCTACTACATCCTACCTTTAATATCTCACTAACAAGTATCTTTTTATGCATACTTTTCTAGCGTCCAACCTTGTGTAGGCTGTTTCTTGGCATGGATATCTTTATTTAAAAATCATGTGGTTCTTGCAAGGATTCTAATGAAACATCTTTATTGCAAATATGAGCAAGTTGAGATGAGGACATATTATTGGGAACATATAAAAATCATGCTCATGATTCTCCTATCCCACATATGTCAGCTTAGCAATCTTTTTTCATATCAATTCCTCAATAAGCTCACATGTGCAATTTGATGAAATTGCAAATTTATTTCTTCTATTTGGTATCCTTTGTTTTGATACTTGTTATTTTTATCAAAGCATCACAACTATCTTCTTTCCCTTGTTGATATTTGATAGGGTAAAGGTGCCCGATCTTTCGATGAGACGATAACTATCGATTATGGTAGAGGTCAACGTTGACGATCCGACTACAAATATGCGAGACGTTGCGCCTTAGCAATCGATACACCAACTTCTGAGGCTATTGATCACGCCGGAGCTAGATCAACCTGATCACGAGGATCAATCCCTGTAAGCAATCAAAGAACCAGCAAGATTATAGATGCAATCAAGATATTGTGAAAATAGATGAAGGCTTTATTAAAGAGGTGGGATTCTGTCTGTGCGTAGTACAAAAGGTCGGGTTGACACTTGTGCCTATGGCGAAGAGTAGCTCGTGGCTAAGTTTTTAACTAAACAAAATCCAAGTCTAAATGACGGCTAGGAGGAGGTATATATGAGGGAAAGGGCAGGGATTTTCGTACAACCCTAATGGGCCATCCAAAAATAGCCCTAGATGGGCCCTTTTCCACTCAAACAGCCTCCAGAAAATCCCTAAAATACCTAGGACGAAAATACATATGGGTTTAACCCATAAAATAAGGTGATGCAGCACCATATAAAGCCTTGGATGAATTTTATGATTTGGTAACTTGTGAATTTCGTCCAAGCATCCTTGCATCATTATGGTGGCTTCAAAGTTCAGAAATCTTCACTTGCAGCGTCATCCTGAATCCTCACACGATTGTTGTCATCAACTCCATGCATGATCATGCTCCAATGCTTGTCCCTCTCATCCATGCTAGGCCCATCATTCCTAAGTAACATAAGCACATCTGATTTAGGAAGCATCATATTCTCATGAATATTAGAAATAGTTCCTAGAAACAAAAGTACCTGATAATTTAATTGGCGTGCACGAGCTCTAGTGAGAGGTCCTTGGAATTGTGGAACGTGAGGATTTGTGGCTGTAGGTGCAACGGTTGTATCAATTGTAGGGATGTCCTCATCATCCTTCCCTTCTTGAATTGAAGTCATCCTCGACGCAATCTCATCTTCTTCTCCAAAGTATGGTTTCAAATCTGCAATGTTAAATGAAGGACTTACCATGCCCATCTCTGCAGGAAGCTCAAGTTTATATGCATTATCATTCATTTTCTCTAACACTTTAAAAGGACCAGCAACACGTGGCATTAATTTAGACTTGCACAAATCAGGAAAATGATCTTTGCGCAAACGCAACCAAACTAGATCTCCCACATCAAACACAATATGCTTGCGTCCTTTATCACCAGCAACTTTATATTTAGCATTCATACGTTCTATATTTTCCTTAGTAATCCTATGCAACATAAGAATCTGTTCAGCCCATTGTGTAGCATCAAAATTATGTTGCACCGAAGATGGAATAGGTAATAAATCAATAGGTGCACGAGGAACAAAACCATACACAATCTCAAAACGGCATAACTTAGTTGTAGAATGCACGGAACGATTGTAAGAAAATTCAATATGAGGTAAACAATCTTCCCACGTTTTTAAGTTTGTCTTTAAAACAGCCTGTAACATGGTAGACAAAGTTCTATTTACTACTTCAGTTTGTCCATCAGTTTGGGGATGACATGTAGTACTAAACAGCAATTTAGTCCCCAACTTAGCCCATAAATATCTCCAAAAATGGCTAAGAAATGTAGTATCACGATCTGAAACAATAGTATTAGGCACACCTTGCAAGCGAACAACATCACGAAAGAATAATTCAGCAACATGAGCAGCATCATCACTCTTATGACAAGGAATAAAGTATGCCATCTTAGAAAATCTATCCACAACCACAAAAATACTATCCCTCCCCTTCTGTGTTCGAGGTAATTCTAAAACAAAGTCCATAGAAATATCCTCCCAAGGTACACTAGGAACAGGAAGAGGCATATATAAACCATGTGGATTAAGGCGGGACTTAGCTTTTTGACATGTTGTGCAGCGAGTAATAAACCTCTCAACATCCCTTCTCATGCGTGGCCAAAAGAAGTGTGTAGCAAGTACATTTTCTATCTTCTTTACTCCAAAGTGACCCATCAATCCTCCTCCATGCGCCTCCTGCAACAACAAAAGACGAACGGAACCTTCTGGAATACATAGTATGTTAGCACGGAACACAAACCCATCATTGAGGATGAATTTATTCCAAGTTCTACCCTCTAGACAATGCTGCAAAACATCTTTAAAATCGGCATCATTCACATATTGTTCTTTAATAGTTTCCAATCCAAAGATTTTGAAGTCAAGTTGAGATAGCATGGTATAACAACATGACAAAGCATCAGCAATAATATTATCTTTACCCTTTCTGTGTTTAATAACATAAGGAAAAGATTCAATGAATTCAACCCAATTTGCATGACGTTTATTCAACTTAGCTTGACTGATCACTCTAGATTAGTGGGGGTTTTATATCATTCTCTCCACAGGGATCAACAAGGGAAGAAAGGTTCTTTATTTCCAGAAGCTAAGCAAATTCAGAAAGGTGGGGGTTTTACTATCAGAACAAGAGGTTTTGAGAGGGTTTTAGGAAGAGTGAAAGTTCAGAAATTAACTTGAAAGGTTTGGGTTGTCAAGCCAAAGTCTCTCAAGGATCTAAGCAAGTTTTAGACAAGGAAAGATGGTGCAATTCACAGGCAAGCAGAGACTAGTCATGCAAGCCAAGATCTTTTTAGGGTTTTAGTAAGAAGAAAAGTTTTAACACAAAGATCACAGCTTTCTTATTTGTCAGGCAAGAACTCTATGAGTTAACAAGCAGAGAGAGGCTAGGGATATGATTTCACACAAAGGAGTGCAGGGACTTGCCTTACACTCGACAGATCAAACAGTTAAAAAGCAAATCTAGCAAGACTTAGAGATTTCAGAGAACTGTGTCACTCAATTCACTGCAATAACCAAGAAAATCACCAACTTTGTTTCTTAACGCATGATCCACTACAATCAGCACAGATTACAAGAAAAGAAAGAGGAAGAGGTTTGGCTGTTCTTCACCGCAAACTTGAGGGAGCAGGAGAAGCAGAGGAGTGGATTGAGATTGAGGAAGATTTCGTGCTTCAGTTCATCACAGCCTTGTCTTTCTCCAGCAGCTTGCTCATCGTGTGCATCCTTTTCTTGTCCTTCTTCCTGGGTGTTCTTGGGTGTTCTTAGTGGTTGGTGGAGAAGAGGTGGAGAGCTGGTGGCAGAGGAGATGTTCTGTCGATGGGAGTGGTGGATGGGCGGATGGGTCTGTTCTCTTGTGTCCTAGTCCCTTCCTTTATACACCTTTTTTCCATTTTGGGAGGAGAGAGGCTGATGGAGGTAGGGGGTTTTCCTTTCCTCACTCAGCTCTCACAGCACATGGGCTATTCCCCTCTTTTCTCCTTTCTCTGCCTTTTTCACTTTTTTCTGCTAACTTGCTTCTCAAGTTGGTCTCTTCCCTCTCTGGTGATTCAAATTGGTTTGAATTAATTCATCTCTTCCCATGGACCAGCTTCTATGACTTGGACTTGTAGGGTTTTGAGTACTTTGAACAACTTCCTGAAGAATTGTGTGCCTTGATGCACTGAACTGCAATACAAGACCAAATGCTACAAAATGCATGCACAAAACATACTAAATCAAGGTAGAGTAAGCAAGGATCAAGGTTTTAGGGCTCATAACAGTACATAATAATTATAGTGATCAAACCCCCAGACCAAAACCTTTGCTTGTCCTCAAGTAAAGAAGAATGAGCATTGCACAAAAAAGAAAATTGCAACAGATCATGATATTGACACATTGTTGTTCATGCAACTAGTTCTTGCAATTTCCATTTCTGAAGCAAGTTTCACAAGGAGAATTTAGATATGTCTAGGTCAAACTGCCTGGACTCATGAGTATAAAGCAATTGGTTCTGAAATTGAATGCTCATAATCCAGTAAATAGCCATTTATGCAAGAATGATTGAAATATGAATGCACAGTCAGTGCTTCACCTATTACAGTTCCCAGGAACATAATAGGCTAATGCATAAACAAGTAATTAGTTGGTTTCTCAGCTTCTTGAAGGATCAACTTAATTAGTGCTTCACAAACTATAATCCCAAGATCATAGTTGCTAGTGCTTGCGAGATTGCAACAATTTTCAGTTAGAATTTAAGGTTAGTGCTTCACATACCACAATCCCAGGATCATGCCTGCTAATGCCAAACTTTCTCTCACTGTTAGGAACTTCTTGATTAATAATGGTGTTAGTGTGTTAGTGCTTCACAAATCACAATCCAGAGATAATGATTGCTAACACAAAAAATTGCAAAAGATGCAATTAGTATATGGCTCAGAAATGGATCATGAACTTCAGTTTCAGGGCAATTATCAATATCCTAATGTTCCAAAGTTTTTTGAGAAGAGACATACAAAAATTCTGATTTGAGACTTGACTCTGAACATAAGCAGTTGCAAGAGTTATAAGCAGATACAAAGCAAAATTCTCAATAGCATGCAAAGTCATATTTTCAGATTCAAGCAACAAAAGTTGATTCCTTTTTTGACAGAACACTTTCACAAATGATCAACCAATGGTAAAGGATAATCAGATCCAAACTTCAAAATGTTATTTGTAGTGCAAATGGTTTTAGGGAATTGGAATGTGTTCACCTAGTGATCCTTCTGCTCCTTTACTTTACCACACCTCAGCTAGCCCTCTCCCAATTCAATTATTTCATAATTGGAACAACAGAAAAAGGAAACACACAAAGCAAGAGATAACAAAACATAAAAAGCAAAAAGAAAATGAATTGTACAAGGAGATACCAGGTTGCCTCCTGATGAGCGCTTGTTTAAAGTCTCTAGCTTGACTGTAGCTTCTCATTACTGGTTCTCAAGAGCAGAAGATGCATTTGGGGCATCCTCTGGTTCATCATCTTCAGTTCCTTCATCAGCTTGAGTGTCAATCCTGTCCCCAACTCTGTAGTGCTTGAGTCTCTGACCATTCACCTTGAAAGTACCCTCAGCTAAGCTTTGGACTTCAAAGGCACCATGTCCAAGGTCTCTCTTGATGACACAAGGTCCAAACCATCTTGACTTGAATTTTCCAGAGAACAAATGTAGTTTAGAGTCATAAACCAATACTGCCTGACCAACACTGAATTCCTTTCTGAGAATGTGTCTGTCATGCCATTTCTTGGCTTTTTCCTTGTAAATCTTGGAACTTTCATAAGCATCATTTCTAAGTTCTTCTAGTTCACACATCTGCAATTTCCTTGTGCTTCCTACCTTCCCTAAATCCATGTTGAGTTTACTGATTGCCCACTGAGCTCTATGCTCCAACTCCACTAGTAAATGGCATGCTTTACCATAGACAATCCTGAATGGAGACATTCCTATTGGCGCTTTGTATCCTGTCCTATATGCCCATAAGGTGTCTGGTAGTTTCATTGACCAATCACCTCTAGATTTGGATACAACCTTCTCCAGAATCTGTTTTATCTCTCTGTTTGACAATTCTACCTGGCCATTGGCTTGAGGATGATAGGGAGTTGTTACTCTATGGTTTTTCACACCATACTTGCTCAAGAGCTTTTCTAGCTGTTCATTATTGAAATGAGCTCCACCATCACTGATCACTATTCTTGGCACACCAAATCTTGGAAATATGAATGATTTGAAGAATTTGCACACAACCTTGGAATCAGCATTGACAGTGGGTATTGCTTCCACCCATTTGGACACATAGTCCACAGCTACAAAGATATGCTTGAAGCCTTTTGAGGAGGGCAGAGGACCTACAAAATCTACTCCCCACACATTAAACAATTCAACTTCAAGGATTCCTTTTTTAGGCATTTCATTCCTTCTTGAGATTTTTCCTGTTCTCTGACAGGGGTCACACTTCATGATGTAATCATGCACATCTTTGAACATGCTAGGCCAAAAAAACCAGCTTGCAAGATTTTTGCTTGGGTTTTAAGCACCCCAGCATGGCCTCCATACATGCCTGCATGACACTGGAACATGACATCATTTTTTTCATCAGAAGGCACACATCTCCTCACAATGCCATCAGCACAATGCTTGTACAAGAATGGTTCATCCCAGTAATAGTTCTTAGCATCATGTAGGAATTTCCTTTTCTACTGATAGGACAAGTCAGCTGGCACAATTTCACAAACTAGAAAATTTACTATGTCAGCATACCATGGGGAATTAGCGCTGACTGCCATTAGATGCTCACCAGGTATATGGTCCTGTATTTCTCTGTTTTCAGAACAGTTGATTCTGGAAAGATGATCTGCTACAGAGTTTTCTGACCCTTTCTTGTCTCTTATTTCAATATCAAACTCTTGCAGAAGTAAGATCCATCTGATAAGTCTTGGCTTAGCATCCTTCTTGCTTACCAAGTATTTTATTGCTGCATGATCAGTGAAAACAATACACTTGTGTCCCACAATAAGGTCTGAATTTGTCAAAAGAAAAAACTACTGCCAGCAATTCTTTTTCAGTGGTAGTGTAGTTGGTCTGAGCATCATCTAGTGTTTTGCTAGCATAGTGGATCACATGAACAGCTTTCTCCTTCCTCTGCCCAAGCACTGCCCCAACAGCATAATCACTGGCATCACACATCAGTTCAAAAGGCAGTGTCTAGTCAGGTGGCTGAACTACTAGAGCTATGATAAGAGCTTCTTTTAGCAAGTTGAAGGCTTGCATACATGCTTCATCAAACACAAACTTAACATCATGGTTCAGAAGGTTTGTAAGTGGCTTGGCAATGTGAGAGAAATTCCTGATGAACCTTCTACAGAAACCAGCATGGCCCAAGAAACTCTGTATTCCTTTCACATTTTCTTGTGGAGGTAGCTTGGCAATTACATCAACCTTTGCCTTATCCACTTCTATTCCCCTAGTTGACACAAGATGTCCAAGCACAATTCCTTCAGAGACTAAAAAATGACATTTCTCCCAGTTCAAAATCAAATTCTGCTCTGAACACCTGTGCAAAACTAATGTTAGATTTTTTAAGCATGTAATAATTTTTTTCCCATAGACTGTGAAGTCATCCATGAAAACTTCCATGATTTTCTCAATATGGTCAGAGAATATGGACATCATACACCTCTGAAAAGTGCCTGGTGCATTGCATAGCCCAAAAGGTAATCTCTTGTATGCAAATGTTCCATAAGGGCATGTAAATGTGGTCTTGTCTTGATCAGCTGGGTGAATAGGTATTTGAAGGAATCTAGAATATCCATCAAAGTAACAATAGAATTTTTGTCTAGCAAGCCTTTCCAACATTTGGTCCATGAATGGCAGTGGGAAATGGTCTTTTCTAGTTGCTTTATTTAGTTTCCTAAAGTCATTAACCATTCTCCATCCAGTAACAGGTCTTGTGGTCATCAATCTTCCTTCCTCATTTTCTACCACTGTGTAGCCTCCCTTTTTAGGAACAATATGGATAGGGCTCACCCACTCACTGTCAGAGATTGGGTAAATCATTCCTGCCTTGAGCAGTTTCAGGACTTCCTTTTTAACCATATCTTGCATTGCAGAATTCAGTCTTCTCTGCCCCTCTCTAGTTGGTCTACTACCTTCTTCCAAATGAATCCTGTGAGAGCAAACTTTCTCACTGATTCCTATGATATCATCAATTGAGTAGCCAATAACATTCTTGTACAATCTCAATATTGATAGCAGGCTCTCTTCTTGCTCACTATCTAGGGCAGAGCTAATTATCACTGGATGTATTTTTTCTTTCTCTAAGAAGGAGTACTTCAGGTGAGCTGGTAATTCCTTTAACTCAACAATGGAACGATGAGCTGGTTTAGCAGATTCACTTGAACTAAACTTTGGTGCATTTTCACAGATATTTATTTCACATAGTTGCTGTATTTTAGTATTATCAGCTATCACAAACACTTGTGCTTCAGGCTCTTGTGGCTGCATTTCTGATAAAGTTTCCAGCACACTCTTTTCAACCATATCAAGGGAATGGCACTGTTCAAAAACATTGGGTACATGAGAGGCATGCTTCATACTAAACTCAGCCTGTTCTGACCCAAATTATAGTTTTAGTGTTCCACCTTTCACATCAATTATTGCTCCAGCTGTTGCCAAGAATGGTCTACCTAGTATCATGGATTCTGCATTGTCCTCCATCTCTGGAACCACAAAATCAACTGGATAAGCAAAGTTTCCAACTTGGACAGGCACATCTTCTAGAATTCCAACTGGCTTCCTCAAAGTTCTGTCAGCTAGCTAAAGTGTCATGGGGGTAGGTTTCAGAGTTCCCAACTGCAAAGTCTGGCTTACAGCTGAGGGCAACACACTTACTGATGAACCAAGGTCACAAAGTGCTGTAAATGTTTTCTTTCCAACTACACAGGGGATGCTAAAACTCCCAGGGTCACCAAGCTTCTTAGGCATATTGTTCAGGATGACAGCACTACAATCCTCTGTCAAAGCAACTACCTCAGGGTCTTCCAAGCTTCTCTTCTTTGTTATCAAGTCCTTAAAAAATTTAGCATACAAGGGGATGTGCAGCACTGCATCCAAGATGGGAATAGTGATCTGAACTTCTTTCATTGTCTCAAGGAACTTGGAGTATTTTTTTCTTCCTTAGTTTTATCCAATCTCTTAGGAAATGGGACTTTCATTGGCAGAGACTTCTCTGTTGGTTTAGCTGCAAGGTTTTGTGTCTCAGCAAGAGGTTCCACTAGTTTTTCATGCATTGGGACAACATCTTCAGAAGGTGTTTGCTGCTGAATTGCGGTTCTTCTTGGTGGAGCTACATAAGTAATAGTTGGAGGGGTTTTGAGTAATGGTTCAGTAGTCACTCCACTCCTGGTGGTGACAGCATCTACAACTTTAGTAGTTGCTATGGCACCACATTGCTTAGGGTTCTTCTCAGCTTGGGCAGGTAACTTGTTTTCAGATTGGTTTCCAGGGTTATTGGAGATGCCAGCAGTGAGTTGCTGCATGGTTTTGTAGAAAAGTTCAGACTGCATCTTCATTGTTTCCTGCATTCCACTGAACATTTCCTTTTGCAGCCTCATCATTTCACTTATTTTAGACTGACTGTTGCTGGAAGAAGCATTTTGCTGATTTGCTTGATGATGTTGTTGTGGATGTTGCATATTACATTGGGGTCTGAAAATTTTGCTGGGTTGTTTGGGCATAATTCTGCTGAACTGTCTGAGGGTAGCTTTGCTGGTTGGCATTTTTATATGATAAGTTGGGATGATTTCTCCAAGAAGGATTATAACTCTGGGAAAAAACACCTTGATTCTAAGCATAATTCACTTCTGATACCATAGTTTCAGCTGGTGCAGATAGGGTACATTCCAGGGGTGAATGACCTTCTTTTTCACAGATTAAAAAAGCAGAAGAAACTTGGTTAACAGGCACCAATGCCTTGTTGTTTCTCTCAGTCATGAGCTGAGACAGCTGACTTGCTAGACTGTCCAGTTTAGCTTCCAAGGCATTTTGACCACTTGCCTAAATCTGCAGCTGATTGTTAGGATGAACAGCTCTCTCATTTGTCCAGGAAAAGTTATGGGCTGCCATGCTTTCTATCAGCTCAGTGGTTTCATCAAGGGTCTTGTTCATAATACCACCACCAGTAGCAGAGTCAACAAAAGACCTAGTTTGCTCTGTCAAACCCTTATAAAATGTTTGCAGGATAAGCCACTGCTCCTGACCATGGTTAGGACACATTCTGATGAGGCCTTGGTATCTTTGCCAAGTGTCATACAAGCTTTCACCTTCATACTGCACAAACCTAGTGATCTTATCTCTACACACAGCTGCCTTGGTAGGAGGAAAGTATCTCTCAAAGAAAGCTTGCAGTACATGTTCCCAAGTGTCTCTGCAGTGAGATGGCAGAGCATGAAACCACACCTTTGCAAGGCCTGACGGGGAGAAAGGAAACAGCTGCATTCTAATTGCTTCAGGGGGTACACCATTGTGCTTGAGTGTATTGCAGTACTCTAAGAAATTCCTGATGTGCTCATGAGGACTTTCCAGAGCTGACCCTTTAAAGGGGTTGTGCTGTACCATGTTAATCAAGGCTGGCTTGATTTCCCAGTTATTAGCTTGGATGGCAAGCATTATTACATCAGCATTTGATATCTGATCCTTAGGAATCCATAAATCTCTTAACTTCTTGTCACCCATACTGAAATTTGACTCTGAATATTCCAAATCTTCCACTGAAACTTCAGAAGCTGCTCTTCTTCTGGCAAGGAATGTTCTTTCAGGCTCAGGGTCAAAAGGAGCTAAAGGTGAGTCTTCAGATGACTGCATCAACTGAGTTCCCACACTGCATGAATGTAATCATGATTCCTCTACACACAATCACAAACAAGAACTTTTATCAAGGGTTAGTGAACTAAAACCCCTAATAACAATTCTAGGCCTGGATCATAGACATGTAATTGAGACAGCTATTACAAAAGATGAACACAGCCTAGTCTACTACACTCTAAAGAAACAATCAAAAGTTGATCCCTGGCAACGGCGCCAATTTGATCACTCTAGATTAGTGGGGGTTTTATATCGTTCTCTCCACAGGGATCAACAAGGGAAGAAAGGTTCTTTATTTCCAGAAGCTAAGCAAATTCAGAAAGGTGGGGGTTTTACTGTCAGAACAAGAGGTTTTGAGAGGGTTTTAGGAAGTGTGAAAGTTCAGAAATTAACTTGAAAGGTTTGAGTTGTCAAGCCAAAGTCTCTCAAGGATCTAAGAAAGTTTTAGACAAGGAAAGATGGTGCAATTCACAGGCAAGCAGAGACTAGTCATGCAAGCCAAGATCTTTTTAGGGTTTTAGTAAGAAGAAAAGTTTTAACACAAAGATCACAGCTTTCTTGTTTGTCAGGCAAGAACTTTGTGAGTTAACAAGCAGAGAGAGGCTAGGGATATGATTTCACACAAAGGAGTGCAGGGACTTGCCTTACACTCGACAGATCAAACAGTTAAAAAGCAAATCTAGCAAGACTTAGAGATTTCAGAGAACTGTGTCACTCAATTCACTGCAATAACCAAGAAAATCACCAACTTTGTTTCTTAACGCATGGTCCACTACAATCAGCACAGATTACAAGAAAAGAAAGAGGAAGAGGTTTGGCTGTTCTTCACCGCAAACTTGAGGGAGCAGGAGAAGCAGAGGAGTGGATTGAGATTGAGGAAGATTTCGTGCTTCAGTTCATCACAGCCTTGTCTTTCTCCAGTAGCTTGCTCATCGTGTGCATCCTTTTCTTGTCCTTCTTCCTGGGTGTTCTTGGGTGTTCTTGGTGGTTGGTGGAGAAGAGGTGGAGAGCTGGTGGCAGAGGAGATGTTCTGTCGATGGGAGTGGTGGATCGCCCTTCCTTTATACACCTTTTTCCATTCTGGGGGGAGAGAGGCTGATGGAGGTTGGGGGGTTTTCCTTTCCTCACTCAGCTCTCACAGCACATGGGCTATTCCCCTCTTTTCTCCTTTCTCTGCCTTTTTCACTTTTTTCTGCTAACTTGCTTCTCAAGTTGGTCTCTTCCCTCTCTGGTGATTCAAATTGGTTTGAATTAATTCATCTCTTCCCATGGACCAGCTTCTATGACTTGGACTTGTAGGGTTTTGAGTACTTTGAACAACTTCCTGAAGAATTGTGTGCCTTGACGCACTGAACTGCAATACAAGACCAAATGCTATAAAATGCATGCACAAAACTTACTGAATCAAGGTAGAGTAAGCAAGGATCAAGGTTTTAGGGCTCATAACAGTACATAATAATTATAGTGATCATTGACTATGAATATGCTTCAAAGATTCATGATCGGAATGTATAACAAATTCTTTAGGCCATAAATAATGTTGCCAAATTTCTAATGTCCGAACAAGAGCATATAATTCCTTATCATAAGTAGAATAGTTCAAACTAGCTCCACTCAATTTCTCACTAAAATATGCAACAGGTTTGCCCTCTTGTAACAACACTCCTCCCAAACCAATTCCACTAGCATCACATTCTAACTCAAAGGTCTTATTAAAATTAGGCAGTTGGAGTAAAGGAGCATGTGTAAGCTTATCTTTGAGTAACATGAAGGCTTCTTGTTACACATCGCCCCAAACAAAGGACACATCTTTCTTAGTAATCTCATTCAGTGGCGCTGCAATGGAACTAAAATCTTTGACAAAGCGCCTATAAAATCCAGCAAGGCCAAGGAAGCTCCTCACTTGTGTGACTGTTTTGGGTTGTGGCCAACTCGAAATTGCTTCAATCTTGGCAGGATCAACTTCAATACCCTGTGTTGTAACAACATAGCCAAGAAAAGCAACTCTATCTGTGCAAAAGGTGTACTTTGCAATGTTACCAAACAAACATGTAGCACATAAAGCATCAAAAACAGCACGTAAATGTTCCAAATGTTCTTCTACAGATTTGCTATATATCAATATATCATCAAAATGTACCACCACAAAATGTCCAATAAAAGCACGTAAAACCTCATTCATTAATCTCATGAAAGTGCTGGGAGCATTAGTTAAACCAAAGGGCGTCACTAACCACTCATATAGGCCAAATTTAGTTTTAAATACAGTTTTCCATTCATCTCCTAACTTCATACGAATCTGGTGGTAACCACTACGCAAATCAACCTTAGAGAACATGGTAGAGCCACTCAATTCATCAAGCATGTCATATAAACGAGGAATAGGATGATGATATCGAATAGTAATATTATTGATTGCTCTACAATCAGAACACATGCGCGAAGAACCATCTTTCTTTGGTACCAAAATAATAGGAACAACACATGGACTAAGAGACTCACGAATATGACCCTTGTCAAGAAGTTCTTGAATTTGTCGCTGAATCTCTTTCGTCTCCTCTAGATTGGTACGATATAGTGCACGGTTGGGCAAAGATGCTCTAGGAATCAAATCAATTTGGTGCTCAATTCCACGAGGCATCTTGTGGGAAAACATCCTCATACTCTTGCAAAATGTTAGCGACAGCAGATGGCAAAGAAGGAGGCATCTCCTCAGCCGAAAAAAATACTTCTTTGCAAATGATAGCATAACATGCAGTAGTACTCAAATCAATTTTAGAAATATCACATTTGCTAGCTAGCAAACAAGTACTTTTCAAACGAATTTCATTAGCATGTTTTGGATTAGATTTAGAAGTACTTGAAGAAGGCATAAGTTCATTAGCAACAATCTGATTTTTGCTCAGCTTTTTTTCCTCATTATGTGCTCTACTAGCTCTAGCAAGATCATCTTTTAAAATACTTTCAGGAGACATGGGAAGTAACACAATTTTCTTATCATTATGAACAAGATAATACTGATTTGTGCTACTATAGTGTATAGAATTTGTATCAAATTGCCATGGTCTACCAAGTAAAAGAGCACATGCTTGCATAGGAACAACATCACACTCAACATAATCAGCATATGCAGCAATAGTAAAATGCACATGAACTGTACGTGTTACCTTAACCTTGCCGATGTTATTAAACCATTGAATGTGATATGGATAAGGATGGGGTCATGTTGTAAGAGAAAGCTTTTCAACCATCTCCATGCTCGCCAAGTTGTTGCAGCTCCCTCCATCAATAATAATGTGAATACAGCAATCTTTAACCACGCCCTTGGTATGGAACAGATTATGGCGCTGGTTGGGCTCGGCCTTGGTAATTTTCGCACTCAAGACTCACTGTGCAACTAAACTCGGGTATTGCTCCATATGTTCCGCAGCCATAAATTCAGAATCTTGCTCCATGGGTGCTGCAGCACATTGCTCATCAGATGCAATAAGAGCCAAAGTATCTTCATCATAATCACTGGCGGAGTCGTATCCACCATCCTCAAGAGCAATCATCACATGGGAGGAGGCACAATCACGTGCAAAGTGACCAAGTCCACCACATTTGCGGCACTGAATTTGGCTGGACTTGCCCATAGATGCCATGGAGGACGCAACACTCAGGGCTGGTCCCGTAGTAGTCTTCCATGCAGCAAACGGAGGTGGTGTAGATGCTGCAGATCGCGTGTATGTGGTCGATGGAGGTGTAGGTGCAGCAGCCCATGATGCCAAACTCGGTGATCTCCAAGTAGAACGCCCTGCAGAATAATTAGTTCATGTCGCCTCGCGTTGATCCTGCATTTCACATTCAGCATTGCAAGCAAGATGGAACAAACGGATAATAGTGTGATAAGATTTATATCTAAGAATAGTCTAAATTTCCTTATTTAAACCGCCTACGAATCGTGCCATTAATGCTTCATTATCCTCCTCTATACCACAATGCAACATGCCAGTTTGCAACTCCTGATAGTAATCCTCTACAGAATTTTTCCCTGGATCTAGACATGCTAATTTGGTAAGCATGGAACGCTGATAATATGGTGGAACAAAACGAATACGCATAGCATGTTTTAAAGCATCCCACATAGTGATTGGATTATCATAATTAGCACGACAGTATTCAGACCACCATATGGAAGCAAAACTAGTGAACTCACAAATAGCAGCACTAACACATCTATCCTCGGGATAATTTAAGTATGCAAAATGCTGGTCTAATTCTAATTCCCAAGAAAGGTATGCATCAGGGTTATAGCGACCATCAAACGTAGGAACATTTAATTTCAGTTTAGCAACATGGTCATCATCACGTACCAACGGACAAGAAGGTGGACGGCGCATGCAGGGCCTAAAACGACCAGGTGGCTGATCAACTGTGAAGTCGTCCACTGACGAGGGTTAACTCGACAAATGTCCTAGATGAAGGACTTAGGATCGGGGGAAGAGCAACGACTAGAGATTCCGGGATCGAGATTGGCACACGATGTACCTAGGTTCACATCCCCGCGGTGGAGGATCGCTACATCCTGCTAGCAATCTAGTAGATAATCACAATGGTGTTTACATGGAGCCACCATAGGCGGAGATTTATATCTAGTCTATATCTAATCTATCTTGTCTAGTCGAGATATTGCTTGTCTATGATATTGTAAGTTGTAACTTGTCCCTCTAGGGGCGCCCCTGCCTGGCTTTATATATGCAACCGGGCTAAGGTTTTACAAGTATCCTAGTCGAATACAGATTAGAGCCTTCCTTCTTCGTCTCCAAGTCATCTTCGAGTCCTTGTAGTTCTCCACCTCCTTAATTGGCCGGACCCGGTATACTAATCTGCAGGTACCCAAAGGGCATATCCATGTCAGTAGCCCCCAAGACTCAATATCGGATGTACTCGCCCTCGTACTCATCTTCCCCGTAATAATCATCACTGTGCATCACGGGCCTGTGTAACACCCGTAGCTCCTGCAACGCCAGTAGCAGCAGTGCCTGCAGCAGCACCCGCAGCTGAAGTTTGTGCCGGTGGTTTGAGAACGCGTTGTGCACGTCCCAAAAAGGTCGGTGTAGGAGCCACGTGAGTCGGCTGTGGAGGAGGCGCGTGAGCCAGTGGTGGTAAGCATGCTAGCACCTCCTAGAATTTAGCGTCGAGTTTGGCGGTGAAGGTGGTCTCGAGTCCCTCGAGTTGCTCCATCATGTCACTAAAACACTTGTCCACATCCTGCATATGGTCTGACAAAAGTTTGGTGACGTGAGCCTGCAAGGCTTCACCCTCCAGTGGTTGTGTCTCAGTGTTGTCTGGTGGCATGATTAGTACGCAAAAGCACAGTTATAGAATAGAGATACAGGAACAGGGGTGGAAAATGCTTAATCTATCAAGCAAACCAATACTCTTACCCGTTCTTACCCTGTATCAGGTGGCGATCAGCAACCAGGTGATGTCAACACACGGTCGAAGAGATATGTGGAGCTGTAGGAAGCTGCGATATCTGTAGCAATAATTCAAAACAGCAATGCAACAAGTTGAATAAATGCTCAACGACAGTACCATGCTGGCCGTAGGCTAGATCATGCTAGAGACGCGAGCCTAGGACACCAACTAGTCAATGCGTGGCGGCCAGAAGCACAAAGGAATAGCTCAAAAGCAAGATATAAGTGAAGATCACGGAAAAATTGCTGGTTCTGAAACTTAAAAGGCCAAAAACTCACCCTTCCCTCACTTTTTTGACGATTACGAGTGACTTTTGGTACTTTTCAAGTACTTTTTCTGATATAACTTTTGATTCCAGACAGTTTGACAGGTCGCACATCGAAAACGGAGTTCGTATGCAAAAGTTATGGCTAGTTAAAGTTTGCAGACAAAAACTTCCCAAAACAGCACGACAGGGGTGGGGTGGCTGGTTCGGCCCCCACGTCCCCTCCTTTTTTTTAACTAAGAATTAGGTGCGGCGTGGGGTGGCTGGTTTGGCCCCACGTCCCCTCCTTTTTTTATGGACGGAACATGGAAAGAAACCCTAAGTCGGGGGAAAGGTTGTGGCGGCGGTAATGAGGGTGGGGGTGGCAGTGGTCAATGGATGTGGTGGGGATGATTATGGTGGCGATGCGGAAACGAGTGGTGGCGGTGGCTAGGGTTTTTGGTGGTGGTGGTAGTGCGGCGGTGGCAAGACGTAGGTGAGCAGAACTTGAAACTCTAAGGATGACGCTACAGCCAGCACTTGACACGACGATGCAGACACGAATTCAACAATGCAAATACTAAAAAGAAAAGATGCAAAGGCTCGAACTATTTCTAGGAAAAGATCTAATCCTAATATTTTTGGCTTTTTCATGGATTCTAGGTATGAAATCTTATACCACTTGGTAGGGTAAAGGTGCTCGATCTTTCGATGAGACGATAACTATCGATTATGGTGGAGGTTGACATTGACGATCCGACTACAAATGTGCGAGATATTGCACCTTAACAATTGATACACCAACTTTCGAGGCTATTGATCACGCCGGAGCTAGATCAACCTGATCACGAGGATCAATCCCTGCAAGCAATCGAAGAACCAACAAGAATTATAGATGCAATCAAGATATTGTGAATATAGATGAAGGCTTTATTGAAGAGGTGGGATTCTGTCTATATGTAGTACAAAAGGTCGGTTTGACACTTGTGCCTATGGCAAAGAGTAGCTCGTGGCTAAGTCTTTAACTAAACAAAATCCAAGTCCGAATGACGGCTAGGAGGAGGTATATATGAGGGAAAGGGCAGGGATTTTCGTACAACCCTAATGGGCCATCCAAAAATAGCCCTAGATGGGCCCTTTTCCACTCAAACAGCCTCCAAAAAATCCCTAAAATACCTAGGATGAAAATACATGGGTTTAACCCATAAAATAAGGTGACGGAGCACCATATAAAGCCTTGGACGAATTTTATGATTTGGTAACTTGTGAATTTCGTCCAAGCATCCATGCATCATTATGGTGGCTTCAAAGTTCGGAAATCTTCACTTGCAGCGTCATCCTGAATCCTCACACGATTGCTGCCATCATCTCCATACATGATCATGCTCCAATGCTTGTCCCTCTCATCCATGCTAGGCCCATCATTCCTAAGTAACATAAGCATATCTGATTTTGGCAGCATCATATTCTCATTAATATTAGGAATAGTTCCCAGAAACGAAAGTACCTGATAATTTAATTGGCGTGCATGAGCTCTTGTGAGAGGTCCTTGGAATTGTGGAACGTGAGGAAGTGTGGCTGTAGGTGCAACAGTTGTATCAACCGTAGGGATGTCCTCATCAATATTTGTGATGTCTTTGACATGTTTGTGGTTGAAGTTCATCAATATATAATAAGATAAATTGAGCCTTTGGCCATGCTTTAAAAGCAAAAATCTCATTAGTATATTGCATGACTTCATTTTAGATATCATGTTCTATTCTTAGTATCTATTTTGTGTGTACATGTTTCTTTGTGATAATTATCTTTGTGATGATGATATTGTCTACTTAGAAACTTATACACATGAGAGATGATATCTCATTATTTGATATCTTATTTGAACCTTATGTGTTGGGATGGAATGCTAAGCAATATAATTCATTGAAGACTATGTGGATGCTCTATGCTTACCCTTGTGTTAGTCTTATAATATTTTTTGTCATTCCTATCACACATTCCTTTGGTTGAGCCTTTTAATATATTGTCCCTTGCTTATTGCTCAACCATTTGTTTGATGCAAGTGTAAGCTTAATTTCTTCTCTATGATCTCTTGCAAATGGTTACATTTTAAATGGTATTGAGGGAGTGAGAATTCCATGTTGTGCAAATTGTATTCAAATACAAATATTCCAATTTTTGCATGTACCTTGGGGAGCTTCCTCATTTCATTTAAAGCACCATTTTGCGGTTAGCATAGTATTTAATTTCACTTGGTATCATTTTGTTTTGAATAATATTGAGGGAGTGATGATTCCATGTGTGTGCACCTTATACTTCCACTCAAATAGAATATTTTGTGCACACACCTTGGGGAGCTTCCTCATATTATTTAGAGCACCTTTTTGATCTTATCATAATATCTTTATTCAATTTGTTTTTTGGATTGTTTGATTGCTCTCTTCATTTGTTGAAGTTTATCTATCATGTTATCTTATTTTTTTTGCAATCTTTGATCCTCAATATAGTTTGGTTTCCTTCATATATTTGTCTTTGTATATGTGCATGTGTCTTCACATATTTCTTTTGGATATGCACACCATATTGGAGGAACTCACACTATATTGGCCTTCTAAGTTTTTCGCCCATTTTGACAATGGATGCCAATGGGGAGAAGTTTCGAGAGTTTAAAGGGAATTAGGTTTTGTGCTTTGGTTTTGTTCTTAAGCATTTGCCTTGCATGCTTTGCATCGTTGTGTGTTCCTTCGCATGGTTGAGTATATAGCGGAAACTCCACCAACAACCTTGGTTGGCAATATATGCAATGAAATCAAGATCATTCACACATGCATAGATTGTGGGGGAGTTTGCTCTATATATGGTGGTTCTACTAACATCACATACTTTTGTAGTATTTGATGTTAGTACAACCATTTTGGTTCTTTGAATTCATTATATAAACCCTCTCTAAGAGATTGTCATCAATTACCAAAATGGGGGAGATTGAAAGATCATATCGAGCCCCATGTGTGGTTTTGGTAATTAATGACAATCCCTATGGACTAATGGGTGCATTGAGTTATATGTAGGACTTGTCCATGACAATGCTTGAACCATTTGTTGGATTCAAGGTTGTAAGAAGAAGATTATGTGTTGTCCAAGGTGTTATTCAAGGAGTGATCCAAAGATTGGTCTTAAGGGAGTTGAGCTTATGTCAAGTATGTCTTGAAGAATAAGATTGAGTGAGATCTCATGTGTATCCTCAAGACACCATCATTATGGAGGAAGAAGAATTAGCTCGAGGATTGATCAAGTCAAAGCGCAAGTTCAAGATGAGCAACTAGAAGAGAACGTATGCTTGAAGCTTGCCATCTATATTGTGATCATGGATATGAGAATATATGCTTAAAGAGAGTCTCTTCCATAGTGGAGTATGGGGGAGCAATCCACAAGACTTCACCAAACAAGCCCAATCAAGAAAGGTGGTCCAACTTAAGAAGACCAAGATCGTCATTATCTATCTCAAATGGAATGATCAAGGAAAAGGTATGATAGTGTTAGGGTTTCTTTCTTACCGGTCTCATGGTGTTAGTTGTGAGACCGGGTTATAGGATCGGTAGCCGTACTGTCAAGAGGGGCTCTTGAGTGAGTAACTTAATTGTATCATTCAGGGAGAGCTCAAACCTTTGCATACTTGGCATCATCTTTCTTGGTTCTTATTTGGGTTTTATCCATGTGAGGTTTTAGAGCTTGTGGTTATTTCCATGACAAGCTCTAGCTCATCAAAAATGGATTTCGCATGAAACTCTTATTGCATTTTTGATGTTTAGAGCTTTTACCGATTTGTCTTCAAAGAGAAGTCAACCCTTTGATCATTTGGTTTCATCCTCCTTTTTAGGACTATGATGTTTCTATGGATGAAGTTGTAGAGCTCATTGTGGTGATTCCAACAAGCCCAAGATCATCGAAAACAGAGTCCGGATGAAAAAGTTATCACCATTTTCGTATTGCAATTTTTGCAAGCTCGAATTTCTGCTAAGGACTTGTGTGGGCGTCAACCAGATGGGGGCGGATTTTTGGCCAGTTTTGGCCGGATAATCCCCCCCCCCCTCCCGGGATTTTTTGGACAGTTTTGGCCAGATAGTCCAGCCTGGGATGCTGTAACGGTCATTTTTATGGGAGGGGGTATAAATACCCCTCCCCTTCTTCCTCCTTGGTGTTGGTTGCTTGTCTCTCTCTCCTCCATTGTTTTGACCTTCAAGAGCTTGCAATTACTCTCTATCCCTCCCATATTTCTTGAATCTTGTTGAGGGATTTGAAAGAGAAGATCTAGATCTACAACTCCACCAATCAATCTCTCCTCTAAGTGAGGGGAACATCTTGGGATCTAGATCTTGGAGACTTGTGTGGTTTTTCTCCATTTGTTCTTCTTCTCATATATCTCCATAGCATTAGTTGCTTTGGTGAATATTGGGTGAGAAGGATTTGAGCACTTTGTGTGCTCTTGCCATTGCATAAGTTGCATCGGTTTGAGTTCTCCCCGAAGATTCGAGTAAGTGAAAGTTTGTAAGCTTATTACTCTTGGGTTCTTGGAACCCTAGACGGATTTGTGGCTTTGTGGTGCCTTTGTGGCTATCCTTGGGATCCTCCAATTAAGTTGTGGATGCGTGCCCCAAGCTTTGTGTAAAGGCCCGGTTCTGCCTTGAGGAACCCCTTAGTGGAAGAGTGAGCTAGGCCTTTGTGACGCAAGCTCACACCGAAGAATAGGGTGAGGCCTTTGTGGCATTGGTTAGGCCTTTGTGGCGATACCACACCCCTCCAATGAGACGTACTCCCTTTCAAGGGAGGAACTCAGGAATACATCATCGTCTCTGCATGTCTCGGTTATTCCTATACCCGAGCTCTTTACTTACGCACTTTACATTGTGATAGCCTTCGTGCTTGAAGTCATTTATATATCTTGCTATCATCTTGCTATTTGTATTGCTTAGCATAAGTTGTTGGTGCACATAGGTGAGCTGAGTTTATTTAGGTTTTGTGTGCTTGACAAAATAAACGCTAGTTTAATTCCGCTCTTGTTCAAGCCATTCGTAAAATTTGATATCGCCTATTCACCCCCTCCTCTAGGCGACATCTGTGTCCTTTCACCTCCGACTATATATTCTCTTCCACGGGAAAACCCTCGGGGCCCGATCATTATTCTATGAAAATTTCTGTAGCCGCCGCCGTCGCAGACCCTAGATCGAGAGGGTTCTGGAGCTCTTCCCGGTACCCTACTGGAGAGGGGAATCATCACCGGAGGCATCTTCATCACCATGCCCGCCTCCAGAGTGATGCGTGAGTAGTTCATCCCTGGACTATGGGTCCATAGCAGTAGCTAGATGGTTGTCTTCTCCACTCTTATGCCATCATTGTTAGATCTTGTGAGCTGCCTATCATGATCAAGATCATCTTATGTATCATTGTGATGTGCTACCATGTTAGATCTTGTGAGCTCCCTATCATGATCAAGATCATCATCTATGTATTACTACATGTTGTGTTTGCTAGGATCCGATGAATATTGAGTACTATGTTCAAGTTGGTTAATTGATTTATCATGTCTATGTTATTTGTGATCTTGCATGCTCTTTGTGCTAGTAGATGCTTTGGCCAAGTATGTGCTAGTTACTCCAAGAGGGGGTATTTATGCTCGATAGTGGGTTCATGCCTCTATTCTTAATGCAGTTATCTATTGCTTGCAACTTAATACCTAAGGGGGTTTGGACGATAACCTGAGGGTGGATTATTAGTCATAGATGCAGATGGATTTTGGTCTATGTATTTGTCGTAATGCCCAATCAACTTTCATAGTGATCATCTTGTCTTGTATTCGGTGTGGTTACCATCAATATTTGTCAATTGCCCAGCTGTAATTTGTTCACCCAACATGTTAATTATCTGTTATGGAGAGACACCTCTAGTGAACTGTGGACCCCAGTCCTATTCCTCATATTGCTAAACAACCACTACAATCACCTATTTACTTTTCTGCACTGTTATTTAATTTACTGCAAACATATCCTTCCACTCGATACGCTTAATCCTTTGTATCAGCGAGATCGGTGAGATTGACAACCTCACTGTTGAGTTGGGGCAAAGTATTGTGATTGTGTTGTGTGCCGGTTCCACGTTGCTGAGTGCCGACGCCGGTAGTGCGTCCTGCCATAGGCGGCCAGCATCAACCTTTGGGAGTTTCCGTCTTTCTTCTACCATCGATTCAACTTGGTTTCTTACTGAGGGAAAACTTGTCGTTGTGCTCTTCACTACACCTTCCTCTTGGGGTTTCCCAACTCTGCTCCATTAATCATCTGTGAGCGCATCAGTTCACAATTAATTCCTTTTGGTCTCTATTTCCTCTATGGCATGTGCGCTTATCTTATGCTGTCACAGATGAAGAAGAAAATTACCGTCCTCAGGCAAAGTGATTCAAGCCTCCACCTCGGGGGAGGGGATCAAGAAAGGATGCTGAGGAAGGGCAAAGCAGTGATCCCAAGCCCAAGAATAGTGGCACCAAAAGAAAAGGGAAAGAGACTGTTGCTACTGACTATGATGATGTGCCTCAGGAGAACTTCCTCACAGTAAACTAATGATGGTCCAGACAAGAGGTTTTGGACTTATGGTCAGTGCGTTGCTTGGGACCAAGTGTACACTCAGTTCAAGCTAGCTCTTTTTGTGAAGCCTTCTGTTCTCAACCTAGAGTATCACAACTTGTATGCCTCAACTGATTTCAAGCATGTGGATGAGGCTCTTACCAGGATGGGGATCATGGATGTTGCTACCATGAGGGAACCTTTTTATCCAGATTTGGTTCGTCAGTTCTTCTGCACAGCTTTCTTTCACGATGATGTTGATCGCACTGTCACTTGGATGTCAGGGTCTCAGAAATGCAGTGGCACTTATGATGACTTCTGTTCTGCTCTTGGCTATAGCGTGGCTCATGGCAAGCATGCTACAGGGTTCCAGATTCACTCGGAGATGGCCATGCATCACTCCAAGTTGGCCTTCTGTGTGCCACCCAATCCACGCCATGCTCTCCCCAATTTGTCCAGCTTCTACTACACCTATCACACCTTGGCTAGCATCTATAATCAGTGCCTGGTGAGCAAGGCTGGTGATCATATGGTTGTTTGCATGTGTATGGTGAACCTCATGTGGTACTCTCATCCCGATAGGCAGCGCCATATTGATGTTTGTGACTATATCTTCCAGGAGATCCGGCGATCTATTTTGCAGCGGATGGTTCCAAACTATAGTGTGTTTGTGCAAAAGTTTCTGAATGCTTGTGTGCCTGCTGAGCTCCTGGTTGGCGAGATGGTTACCTAGGACACCTACTCTTGTGGTCATCTTGGCACTTATGATGAGGCACCGGACTTCCTACCTGAGCGTCACACCAAGGAGAAGCATGATCCTCATGTAGCTACTCCTTCTTCCTGTGGCTCTCGTACCACTCGGCGTGCTAGTGGGGCTACATGGTTCTTCAAGTCATTATTTGATATGTGCAAGTCCACCTATGATGTGAGTCACTAGGCTATTGTGATGAGTCAGGAGACCAGGAGGCGCCAGAATGAGTTCTAGAAGGATACTGGTCGTCCCTTCCCTCCTTCTGGACCTGAGATAAACCCTCTTCCGTACATCAACTATCAGATGCCACCCATCACTGATGACATGTTTGCTGGCTTCTCCTATGACACTCCAGCTCCTGGCACTACTCGGGCTGCTCGTTCTACTGATGATGAGACTGATGATGACGAGGAAGAAGAAGATGTTGAGACCGGTGGCGGCTATGAGGACGAGGATGAGGACAGCTTCACGGACCCACCACTAGATTTCTGAGTTTGGTCTGCGTTCAGCTTGCTCTATCTCCTCCCTTTTTGGTGTTTCGATGCCAAAGGGGGAGAAGTGTAGAGTTATTAGGTCAACGGGTTCCTTGTCGGGGTTTTCCGGGGTTCGCCATTTTCTATTTCCATTTGAATCTTATTTGGTTTGAAACTATTTGAGACTATTCCATTCCCGCGTGTGGACAAGTATGGTTATTGTAATAATGAACCTATGCTATGCTTGCTATCTATCTCTTGTTCATGTATTTACACTTGTCCTAGTGATATTTGATATGCTTCCCATGTTATATGTGTGCACTTTGCATTCCAACGCAACATCAACCATGTGCATATCTTATGGGGGAGCTTGTTCAAATATCACTTTGTATGCTTATTATAATATCTTGTGAACTCTAGCTTCGTTTGTCATCGTTAACCAAAAAGGGGGAGATTGTAAGGGTATTTTACCCTTATCCATATTTTTGGTTATCTATGACATCAAAGCTAGAGTAGGACTAATGTGACCACTAAGTGCATACACAGGTCTTAGTCTGGTGTTGGATGATTGGTCGGAGAAAGGAGACCCCCCCATTCTCTACAAAGAGAAGTGTCTAGTTTATTTATCATTTTACTCTTGAGTTAATAGGAACTCCCCACTATTAAGAGGGGTGGTATCGATGAGCTCTTTTGGTTATGTTTCAACTCCAAATAACTTCCTACCACCAGAGCATCTATCCACCAAAAAGAGAGTTTGAGTTAGTGTTCTGAGAAGAACATGTTGTTTGGCATAGAGCCAAACCGGTGGCCAGACCGGTCTGACCGGCTCCCACACCAGCCATGTCGGTCGTGGACCCAGTGCACCGGCCACCACCGACATGGCATCTGCGTGCTGCCAGTCTCTGATCGGTGGCAGGTCGGTTGACCGGCCTCAGGACCAGTTCAGCCGGTGCTCAGGTCGGTCCCACCAACTTGCGACCGGTTGGCTCATGGTTGTGTGTCAAACGGCTAGTTTTTTCCTCCTCCCACTATATGAAGCTTTTCTTCCTCCTTGAGTAGATTAGGTCAACCATTCATTTCCAATTTTGTGCTCTCTCTCTCCCACCATTGTTGAAACCTCAAAGCTTGAGGATCTCCCATTCTACCAACCAAAGACAAATCCCTTTGGTAGAAAGCAAGAGGAGGTCCCGATCTACAATCTCACCAAGCCAAACATCATCCCTCCTTGAGTTCATCAAGCTACTTGTTACTCTTGGGTTTGTTGGGAAACCCTAGGCGGCTAGGGTCGCCCGAAGGCTTTCGGCTTGTGATTTGCCCAGTGGAAAGTTTGTGAAGGTTTGGAGACCACCTCAAGATCTACCACGAGTTATTGAGCTCCTACTTCGTGGGGGAGGCTCAAGGAGAAGAAGGTGAGCCTTCGTGGAGCGTGATTATCCTTCATGGATATTCACACCTCTCCAATGGTGACTAGCTTCCTCCTAAGGAAGTGAACATTGGGATACATCTTTGTCTCCGTGTGCCTCAGTTTTTTTTGAAGCCTTTACTATGGGGGAAACCCCCACAGCCCCAAAATTTTATATTAATGAAATAAAAAATATTTACAGATTATGTATAGAAAAAAGAGGGAAAAAATCAAGGAAGGTTCTCAATCCATGATAACAAAATGTCTACTTTATCAGCCTTCACTCTATGCTTAAGCATGGTGACTTCATGAACAAAACTAGATCTCCATCTCCTGAAAGTTGGCTTGATGAACTTGAAGATCCACCCATTTCTTTGTTTCCAGATACACCAACAAGCAATAGTGATTATTTCAAAAAACCATGGGCCCAAGAAAGATTTCTTGGCCTTGGACAAAGCAGCAAAAGTATTCCCAGGAATCCAAGGAATTTGCAGATAATTCTAAATTCTTGAACTGAAATTGCAGTTAAAGAATAAATGCCTCCAGTCTTCTAGAACTCCCTCATGACAGAGAATACAATTGTGATTATCAGTCACATGCCATTGACGATGCAAGAGCATGTCCTTAGTATTGATTCTGTCATGAAGGATTAGCCAAGCAAAAAACTTATGCTTTGAAGTGCATTTGCTCTTCCATAACCATTTTGAGGCAGGATCAGGGACAATATGGCTGAAAGCTTGTTTGTATATTTTGCTTGGTTTGAAAATCCCATTGCCAAATTTGAGAATCCATGAGTCTGAAGTCTCAGCAGAAAGTGATGTGTTATGGACAATTTCTTGTAGACTTAACAGCTCATCATATGCCTGAACAGAAAGAGGAAGGTGAAAGCTTTCAGTCATCTCCCTACCAAAGAAGTCCTAAACTGACTGCAGCTTATCTTTTGCATAAGAGAAAAGTCTAGGAAAAGCAGAATCAAGAAGACCATCAGTCCACTGATCAGACCAGAAAAGGACTGAGCTTCCATTACCCACCACACATTTGGTAAGTTCTCTGTACTCATCAGACAAGGAGATGCTGTTTTTCCACCAAAAGGACCCAGCCAGGACAGTAGCATGAGGAACAGCTTGGTGATAGTAAGCATCTCTAACCAAGTGAATCCAAGGGATGTCCTCATTGTTGTAAAAGTTATGCAAATGCTTGAGCAAGAGTGCCTTGTTCTGGATTTTCAAGTTTATGATGCCAAGGCCTCCTTTATCTTTTGGTCGACAAACCAAATCCTAGGCAGCTAGGGAATTGATTTTATCTTTATCCTTTCTCTTCCAAAGACAATGTCTTCTTGCTCTCTCAATCACCTCAATAATTCCTGGAGGTAATCTCAAAGAGAGCATGAAATAAGTAGGGATAGATGAGAGAACAGAGTTGACTAGGACTAGCCTATCTCCATAGGACAGGAAAGAAGTGACAGCAGACAATCTTCTTTCCACTCTGTCAGTCAGAGGGGATAAATCCCTGATGGAAGGTTTTGTAGTTCCCATTGGCAAACCCAAATAAGTGAAAGGCATTGTTCCCAATTGGCAGTTGAAAATTTGAGCTAAAACCTTAGCCTCCTCATGAGGAATATTTATTGGAATCAAAGAAGATTTCTCAAAGTTGACCTTTAGACCAGTGAAAGTAGCATATTGATCAAGGATATCTTTGAAAACAGAGAGCTGCACAGGGTCAGCAGGGAGAACAATAATTGTGTCATCAGCATATTGGATTATTGGGAAATCATTGCTAGCAGGAATTGGTAGATAAAGAAGACCATTCTGATAAGCAAGGTTAACCAAAGCCTGCAACAAATTAGCTCCTTGAACAAAAAGCAGAGGTGATAGAGGATCACCCTGCCTAACACCCCTTTTGCAGAGAAAGGATTTACCAGGAATACCATTTAGCAGAATAGATGAAGAACCAGAGGAAAGGACTTCTTTTACCCACTAAAGGAATAAATCAGGATATCCCTTTGCTCTCATTACCTTGAGTATAGCATCATGATCTAGAGTATCAAATGCCTTTTCAAAATCAATTTTAATAACCACAATTTTCCTTTTGGATTGTTGGCATTGATGGAGATACTCAAAAGACCAAGCTAAACAATCCTGGATGGATCGCCCCTGAATAAAACCATACTGGTTGGCATGAATAGTCTTTGTAATTACTTTCTGCATTCTGTTGGTAGCCAGTTTGGTTAAAGAGTTGGAAATATTTCTAGACGCAATGAGATGCCTATGAATTACACTCTTGTTATTGAACCATTTGATTGTTGGGGATTTGACTTTATGGGTCCTTTTCCTCCTTCAAAAGGCTATACCCATATACTTGTTGCTGTTGATTATGTTACTAAATGGGTAGAAGCCATACCTACGAAGAGTGCCAATGGTGAGACTTCGTTAAAAATGCTTAAGGATGTTATTTTTCCTAGGTTCGGAGTGCCTAGATATCTTATGATTGACGAAGGTTCTCATTTTATTCACGGTAGTTTTAGAAAAACTCTTGCTAAGTATGATGTCAATCATAGAATCGCTTCTGCTTATCATCCCCAAACTAGTGGGCAGGTAGAGCTTTCAAATAGGGAGATCAAGTCTATCTTGCAAAAGACTGTTAATAAATCCAGGAAAAACTGGGCTAGTAAGTTAAATGATGCTTTATGGGCTTATAGAACTGCTTATAAGAATCCCATGGGTATGTCTCCTTACAAGATGGTTTACGGAAAAGCGTGTCACTTGCCCTTAGAATTAGAACACAAAGCTTTTTGGGCAGTGAGAGAGCTTAACGGAGATTTTAAACTAGCTGGTAAGAAAAGGTTGTTAGATTTGAGTTCTCTAGATGAGTGGAGAAACGAAGCTTATGAGAATGCCAGACTTTTTAAAGAGAAAGTCAAGTAATGGCATGATAAGAGAATTCTTAAGAGAGAGTTTCATGTTGGTGAGAAAGTTCTTTTGTATAGGTCTCGTCTCAGATTTTTTGTAGGAAAATTACTTTCTAAATGGGAAGGACCATATGTTATTGTGGAAGTGTACCGCTCAGGTGCTGTTAAGATTCCTTCATTGAAAGATGATTCTACACAAGTGGTGAATGGGCAAAGACTCAAACATTATATTTCTGGAGATTCTTATAATGAAGATGTTGATGTTATTGAAACAGTTTCTCCAGAAGAATTTATCCAAGACAAACTGCAGGAACCTGCAGAGTTCGCTTTCGAATAGGTAACAGTTCTAGTCAGAAAAGTTTCGTGAAAAGTTCTTCTTTTAATATTTTTGCTGTTTTTACTAAATATGAAAAATCAAGAGACAAAAAAGGGCAGGAAAAAGAGTCCATGTGTGTCTCACACACGGGTGGCGCGGGCCCACCCCTGGCCGCGCCATCCCTGTGTGAGAACACATCGGAACTCGTTTCCGTCCCGGTTTCCTCCTGTGACTTCGTTTCGATGCATAATTTTCGCCTATTTAACCCTCCGGGGTCCCCGAGGTCTGTATATTGTTTTCTCGTCGTGTTTTGTTTCAAGCTGTTTCTGTCAGGAGTTGATCTTATGCTTTGGGAAATCATGGCCTCTTCAAGCGGTGACAAGGAGAAGACACCTTCGGAAGATGACACCAAAGATTTCCGGCTAATAGAAGAGGTTGAAAGTGAAGACGAGGAGGAAGATCAAAGTCCAAGGCCAAATACCATGATTGCCAGTATAGGGGTGGTGACAGATCATGACAAGTTCAAGAAGAGTGCACGCATAAGGACCGGAGGAGGTGTGCCACATCACACCTTGGCTCCACGGACATCTCCATCAGGCAACAATCCTTTCCATACTCTAATACATGAACATCAGTTTCAAAGGGTGCCTAGGTCGCGTCTACCCTCGGGTTGGGATATAGATCGTTCTAACAGTGCAGGAGAAGGAAGTGCCAAGAGTGAAGAAGGATGGGGAAATAATTCCAAGAGCTGGGATTCTCTTGCCGACAGGTTCATGAATCGTGTTGAGCACAATTCTGAGATGATTCACAACCTTGAGTACAAGATTGATGAGCTAAAGGATTTGATTGAGAAGCTTATTAAAGATTATCCACCACCACCACCAAAGGAGTAATTCATCATCGGTATAGGCATCCCCTTGGCTTGTTCCAAGCTTGGGGGAGTGTCGCGGTATCACATCATTACATTTTGCTCATTTACTTTTCAAGTAGAGTCTCATCATGAATAGAGAAGTTATCATATAGAATAGTTTGCAGTTGGAAGTATCCTTCTTAGTCAGTTATCTATGTATCCCTTGGTGTGAGTTGCGGTAATGAAATATTAATGAGAAGTTTTATCGTTTACTTTTCGCACACTTTATGTTAGTCTGCAATCTCTCTTATGTGACTAGTCTTGTTGATTGGTATTGGTATCACATTGGGAGCATGAGTAGATTTAGTTGGTTTTGGCAAACCTAGCTTGGTCAGTAGCAACTTTACCTTGAGGTTTGGTTAGAAAAGAATAAAGAAGTGCTTGCAGTTTCATCACTTCAGTTTTCCCTTAGCATTGTTATTCTTAAAGTTAAAATCATTGTACCTTCAAGGGAGTGTGCATGATTGTTCTTATTATATGTATGTTTGTTTGTTTCATGCAACTCTTATGCTTGCTACCCAGCCTTGGTAGCCAAAAACCTGTACTGAGAGGAAATACTTCTCGTGCATCCAATCCCCAAAAGCCAAGTCACTTCCAAAGAGTCCACTACAAATTCCTATGCATGGTATTTCAAGCCATTCCAAGTAAATTTTCATGTGCTACCTTTCAAAAACCTTCAAACACTTCTCATTTTGTGCCACTATTTTTAGCTCATGAGGATGTAGTGGATGGGTTTGTTATCTTCCATACTAAATTAAGTACCCCTCGACTAGGCAGCTTCATCTGCTCGTCATTAATTTTGCAAGGGAGCTGGTCAAACCATGATAATCTCAAAAAGAAAAAGAAAGAAAAAGGCACTCCTCCAATGGAATGTGAAAGTTGGTCGGCACCCGATGGAATCGGCTAGCCATGGTTTGAGAAAGGAAAAAGGTGGGGAGGAGTGCAAAGCTATAAAAGAGCACCAAAGTGCCAATTAATCAAAACATCTCGGAACCGCTCTCACTTGTTTAGTATGGAAGATATCAAGAACTCCGTTGCTAGTCGTTGACAAAAGCAACCACCTCTCAAAATAACATTTTACCTCTATTTTACAAATGAAAAGCTCTAGCACATGTTTAATCCCTGCTTCCCTCTGCGAAGGGCCTATCTTTTACTTTTATGTTGAGTCAACCTATTTCGCTCTGTCTCAAGCAAGCATTGGAGTTGTTATGTTTCAATCATCCATATGTTGATCCGTTTAATCATGTTGATTATCTTCCTTGTTTTGTATAATGCTTTTGTCTGAAGGAATATATCTTTGATAGTTTTCTATGAATGCAAAAGTTTACTTTGTTGAGCACATAGCCTTGCTAAGTTGGCTGTGTTTTAAAAGGTTCCGTGTAAAAGAGAGAATAGTTTGTTCTCCATTCTTTGACCAAGAACTAAGGTTTGCCATCTCCAATTATACTTTACCTTGTGCATCTTTACATGTGATTTCCTTTTACCTATTGCAAGTCTACATCTTATAAGGGGAAGTTGCTGTCTATTATAATTTGTGACTTAGTGAATGTGATGCTTCTTGTCCGTATTTTGATTATCGACACTTCACTCCAAAAACCTGTGGTCATGTTTACCGAGTTTAGTTTTCGCTTGGGGACAAGCGAGGTCTAAGCTTGGGGGGTTGATACGTCCAATTTGCATCACTATTTTGTATCATAATTTACTGTTATTCATTGATATATTTCATATTTAGATATGATACTTATGTTATTTCCTTTGCTTTCACATGTTTGATGATCATCGGAGGAGTTGCTGCAAGAGTCAGGATTCTGCTGGAAAAAGGACCATCAAGAGACCATATTTTGAAGATCAGAAAAATTCCAGAAAAATACCCAGAAATTATATTTTCCCAGAAGACTCGGGAAGCCAGAAGGGGGAGTCGAGAGGGGCCAAGGGGGCCCCACACGCTAGGGTGCCGCGGCCAGCCCCCTGGCCGCGCCAGCCCTGTGTGAGGGAGCCCTGGCCTACCTCTGGTCTCGTCCCTTCACGTATATCATCATCCCCGAAAACCTAAGTTAGGGGGGTTCAGAGTTAGACACAGCCGCCTCTGCGGGGCGGAGAACACCAGAGAGAAAAGGCTCTCCGACAGGAAGAAATCTGCCGGGGAAATTCCTTCTCGGAGAGGGGAGATCATCGCCATCGTCATCACCATCGCACCGGACTTCATTGGGATCATCATCATCATCATCTCCATCACCAGCACCTTCACCTCCACCATCACCATGCCATCCCGCTGTAACATCTTGAGTTGGATCTTGTTATATTCATAGGGGAAACTTTCCCGGTGTTGATTACTCTTGTAGTTGATGCTATTGAGTGGAACCGTTGAATTAAGGTTTATGTTTAGATTGTTAGTTACCATTATTCCATCTCTGATCATGATCCATATGATGTCTTGTGAGTAGTTCGTTTAGTTCTTGAGGACATGGGAGAAGTCAAGATGTTAGTAGTGAATTATTGTTGAGAAATATTTAATGGTTTGATATTGTTGTGGTGCTATTTCACTAGTGGTGTCATGTGAACATCGACTACATGATACTTCACCATTTATGGGCCTAGTGAGATGCATTGTGTATTTGGCCACCGATTGTGGGGTTGCTGGAGTGACAGAAACCTAAATCTCCATTGGGAAACCATTGCACCAGGGAGCGTGGGATCTTAGAGTTTAAGGCTGTGGTTAGATTTATCTTAATTACTTTCTTGTATTTGTGGATGCTTGCAAGGGGTATAATCACAAGTGTGTATTTATCCTAGTAAGGGTAGTGCGCTAGCGTAGGTTCACCCCCATAACACTTACCAAATCAATAAATACTATTGGCTTTATGAAGCAAAAGCTCTTGACAGAAACTCCCGTGTGTCCTCAAGAATGTTTGGTTATTATAAGTATACAACCGGCTTGTCCTTTGCTGAATAAAGGATTGGGCCACTTGCTGCAATTGTTACTACTGTCTTTAATTTACTCGCACTTTATTTACTCGTATCACCAAATACTCCTGAAAACCTGTTTGCTAGTATTTACAGCGATTCCTTGATCAAAACCGCTCATCAACACCTTCTGCTCCTCGTTGGGTTTGACACTCTTATTTATCGAAAGTACTACGATACACCCCCTATACTTGTGGGTCATCAGGATGGTGTTAGTGAATTGAATCACAACTTGCGGTGGTTGATGGTGTCAAAAGATTGCTTGAGGGTCGTGGTGTTTGCGTCTTTGTTGGTGATGCGGAAGCTGCGCACGCGGAACACCTGGAACAAACACTCAAACACAATTGAAGTTAGCCAAATGGAAAGAGAAAAACTAGAAGGTAGGACGGATATTTCCGCTCTTCAGCCGGATATTTCTGGTGGGCCGAAAATTTCTGGTCGTCGGCCGGATATTTCCGGTGCGAGATTTCCTGTATGAGCAGTTCGTCGCTTTTGGCAGAAATTTGGGCCTAAACTCCTCAAATCCATCAGAAATCGGCAAAATTAGGCTAAGGGAACGCAAAGGGAGTTAGATCAACACCCAAGACACAAGATCTATGAATCAAAACCACAGAAAACTCAACAAATCAAGAGATCAATCCGAGGCAAATTTGGGGCTATTTTTTGATTTTTGAAATTTATGGTGGAAATCACAAAGGACGAAATCTCTGGCAACCAAAGGCTGCTGATACCATATGATGAGGGGAAAACTCGTGGGTTGGCCCGATCTTCATGGACTCACGAGATTTGTGAGGGAAAACGGGGAAGAACTTGAAGAACACGATGAACACGACTGATACGTCTCAAACGTATCTATAATTTTTGATGCTCCATGCTTGTTCTTACACCATTTGCTTTGAGTTTTGTTACACTTTGTGGCATTTTTATGCATTTTTCAGAACTAACCTATTAACAAGATGCCACAGTGCCAGTTCCCTGTTTTCTGCTGTTTTTGTGTCTCAGAAAAGTTACACAGGAAGTATTCTCGGAATTGGACGAAACAAAAGCCGAACCGCCTATTTTTACCGAAGCTTCGAGAAGACCGAAGATGAGATGGAGGGGGGCCAGGGGCCAGCCACACCACAGGGGGCGCGGCCCAGCCCCTGGCTGCGCCCACCCATGGTGAGGCCGCCTGGTCCACCTCCTGACGTTGCCCCTTCACCTATAAAGACCCCTCGATGGGACAAACCTAAAGGATGGATCTCTTTTCCATGAAACATACTGCAAGCCGCCGCAGTGGTCGTCGCGAGATCGGGAGGATCTAGGAGCTCTTCTCGGCACCCTGCCGGAGGCCTTCTACACCACCATGGTCGCCTCCGGAGTGATGTGTAAGTAGTCTACCTTGGACTATGGGTCCATAGCAGTAGCTAGATGGTTGTCTTCTCCACCATGTGCTTCATGTTTACATCATGTGAGCTGCCCTACATGATCAAGATCATCTTTATGTAATCATACATGTTGTGCTTGTTGGGATCCGATGAGTATTGGTACTATGTCAAGTTGATGTGCTGAATTATATCTTATGTTATCTCTATGTTATTTATGATCTTGCATGCTTTCCGTTGCTAGTAGCTATCTTGGCCGAGTAGATGCTAGTAACTCTAAGAGGGAGTATTTATGCTCGATAGTTGGGTTCATGCCTCTATTTAATCTGGGGGGTGACAGAAACCTCTAAGGTTGTAGATGTGCTGTGGCCACTACGGAGAAAACAACATTCTTGTGTCTAAGGACATTTGCTTTGTTTACATTACGCACTTTGCATAATGCAATTATCTATTGTTCGCAACTTAATACTCAAGGGGTCCTCAGACGATTCCCCGCGAGTGGATTATTAGTCATAGATGCAGTTGGATGGCGGTCTATATATTTTGTTGTAATGCCCAGAGTAAGCCTCATAGTGATCCTTGTGATGTATGTACGTTATCTTTACTCTATCAATTGCCCATCTGTAATTTATTTACCCAGCATGCTTTATTTATCTTATGGAGAGACACCACTAGTGAACTGTGGACCCCGGTCCAATTTCCTTTACATTGTTTAACCATTTTATTATTACTCGCTCTGTTTACTTTCTTGCATACTATTATCCTATTACCACTTGATACGCTCATTCCTTTGTTTACAGCAAACCGGTGAGATTGACAACCTCATCTTAAGTTGGGAGCAAAGTACTTGTTTGTGTTGTGCAGGTTTCATGTTGCTGCTGGGGGAAGACACGCCGACAAGTAGTTTATCTGACGCCCTTGTCCAGACTATCATGAAGCTAGCAAGCATTGATACGTCTCCAACGCATCTATAATTTTTGATGCTCCATGCTTGTTTTTACACCATTTGCCTATTGTTTCGTTACACTTAGTGGCATTTTTTATGCATTTTCCGGAACTAACCTATTAACGAAGTGCCACAGTGCCAGTTCCCTGTTTTCTGCTATTTTTGTGTTTCAGAGTGATACACAGGAAATATTCTCGGAATTGGACGAAACAAGTTCCTGAAGTCTTATTTTACCCAGAAGCTTCCAGAGATCCGAAGAGGAGTAGGAGGGGGGCCACCAGGGCCCCACACACAGGGGTGGCGCGGCCAGCCCCCTGGCCGCGCGGGGCCCGCGTGTGGGCGCCTGGCTCCCCCTCTGACATCGCCCCTTCACCTATATAAAGCCTCGGGACGGAAAACCCTAGGGGAGTCGGCAATTTTCCAGAAGCAGTTCCGCAGCTCCGCCGCCACCGTCGACGAATTTCGGGGGACAGAAGTCTCTGTTCTGGCACCCTGCCGGGACGGGGAAGTGCCCCCGGAGCCATCTCCATTGGTCTCCATCGCCGTCTCCGCCGTCTTCATCGACCTCACCGCCATCTCCATCAACCTTGTTGTCTCCTATAATGAGGAGGGAGTAGTTCATCCCCAGGGCTGAGGGCTCTACCGGTAGCTATGTGGTTCACCTCTCTCTCCCATGATGTGATCTTTATGTGATCGTGAGCTTTGTATCATGTTGAACAAGTACATGTTATTATTCAGATATTTTGTGTACTCTAGTGATGTTATTAAAGTAATCTATTCCTCCTGCCTTGGTGTAACGGTGACAGTGCGTGCATCATGGTGGTACTTGGTTTAGGCTATGATTGTGATCTCTTGTGGATTATGAGAATAATTATTGCTATGATAGTTTGAGTGATCTATTCCTCCTTTCATGGTGTAATGTTGACAGTGTGTGCACCGTGTTAGTACTTGGTTTAAGTTGCAATGATATCTATCTTGAATTGTGATTTGATTTGGATATCTCTATGAGTGGTGTTTGTCAAGTACTTGATGGACTTTAAGAGGTGCTTCTGTAGCCACTACACAATGATTAGTGTTATTCAATAGGAGAGTAATTCAGAGTGTCTTAGCAAAGAGAAGTTATTTGTTCAGTCATTTTATATTGTTGGGAGTGTGTCCACTAGTGAAAGTATGATCCCTAGGCCTTGTTTCCAAGCATTGCACACCATTTACTTGCTGTTTTGTTACTTGTTTGCTCGCAGCGATATTTATTTCACATCACGTTTGCTACTTATAATCATCTATACCGCTTGTATTTCACTATCTCTTCGCCGAACTAGTGCACCTATACATCTGACAAGTGTATTGGGTGTGTTGGGGACACAAGAGACTTTCTGTATCGTAATTGCAGGGTTGCTTGAGAGGGATAGCTTTGACCTCTAACCTCCCTGAGTTCGATAAACCTTGGGTGATCCACTTAAGGGAAACTTGCTGCTGTTCTACAAACCTCTGCACTTGGAGGCCCAACAAGTGTCTACAAGAATAGAAGTGCGTAGACATCAAGCATCACCTTCTAAAGTTTGGCTTTCTCCTACTAGTTCGATTCAACCTTGGTTTCACAACTAAGGGAAGACTTGCTACTGTGCTCATCATACCTTCCACTTGGGGTTCCCAACGGGCTGTACTTACAAGCCATCAAGCAGTTTGCTGGCACCATTGCCGGGGAGGAAGAAGACTTCTGCAAGGGGAGTCTCGCACGCAAGATTTTATATCGAAGACTCTGAAAAGAAAGATTTTATCTTTGAGACTTTGCGTAGAGAATTTAGAGATGTTGTTGTTGAAGCTAGGAAAGTTTTTGAGCGTTTTAATATGCTTGGCTCGCCTGTTAATGTTGTTGGTATAAACAATGAAGACATCAAAGTACCAATTCCTTGCAAACTTGTAGGATTGCATGAAGCTTTGGAAAATAATTTTGATTGGATTTGTCCTGAAAACCCTTTTGATGAAAGTAGTGTACCAAAGCATGATCACAAGGGATCTTCAAAAACTCATTTGGACACAATTCAATTTATTGCTGAAAAGACTTCTGCAATTGATCTTAATGCCTCATATGATATTACTTGATTTCCACTTTCTGCGCCTAGCTCAAAGGCGTTAAAGAGAAGCACTCTTGGGAGATAAACCATTGTTTTCTTTTTAGTTCTTTTATTTCTTTTATTTGAGTCTTGGAAGTTATTACTACTGTAATAACCGCTCCTTATCCTTTTTATTTCATTGTTGTGCCAAGAAGAACCTCTAATTTGAGGGAGGTAAGATTTGGGGAAGTTGCTGTCCTGAAACAGATTTCGGTGTTGCACCGTAAAACTTCGTGAAAATTCTCAGAATATCTTTTTGACCTGCGATTTCTTGTGCATATGCCCCAGGTTATAAACAAACTTTCATTAGTTTTGCACTTTTTGATTTGAGCAACAGAAGTTCCTCGACAAAATCGACTTTTGTCAGCTATTCTATTTTGACAAATTTCTGCCACTATTTGTATTTGCCTCTCGATCGCTTTCTTTTTTAGTTCTTTTGATCACGGAACTTTTGGGGAAGTTGCTACAGTAGTATATGCTTTATATGTGGTGTTTTTGAGTTGAAACCTGAACCATAAAGGGTTAATTCACTATTATGTTTATGCTAATGTTGCTAATAGAATTGTGTGAAGTTTTGTATGAAGGAAGTTTTCAAGTGTAGGAATTGCAGAATGATGAGATGAGATGAAGAATGGACAAAAGATCAAGCTTGGGGATGCCCGTGTCACCCCAAGAAATATCCAAGAGGTACAAGCGTCAAAGCTTGGGGATGCCCCTGAGGCACCCCTTCTTCATCGGCAAAAATCAGGTCACCTTTCAACACACTATATTTTTATTGCTTCATGCATTATGCATTTTTCTTGGAGCGTCTTTACTTTTGCTTTTAGTTTTCTTTTGTTTTGTTTGCTGCAATAAATGGTTGGACCCCAACAAATTTCTTTTGGAGGAGATTTACTCTCTTTTCATTTGCCAAGAACACTCCATTTTTCACTCTTATCGTTCAACGAGTGTTCTCTTTTTCTAGAACTGTGTTTAGCTTTCATTTTTTGCCTTGATTTTTGTTCAGATCTTGTTTTATCTTTGTATCAAGGTGTATTTGGACCTCTGTTCTATGTTGGTATTCATCAAAAGAGTTGTTTCGAAAAGGTTTGAATGGTGTTGGAAAAGAGAAAAAGTTTCATGCAAAAAGTGGTACAAAAAGGAGCTGGTTTAGCCTGCGGCTTAGACTTTTTCATGCCATGCTTGATATCATTTTGATAGTATGCTTACTGATTTTTGCTGTAGCATGACTTGTCTCAAATGACTTAGATTGCTTAATGAGCCTTTGAAAAAATCATGCGTTGTTTTTATTATTTGGAAGCATTAATTTGGTTTTCTCCTTGATGCATTATTTGGGTTGACTTGGCGCATGCTTACAACATGTTTGACTCATACAAAGTCGCCATAAGCCTCTATGATCATCTAGTTTTTGAATTTTGATACCATCTTATGCTTCTCTTAATGATGTTTTGTCGCTGTGCATGATTATGGTCGTTATTGCTCTCTTAGTTGGTCGCTCCCAGTCTTTTCCTAGCCCTCATTTTGTACTGAGTATGAGCTCTACTCGTGCATTCAATTCCCAAAAACCAAGTTATTCCAATGTGTCCACCATACATACCAATTAGCAATTTGCTATTCCAAAGTACATTTGACTTGCTTTTATCTATCCTTCAAATTAAACTCTTTTGGTGTTATGCAAAAATTAGTCAGTAAAGCTCTCACGAACCTGATGGCACACTTTACTTTTCTCGCCTTTAAATTTTTGACATTGTGGCTCTTTTATGTTGACGTTATGCTTGCAAGTTGTAAGTTGGAAATCAGCCAAACCATGCCGTCATGGGGTAAGCTTTCAACATTGCACTTCTTCTTTGAGTTGATATCATGATCTTTTGTTTATGGATACTCGTGATGTGAAATAAGTTGGGAATCTTGTGGGATCATGGAGTTTGTATACGTATTAGAGAAACGCTTGAGCCGCTAATCTAAGCCATGCATCATTCATGGTGAAAATTTACAGCATGCCCATAGTGGACATTCGACAACACATCTCAAAATAAAAAGCTATACCAATGGTAAATAAAAGAGATACCGAGGTGGTCATTGTTTGTTTATCTTGTCATTTTGATGTGGGCTTGTGCCATGTTATCGGGCAAGGAAGTACCCCGTTGGCGGTTCTCGATGATCGTGTATACTTACAATCACAAGAGCTTGCTTGGGACCCTATGTCGAGTAGCATGAGGTTTGGGTATTCGTACTTCACGGGACACGAGGTTTTCAACTTATGATTTATCAAGCATATGCTCATAAACGTTCTTGCATTTACTTTAACCATTCAAGATGCCTATGATGGGGGCAATGAGAGCTCAAAGCTAGTAAGTGCCATAATTTTTGAAGGTTTATAAAACTTGCAATCACTGCTTCCCTTTGCGAAGGGCCTTTCTTTTACTTTTATGTTGAGTCTCCACCTTCTACCTTTATGCACCGTCTAAGAGAGCATAGTTGCCATTCTGAGTTTTATGTGCATAGTCTCAAAGTTTATCATTGATAGATTCATGATTTTGGTTTCACTTGTTCTTAAATTATTTGTATCTAGTCGCCCTCTTAAACTTGAAGGTGTCCTATGCATTTATGTTTTGCTATTCCATGAAGGACAAGCTAAAAACCATTTGCTATGTTTTTCCATATGATTTGAACACACGTTTGACTTTAATTGTTTTATTGTTCATGATCTTTTGTTTGTGTTTCTTTTCATGTTATAACCATGGTTGTCAGTTTCCCGATATGTACCTTAGTATCTTACGATTTTATGATACTACCACGGTAAAACGATACGTATCGTGATGGTATCTTAATCTGGGTAGTATCACACTCGTATCCCGATACGTATCGTGGTATCTTTAGTATCCTGATACAAAAACGATACCATACGATCCCACACCTATAGTAAAAAATAAGAACACGCAGTTGTGGCAAGCTTAAGATTAAAATTGATTTTGTAACCTCAAGGCTATCTAAGTATATAAACAATACAACATCCATTAGTTTGATTGATATGGGTTTAAAAAAGGACTTCGTACACGCAAGAAAGAAGTCAATTAGCGACTTGTGCGTATTCATTTTCTTAAACCCGGTCTTTTGTTTTGTGGAATCCTAATTGATTATGTTTGTATTATGTATTGTATGGGTGGGCCCATATTTATATTATAAATGCATCATTTTACATAATCAGACTCTATGAAATACATAAAATATTCTTAAAATTCAGATAAAATTAAATTTAGATATATTTTTTAGGTATATTACTACTGTATACATATATTTTATTAAAAATAAAAATCTCATAGTATCATGATACTATGATACGATTCTACGATACGATACTGCTGACAAGAAAATGATACTACCTAGTATCCCGATACTGAAAACCTTGGTTATAACATGGTTGCTAAGTTTCTTATTGTCAAGATTATGTCTTTTATGCCCATGTTTTAAGTTCTTTGATCCCAGCACTCAATGCTTACTTAGATGATCAAGATTATGATGGTGCATGTCACCTCAAAAATTATTCTTTTATTATCACTTACCTACTCGAGGACGAGGAGTTAAGCTTGGGGATGCTTGATACGTCTCAAACGTATCTATAATTTTTGATGCTTCATGCTTGTTCTTACACCATTTGCTTTGAGTTTTGTTACACTTTATGGCATTTTTATGTATTTTCTGGAACTAACCTATTAACAAGATGCCACAGTGTCAGTTCCCTATTTTCTGCTGTTTTTGTGTTTTAGAAAAGTTACATAGGAAATATTCTCGGAATTAGACGAAATAAAAGTCGAACCTCCTATTTTTACCTAAGCTTCGCAAAGACCGAAGATGAGACAGAGGGGGGCCAGGGGCCAGCCACACCACAGGGGGCGCGGCCCAGCCCCTGGCCACGCCAACACATGGTGAGGCCACCTGGTCCACCTCCTGACGTTGCCCCTTCGCCTATAAAGACCCCTCAACGGGAAAAACCTAAATGACGGATCTCTTTTCCACGAAACATACTGCAAGCCGCCGACGTCGTTGTCGGGAGATTGGGAGGATCCAGAAGCTCTTCCCGGCACCCTGCTGGAGGCCTTCTACACCACCATGGTCGCCTCCGGAGTGATGTGTGAGTAGTCTACCTTAGACTATGGGTCTATAGCAGTAGCTAGATGGTTGTCTTCTCCACCATGTGCTTCATGTTTAGATCTTGTGAGCTGCCTTACATGATCAAGATCTTCTTTATGTAATCATACATGTTATGTTTGTTGGGATCCGATGAGTATTGGTACTATGTCAAGTTGATGTGTTGAATTATATCTTATGTTACCTCTATGTTATTTATGATCTTGCATGCTTTCCGTTGCTAGTAGCTATCTTGCCCGAGTAGATGCTAGTAACTCTAAGAGGGAGTATTTATGCTCGATAGTTGGGTTTATGCCTCTATTTAATCTGGGGGAGTGACAGAAACCTCTAAGGTTGTAGATGTGTTGTGGCCACTAGGGAGAAAACAACACTCTTGTGTCTAAGGACATTTGCTTTGTTTACATTACATACTTTGCTTAATGCAATTATCTGTTGTTCACAATGTAATACTCAAGGGGTCCTCAGACGATTCCTCGCGAGTGGATTATTAGTCATAGATGTTGTTGGATGGCGTTCTATGTATTTTGTCATAATGCCCAGAGTAAGCCTCATAGTGATCCTCATGATGTATGTATGTTATTTTTACTCTATCAATTGCCCAGCTGTAATTTGTTTACCCAGCATGCTTTATTTATCTTATGGAGAGACACCACTAGTGAACTGTGGACCCCGGTCTAATTTCCTTTACATTGTTTTACCGTTTTATTATTACTCGCTCTGTTTACTTTCTTGCATACTATTATCCTATTACCACTCGATACGCTCATTCCTTTGTTTATAGCAAACCGGTGAGATTGACAACCTCATCATAAGTTGGGAGCAAAGTACTTGTTTGTGTTGTGTAGGTTTGACGTTGCTATTGGGGGAAGACATGCCGACAAGCAGTTTATCTGGCGCCCTTGTCCGGAGTGTCACGAAGCTAGCAAGCATTGATATGGGCACGAAGGAGGAGGTGAAGCCCAATTTCAGGACTCCACCAAGATGAGGGAAGCTCATTGCAGATTGGCATGCCAGGACGACCTACGATATGAGATAATTTAGTCTAAGGTTGTGTCAGCAATTTCTATATCTGTTTATGTTATTCCGTGTGCCAGGTTATGTTATGGGCCACTTAGGATTTTGTGTGTGTTGGGTTTGGGCCTGTCCATAGGGGTGGATATCGAGCTAGCTCAACTCAACTCGACTCAACTCGTAAATACTCGTAAATTAACGAGCTAGCTCAACTCAACTCATTAACTAAATGAGTTCCAGACCTCAACTCGGCTCGACTCAATTAAAACTCGAGCTAGCTCAATAAACTCATTAAGCTCGACAAGAACGTGAACGATATTAGCAACATAGCATGCATATTGATAATGGATAACATTCCACGATATATGGTAAACTTTAACATTCAAATGTTGCTTAGAAGTTCACTATCCCTTAAACTAAAAGTGACACCATGAATAATCTATGATAAAAATGACATCACATAGTTTTTGAGTGGTATAAGTAGACATATTACAAGCTAAATGAGTCTAACGAGTACTCGTAGCTCGAATCATTAAAACTCATTTTCTTAATGAGCTAAAAATGCCAGCTTGGCTCGACTCATTAGCGTCCAAGTTCGAGCTAAGTTGAGCTAAGTTGTTGAGTACTCATTAAGCTCACGAGTTTCGAGTTTTATTTCCACCCCTACCTGTCCAAGCCCAATAGTTTTCTGGCCATCTATATAAGGAGGCCAGCTGGTTAGGGTTTAGGGAGTTCAGAATTTAGAGTTAAACTATCGCAAGGTGTTCCACCGTGTATCATCCCTCTGGGGAAACGGCGCTGCCGTGTTTATCAAATATATTGCTGCGAGGGTTCTTGTGTTCATCAAGAATTATCAGGCTCAGGTTTGAGGCGTGGTGATCTTCATCACATTGCTTGCTGGATTTGTTCCTCTTCTTCAGGTGACGTTCTTCGCGTTATTGGAAGATTTCTATCTGGTTTGACTCGCTGTGAAAAATCGGGACAAAACTCATAGGATCACCGGCGTGATCCTTATCATGTGGTATCAGATTACTGGGTTTATCACTGCGAGTATTTTTTTGCTGATTGATCTGCGGATTGTTTCTCAAGCAGTTTTCAGATCAACAAGTTCTCAATTTGGTGGAGATTGATTCGGTCAGATTGGTTTTGTTCCTTGGCGATCAGGAACAAGAGGAAGCAGTCAGATTGGTTTCAATTGTTCATTGAAGTTTCGATGGGCGTCTGAGTTCATCTATCAATTCTCCTATTACCAGATCCGATCACGGCTGATTGAGGAATTGAAGAGAAAAAAATAGAAGGTGGCGGCCACTCGCACAAGGGCGCCTGCGATCCTACGTTGACTGGATCAGGATCGATCTCTAAGTCCAGCCATGCCACGGTTACCAGATCCGATCGGGAAAGCAGATTAAAAAAAGCAGATCACTACCCCCGCGCGCCTGGGGTCAGACCGATTCTGTCCTCGAGCGCGACCCGCCTGGGATCGCTCGCCTCGACCCCACACTCTCGCTAGGCTCCCGCACACTAGCGGGCCAGCCTAGCTCGGCTCTCGCGTGGAACGTCGTTGTGGGCACGATCGTCAGTACCAGCCTCGCTCGCGCGCTTCACCACAGAGGCGGTCTGTGGTCGAGCGCGTCCCAGCACCGTGGGCGCTCACGGGATTGCTGTGTGTTTGCCCTGCATAGACCTTCTGTTTGCATAGATCGAGCTCTGTGCGTCCGCTGGCTCCTGACTCTACGGAAGACCGGGCAAAACACAGGTAAAATTGTTTTGCATTAAGGAATCGGTGAAGGCTGGGCAAAAGTAGACACAAGATGGATTCTTTTCTGGGTGATTATTATGGCTATAGGTGTCACAAGGGCAAAAAGTCTAGCAATATTTTCAGTGACTATCTTGATCTACTAGATGGTGTTTTAGCATATGATGAATATGAGATCAATTGGCAACTGACCAACGATGCAACAGCTGAAGAGTTTGAGTCTTGGGAACATCATATGCTACAGGGTTTTTACAGATGTGCTACCTATGATCACAGCATGAATGATTCTACACGTTTGGCTCTTGCAGACCGACGCGTGGATGACAAGCTATACAGTTGGTGGCATAAAGCGTTGCAGGAGAAGAGCATTACCTCTGCAACTTGGGCGAATTTCAAGAAATTTCTGCGAGAGTGCTTTATCCCTTCTAGCACCGTGGTTCCTTCTCGAAAGCCCATGGTAACCCTAGACGTAATTAAGCAGCCACCCAAGGTTGTGCATGGGATAGAGGATGTTGGCAAGAGCATAGCTCCTATACTGAAGGTCGCGATAGCTGTGACTACTCATGAGAAGTTGACAGTTGTTCCATTGCCGATAATTAGCAAGGTGGCAACCACGATTTCTGAATTGTCAGCGGTTGATGTTGTCAAGGCTGATATTGTCAAGGATGTCGTGGAGGAGGTTGTACCATTGAGTGGGCTGAATATGCAACTCAAAAGAGTACATGATGAGACTTGTAGGACAGCGGATAGAGGCCAGCGATGGAATTTATTTCAGGCGCAGTGCATAATCAAAGGCAAAGCATGCAAGTTGATGATTGACAGTGGTAGTTACTATAATGGCATTAGCAAGTCAGTTGTGGAGGCTTTGAGTTTATCCACATGGCGTACTCCAGAACTGAGGCATGTTGAGTGGGTTAATAGCTGTGGTATCCTGAAGATTACTCACAAGGTGCGTGTGCCATTTACAATTGATGACTATGTTGATGAGGTGGAATGCGATGTGTTGCCATTGGAGGTGTGTGGGCTGTTACTTGGACGTCCATGGTAGTATGATCGCAATGCTATGCATGTTGGGGAGAGCAAATACATATTCTTTTGTGCATGATGGCAAACAACGGACTTTGAAGCCTATGAGAGATGATCAAATCAAGTTCGATGTCGTGTTGGTGGTTCGCAAGGAGAAGTTGCATAAAGCTAAGCCACAACCAGGGCTAGCTAAGGTGCAGCTTGAGGAGCATGATGCGAAGAGCGTCAGTGGTGATATTGTTTCAGCCAAGTCTGTAGATGACAAGCCAGTTGTTCTTGTTAGTGACAAGTCGGTTGAAGTCAAGCCTCTTATTGATGCAGGGAAGGATATGTCAGCATGTGTTCCATGTGTTCCACTTCTAGTTCGTGTTGACATGGGTGTTTAGACTAATGACAGTGGTGTTGATTGTGTTCCGCTGCATATGGTGCCGCGGGTAGTCAGCCACAGTTTTGTGAGAACACCTTGAAAATGTTTTGTTGGAGTAGTAGTATGTGTGCACAAAGGCAAGGATGGACGTGTTCGTCAGTTGTGTGGACTAGGCATTACTACTTTGCAGGGTCGTGCTAAGCAGGTTCATGTTCAACAACGCAAGGTTCCAACAAGGATTGAGAAGAAGAAGGTGGAGGCGCCTAAGTACAAGTTCATTTGGCAAAGAAAAGAGGTGCAACCACCCAGGGCTGTATCAAGTCGAGCAGGCCAAGAGGGAGGATGTGGTGAGGAAGGCAAGCAAGACTTGAAGATGGCGAATATGCATGGTGCTATTGTTGATATTCTGCCACCTTTTTGAGCAGACCCTCACACGTTGGGGACAACGCTTTTTGAAGGGGGAGGATGATATGGGCACGAAGGAGGAGGTGAAGCCCAATTTCAAGACTCCACCAAGATGAGGGAAGTTCGTTGCTGATTGGCACGCCAGGATGACCTATGATATGAAATGATTTAGTCTAAGATTGTGTCAGCAATTTACATATCTGCTTATGTTATTCCGTGTGCTAGGTCATGTTATGGGCCACTTAGAATTATTTATGTTTTGGGTTTGGGCTTGTCCAAGCCCAATAGTTTTCTGGCCATCTATATAAGGAGGCCAGCTGTCTAGGGTTTAGGGAGTTCAGTTGTTTAGTCTAAAACTATCATGTGCTCCACCGTGTATCATCCCTCCGGAGAAACGGCGTTGCCGTGTTATCAAATAAAGATTGCTGCGAGGGTTCTTGTGTTTATCAAGAATTATCAGGCTCAGGTTTGAGGCGTGGTGATCTTCATCACGTTGCTTGTTGGATTCGTTCCTCTTCTTCAGGTGACGTTCTTCGCGTTATTGGAAGATTTCTATATGGTATGACTCACTGTGAAAGATTGGGATAAAACTCATAGGATCACCGGCGTGATCCTTATCAAGCATCACCTTCTGAAGTTTGGCTTTCTCCTACTGGTTCGATTCAACCTTGGTTTCACAACTGAGGGAATACTTGCTATTGTGCTCATCAGACCTTCCTCTTGGGGTTCCCAACGGGCTATACTTACAAGCCATCAATGACACACAAATCGAAGGGGAAAACACACACACAAAGGGAACACCGGTTGTCCTCGTTGGCTCGATTCACCAACCCAATTGAATCACAAGACCTAAGAGGTAGAATTCCTTGGGAGAAATTGGTTTGGGTGGGATAGAATTTCAATTGAGGAAGAGACCAAGTAGTTGGATAGAATTATACACAAAGTATGCAAGAGATCCAAGTCAAGGTAGAATTCCTCAAATAGAAGAGATCTCAACCAAAGAGGGATGATACAACTCTAGATGGATGATCTAGTAATAGTCTTCCCACAAGGGGGTAGGCATGAAGCCAAGTCTAATCTCAATTTTGTCTAAGGAGAAAGAAGAGGGGAGAAGCCTATTTATATAGGCAACCACGTCCTGGGGTCATTTTGGTAAATAGCTAGAAGTATAATACAGTCTAAAAATTTGAAAAAAATGTTTGATGCCTTATTTTTTGCCCATAGTTGGGAGGCACATTTGCCTTCACAAACTTATCGATCTTGTCAGGGCTAGTGAGCATTAATACATTGTTCTTCCTAAATCACTTTTTGAGCTAGATAACAAAAAGGAGGAAAGAAAATTACAACATAAAAAATGAGAATACTTATAATTTAATCCTACGTTACATCAAAATCAAATCTAAAACAACTTTTACTAGATTATAGGTTAGACCATATTAATAGTAAATTACTTCTAGCTTAATGTAGAAACACGATGAGTTAGTTCTAATTTAATACTATGTTACATCAAAATCAAATCTAAAACTACTGTTAGTACTTACACAACTACATCGTATTGACACTAAAATTACTTTTAGATTAACCATAAAAAATGACATAAAAATATTCAAACAGAAAAAATAAAATACGTCAAGTTTGTCCTTATGTTAGATCAAAATGACATAAACCTACTTTTACTAGTTTCAAAGTTACTGTGAAATGACATAAAATATACACACATGAGAAAATAAGATACTTCCAGTTTATCCTTATGTTACATCAAACCGATCGAAAACCTATTTTTAGGAGAAATGCTCCTTTGATCACGGCACAAATACACCCATTTTCTGATTGGTGGTACTCAAGTATTCTCTATTGTATTTTTTTTAATGAGAGGTTTGATGTGCTCAGCCCCACTACCACTGCGCTTGTATTTATGGCTCTGATGCGGCCGGTTTCTAGCGGTACATAATTTCTTGACGGCCTAGACCTGTGACCTGTGCCCAAACTTAATGCACCGAGCTGGTTAGAAAATTGATTACTCGTGGGTAGAGGTCACTTTTGCATTTACAACAACATTAGTGAGATTACTGGTCGCATCTGCTGATATTTTGCACTGACAGCACCAGCCTCAGCCGCTGCATCATGTTGCTTGCATAACCACCAACGACGAAATGAATATTAACTTACAGATGCCACGCGGGTATCTCACTCCCAAGAATCAACATGCATTGGACAACCAAGCAACTAAGCAAGCACGTACGCAGAGCAGGCTAGCAAACTAACACATCGCCTAGCAAAAAAGCAAGCAAACAACCCTGCACACAGCGGCAACACAACAAGCAAGATGGGACTGGGAGTAGGACAACAAGCGAGCAGGGCGGAAGCGATTACCCTTGTGACGGGCGGGGGCGGAGCAATTCCAGATAGCGGAGAGTGGCGAATCCAGGTGGCGGTGAGGCATATCTCAGAGATCACGGTGCGGTTCTAGGAGGTGGCATTGTGAGAGACTAGCGGCGGTGCGATTCCAGGCGGCCGCGTTGTGAGATATTCAAGGACGACGGCCCAATTCCATTCAGATCAACGAAGAGTCCATGTCTTCAGGCTTCAACCAACCATCTCGATTTCGGCTATCATGTAGCTTCTGTCTTCGGGGACACTCAGCCCAAACGTCAAACAAACGGTCATTAGGTCTGGCCCACCGTATCTAGATAGCACATACGAACGACATTGCGGTATAACTTTTTTCTGCGTTCGGTATCGCTCATAAAAAGGCGTGTCAGGACACAGATCACGAAACAACACGAACGGTCCAGGAAATATGTGCCTCCGAGCTCGAGAGCAAAAACGCCCCGTCCAGTAGTAAGTACTTAGTTATGCCGTATTGAACACTAAATTTACTTATAGCTTAGCTTTTTAATTAATAAATACTTGCATGGTCTATGAGCTTACTGGAAGCAAACTACACGAACCATCAGACCTTGTATCCACACATAAAAATAAGATACTTCTAATTTAATCTTAGGTTACATCAAATCAAGAACAAAAGTAATATGAGCTTCATAGTTACACCCATATTAACACTAATTTACTTCTAGTGCAACCATGAATATCTTCAACAATACACACAAGGAAATATATATTTCTAAGTAAAAAGGACACAAAAACTATTGCTAACTACAAAGTTACATCATATTAGCACTAAAAGTACTTCCACTAACCTTGAAGTTCATTAAAAAATTCACACAGAAAATATACTTCGAATTTAAACATAGGCTACATCAAATTGACACAGAGCTACGTCAACAAAGTTCTAAGTTACAATAAATTAACACACTCTAATCATCTAATCCCACAGGTAGAAACATGCACAAAATGAAATATATGGCTGTAGATGTTCAGTCTAACACGAATAGGTTTGTGCATGTCATGTCGAGTCCCGGCACCGCGTTCCCATGTCTAAAAAAATGAAGGGACTTACTTTTGATAAAGAAACATAGAAGTTACTTCAATAAAACTATTAAGAATTCATGGAGTTACTTCATTTGTGAAAAGGAAAACAAAGAGTTACTTCAAAAAAATTGCCATGCCTTTGAACATACAGATTTATTTTAGTAGAAATTAACATAAACCATGAAGTCACTTTTAGAAACTATATGGAATTACATCACTTCGAAATAAAAACATAGAGTTACTTCAAAAATGTCATGCCTCTGAACATGTAGATTTACTTCACTAGAACTTAACAAAATCATGAGGTTACTTTGCTTTAATCGGTGGAGTTACTTCATGTGAAAAAAAACATATAGTTACTTCAAGAATGTTATGCCTCTGAACATGTAGATTTACTTCACTAGAAGTTGACAAAAACCATTAGGTTACTTAGCTTTAAAACTATAGAGTTACTTCTTGGTAAATAAGAAAACGTAGAGTTACTTCACTAGGACACATGCATCTGAACATAAAGATTGAACTGACAAAGAAGTTAAGAAAGCATAAAGTTACTTTAAGAAATCATGGAGTTAAACAATGGAGTTACAAAAACCGAGAGTTACTTCAAACATGTCATGCCTCCGAACATATATTTACTTCCCTGTAAACTAAGAAAATCATGGAACTACTTTGCTTTAAACTATGGACTTACTTCGCTACAATATACTTTGGTACAAAACATAGAGAAATCTACTAATCTCATCAACAAATTACACATGATTACTTCTATCTTAGCATTGACTAGCAAAATGCCCGCGCGTTGCAGCGGACTCACTTCTTTCTTTCCTTTTTTCCTTCCACTCTTTCTTCTCAATAGTGTGTTATGTAATTGTGCACGAAGCAAAGAATATTAATCCATCATACATAAGTCTTAAAGAATAATGTTATTCTCTCCTTCATTCTCGTACTTCCTCCGTTTCTATATATAAGTCGTATAGTTTTTTTAAAAAAAAATCCTAAAATTATGGACTTATGCCAAATTTTCCGCTAGAATTAAGAAGAACCCGACTCCCATATTTTTTAACCGCCCTATGCATTCCCTTAGATTTAGGAGTCTAGAATAAATACACGTAGGTGTTTTCTTCTTCTTTCTCTATCATAAATCCCTGATTTTCATTAATCTCTGATTGTTTTCCATGTCATTATGTAAGGGGTATATTCGTCACTTACATGTTGTATGTTGAGTGGGTGGCTTCACCACCAACTCGAAACCAATAGTAAAGACTTACATCAAATATGCACATAATTACTTCTAGCTTCGTATTGAGTTACATCAAAAACTAATGCATACGTTACTGATACGTCTCAAACGTATCTATAATTTTTATGCTCCATGCTTGTTTTTACACCATTTGCCCAATGTTTCGTTACACTTCGTGGCGCTTTTATACATTTTCCGGAACTAACCTATTAAGAAGTCGCCACAGTGCCAGTTCCCTGTTTTATGCTGTTTTTGTGTTTCAGAAGTGATACACAGGAAATATTCTCGGAATTGGACGAAACAAGTTTCTGAAGTCTTATTTTGTCCGAGAGCTTCCAGAGATCCGAAGAGAAGTAGGAGGGAGGCCACAGGGGCCCCACATGCCAGGCCAGCGCGGCCAGGGCTTGGGCCACGCCAGCCAGGTGTGAGGCCACCTGGCTCCACCTCTGACATCGCCCCTTCGCCTATAAAGACCCCCCGACGGGAAAAACCTAAGTACCCGATCAATTTTCCAGAAACACATCGCGATCCGCCGCCGTCGTCGACCCGAGATCGGGAGGGTCCAGAAGCTCTTCCCGGCACCCTGCCGGAGAGGGGAATCGCCACCGGAGGTCTTCTTCATCACCATGCTTGCCTTCGGAGCAAGGAGTGAGTAGTCTACCTTGGACTATGGGTCCATAGCAGTAGCTAGATGGTTGTCTTCTCCACCATGTGCTTCATGTTTAGATCTCATGAGCTGCCCTACATGATTGAGATCACCGTTATGTAATTCTACATATTTGGTTTGTTGGGATCTGATGAATATTAGTGTTCATGATTGAGTTGCTGTACTGAAATATATCTTTTGTTATCTCTATGTTGTTTATGATCTTGCATGCTCTCCGTTGTTAGTAGCTATCTTGGCCGAGTAGTTGCTAGTGACTCCAAGAGGGGGTATTTATGCTCGATAGTGGGATCATGCCTCTATTTAACCTGGGGGAGTGACAGAAACCTCTAAGGTTGTAGATGTGCTGTTGCTACTAGGGAGAAAACAACATTCATATGCTCAAGGGCATATGCTTTGTTTACATTACACACTTTGCTTAATGCAATTATCTGATGTTCACAACTTAATACTTGTGGAGTTCTCGGATTGATTCGCCACAAGTGGATTATTAGTCATAGATGCAGTTGGATGGCAGTCTATGTATCTTGTTGTAATGCCCAGAGTAAATCTCATAGTGATCTTCTTGACATATCATGTTATCTTTATTCTATCAATTGCCCAACTGTAATTTGTTTACCCAGCATGTGTTATTTATCTTATGGAGAGACACCACTAGTGAACTGTGGACCCCGGTCCTATTTCCATCATATTGCTATCACCTGTTTACTTTACTCGCACTGTTTACTTTACTCGCATACTTCTACTGTTTTCCACTCGATACGCTCATAACCTTTGTTTCAAGCAAACCGATGAGATTGACAACCTCATCGCAAGTTGGGAACAAAGTATTTGGTTGTGTTGTGTGCAGGTTCCACGTTGCAGCTAGCAAGCAAAGCTTGGACGAGGCGCCATATATAAATTGTCCGAAGCTGTCGCAAACTAGCAAGCATCACCTTCAGTCGTTTGTCTCTTCTCCTCAAGATCGATATACCTTGGTTTCTTAACTGAGGGAAAATTTACTGCTATACTCATCATACCTTCCTCTTGGGGTTCCTAATGGGCTGGTCATTCACCACGCACAAGGAAACTTCTGGTGCCATCAACTTGACGCCAGCAGCCTATTTTCTGGCGCCGTTGCCGGGGAGGAAGTGGAAAACCTCTGCAAGGGGAGTTTTTCGCACGCACATCCTTTACTTTGTTATTGTTTTGCTTTGTTTTATTTATTTTACCTCCATCATTTTATATCAAAAACCCAAAAAACTTAGAATCCTTGGTAGTTGTTTTTACGTATCTGCTTTTGGTTTTGCTGAAATGGCCAATCCTGAAAACACCAAGTTGTGTGACTTTACTAGCACGAACAATAGTGATTTTATCTGCACTCCTATTGCACCACCTGCTCCTGCTGCAAACTTTTATGAGATTAAGCTTGCTTTGTTGAACCTTGTTATGAAAGAGCAATTTTCTGGTGCTAGTACTGAAGATGCTGCAGCTCATCTCAACAATTTTGTTGAGCTATGTGAGATGCAAAAATATAAGGATGTAGAAAGTGATATTATTAAGCTCAAGTTGTTTCCTTTTTCTTTGAGAGGAAAAGCTAAAGATTGGTTGCTGTCTTTGACTAAGAATAGTATTGATTCATGGGCTAAGTGTAAGGATGCTTTTATTGGTAGATACTATCCTCTTGCTAAGATTATATCTCTGCGTAGCAATATTATGAAGTTTACTCAGTTTGATAATGAACATGTTGCTCAAGCTTGGGAAAGAATGAAATCTATGATAAAGAATTGCCCCACTCATGGACTGACTACTTGGATGATTGTCCAAACTTTTTATGCAGGACTGAATTTTTCTTCGAGGAACCTACTTGATTCAGCTGCTGGAGGCACTTTTATGTCCCTTACCTTGGGCGCCGCAACAAAGCTACTCGACAATATGATGGTAAATTATTCCGAATGGCACACCGAGAGAGCTCCACAAGGTAAGAAGGTAAATTCTGTTGAGGAAACCTCTTCCTTGAATGATAAGATTGATACCATTATGGCTATGCTTGCTAATGATAGGACCCACATTGATCCTAATAATGTTCCTTTAGCCTCTCTGGTTGCTCAAGAAGAGCATGTTGATGTGAATTTTATTAGAAATAATAATTTTAACAACAATGCTTATAGGAACAATTTTGCTAGTAACAATTATAGGCCGTATCCTTCTACCAATGGTAATGGTTATGGTAACTCTTATGGTAATTCCTCCAACAACACTAGGACCGCGCCCTCCGAGCTTGAGGTAATGCTCAAGGATTTCATCGGTAAGCAAACTGTTTTTAATAAGTTTGTTGAGGAAAAGTTAGGCAAAATTGATATTCTTGCTTCTAAAGTTGATTGCCTTGCTCATGATGTTGAACTTCTAAAATTAAAAGTGTTGCCTAATGATATGATAGAGAACAATGTTTTTACTACCGCTAATGCTATTCAAGTTGGAATTGATGAAAATATTATATTGTTAGCGGAATTGCATGCCAGGTGGGAAAGAGAAGATGAGATGGCTAGAGAGATGAAGGTATGTACCATTACTACCTCTAATGATGTTGTTCCTAATGCTAGCAATCCTCTTACTTTGATCGGTGTAGAGAAAACTCCCACTCCTTGTGTTAAAAAGCCTAAAACTGCCAAAACTTTTTCTCAAAAGAGTGCTGAAATTTTTCAGAGTGTGGGAAATGATAGCTCTATTTCCTTTGATGATTTTGATGTTGATGGCTGCAATATATCTGAAGTTATTTTGTTCTTGCAAAAGCTTGCTTTGACTCCCAATGCTAGTTCTTTAAATGTTGCTTTTACTAAGCATATTACCAATGCTCTCATAAAAATTAGGGATGAAAAGTTGAAGCAAAAAGCCTCTGTTCCCAAGAAGTTAGAAGATGGTTGGGAACCCATCATTGATATGAATGTTAATAGTTTTGATTTCCATGCTTTATATGATCTAGGTGCTAGTATTTCTATCATGCCTAGAAAGATTTATGACATGCTTGATTTACCGCCTCTTGAAAAATATTATTTTGATGTTCCTATTGCTGATGTTGCTAAGAAGAAACCTTTGGGAAGGATTAATGATGTTCTTATTGTGGTTAATAATAACCTTGTTCCCGTTGATTTTCTTGTTATGGACGTTGAATGCCATGCTTCATGTCCTATTATTTTGGGAAGACCCTTTCTTCGAACTGTAGGTGCCATCATTGATATGAGGGAAGGCACCATCAAATATCAATTTCCACTAAAGAAAGGTATGGAACACTTCCCTAGGAAAAGAAATAAATTAATTTTTGACTCTATTCTTAGAGCAAATTATGAGCTTGATGCTTCATCACTTGATGTTACTTGATTCGCAATTTTCTGCGCCTAGCTCAAAGGCGTTAAAGAAAAGCACTCTTGGGAGATAACCCAATGTTTTCTTTTCAGTACCTTTTCTTTTATTTGAGTCTTGGAAGTCATTACTACTGTAATGACCACTCCTTATCCTTTTTATTTTGTTTTTGTGCCAAGAGAAGCCTCTAATTCGAGTGAGGTAAAGATTTGGGGATGTTGCTGTCCTGAAACTGTTTTCGGTGCTGCACCGTAAAAATTCGTATAAATTCTCTGTATATCTTTCAGACCTGCAATTTCTTGTGCATATGCCCCAGGTTATATCCAAACTTTTGTTAGTTGAACACTTTTTGATTTGAGCAACAGAAAACCCCTCAAAAATTCGGCCTTTGTCAGCTATTCCGTTTTGACAGATTTCTGCCAATATTTGTTTTTGCCACTTTATCGCTTTCTTTGCGAGTTCTTTTGATCATGGAACTCTTGGAGAAGTTGCTACAGTAGTATATGCTTTATATGTGGTAGTTTTGAGTTGAAACCTGAAGCAAAAGAGGTTTATTATATGTTATGCTACACTAATGTTGCTAATAGATTTGTGTTTAGTTTTGTATGAAGGAAGTTTTCAAGTGTAGGGACTGGAGAATGATGAGATGAGTTGAGGAATGGACAAAAGCTCAAGCTTGGGAATGCCCATGCATCACCCCAAGAAATATCCAAGAATTACAAGTGTCAAAGCTTGGGGATGCCCCTGAGGCACCCCTTCTTCATCGGCAAAAATCAGGTCACCTTTCAAAACACTATATTTTTATTGCTTCATGCACTATGTGTTTTTCTTGGAGCGTCAGTTGTTTTAGTTTGTTTTGTTTGCTGTAATAAATGGTTGGAACCCAACAAATTTCCTTTGGAGGAGATGTACTCGTTTTCATTTGCAAAGAACGCTCTAGTTTTCACTCTTATTAAAAATCGAGTGTTCTTCTTTTTTCCGCTACTGCTTTTGGTTTTTGTTTTTGCCTTGATTTGCGTTCAGACCTTATCATATCTTTTCATCAAGTGGTATTTTTGCCTTTGATCTTTATTGGTTTTCATCAAAAGAGGTGTCTTTAAAAAAATTCAAATGGTGTTGGAAAAGAGAAAAAGCTTTGTGCAAAATAGTGGTACAAGAAGGAGCTTGTGTAGACTGCGGCTTAGGCTTTTTCATGTCATGCTTGTTGTCTTTTTGATAGTATGCTTAGTGGTTTTGCTGTAGCATGACTTGTCTCAAATAACTGAGATTGCTTAATGAGCCTTTGAAAAAAAATCATGCATGGTTTTAATTGTATGGAAGCATTATTTTGGTTTTCTCCTTGATGCTTTATTTGGGTTGACTTGGCGCATGCTCACACATGTTAGACTCTTACAAAGTCACCAATAGCCTTCATGATCATTTAGTTTTTGACTTTTGATGCCATCTTATGCTTCTTTTAATGTCGCTTTGTCGCTTTGCATGATTATGGCCATTATTGCTCTCTTAGTTGGTCGCTCCCAGTCTTTTGCTAGCCCTCGCGTTGTACTGAGTATGAGCTCTACTCGTGCATCCAACTCCTAAAAGCCAAAGTTTTCCAAAGTGTCCACCATATATACCTACTAGCAATTTGCTATTCCAAGTAAATTTGACTTGCTTTTATTTTCTCTTTAAATTAAACTCTTGCCAGTGTTATGCGAAATTCGGTCAGTAAAGCTCTCACGAACCAGAAGGCACACTTTACTTTTTCCTGTTCTTAAAAATTTGACATTGTGGTCTCTTATGTTGAGTTGTTATGCTTGCAAGTTGTAAGTTGGAGACTAGCCCAGCCATGCAGTCATGGGCAAGCTTTCAACATTGCACTTCTTATTTGAGTTGATATCGTGATCTTTTGTTTATGGATGCCCGCGGTGTGAAATGAATTGGGAATCTTGTGGGGATCATGGAGTTTGTATATGTGTTAGGGAAACGCTGGGCCATTAATCTAAGACATGCATAATTCATGGTGGAAATTTGCAGCATACCCATGGTGAACATTCGACGACGCATCTCACAATAAAAAGCTAAACAAATGGCAAATAAAAGAGATGTTGAGGTGTTCATTGTCTGCTTGTCCTGTCATTTTGGTGTGGGCTTGTTCCATGTCATCGAGCACGAAGGTACCCCATTGGCGGTTTTCAATGATATGCATATACTTACAATGACAAGAGCCTTGCTTAGGACTCTAAGTAAAGTAGCATGAGGTTTGGGTACTCGTATTCATGGGACACGAGGTTTTCAACTTATGATTTGTCAAGCATATGCATCATAATTGTTCTCGCATTAACTTTAACCATTCAAGATGCTTATGATGGGGGCAATGAGAGCTCAAAGCCGGTAAGTACCATAATTTTTGAAGGTTATAAAACTTGCAATCACTGCTTCCCTCTGCGAAGGTCCTTTCTTCTACTTTTATGTTGAGTCACCACCTTCTATCTTTATGCACCATTAAGAGAGCATAGTTGTCATTCTTAGTATAATGTGCATTGTCCCAAAGTTTTCATTGATTGATTCATATTGTTGGTTTCACTTGTTCTCAAATTATTTATATCTAGTCGCCCTCTTAAACTTGAAGGTGTCCTATGCATTTGTGTTTTGCTCTCTATAAAGGACAAGCTGAAAACCATTTGTATGTTTTTCCTTATGATTTGAACACACATTTGACTTTCATTGTATCATTTTCATGATCTTTTGTTTGAGTTCATTTGCATGTTTACAACATGGTTGCTAAGTTTCTATTGTCATGATTATATCTTCATGCCCATGTTTTAAGTTCTTACGATCCCAGCTCATAATGCTTACATATATGATCAAGATTGTGTAGGTGCATGTCACCTCAAAAATTATTTCTTTTGTTATCACTTACCTACTCGAGGATGAGCAGGAGTTAAGCTTGGGGATGCTTGATATGTCTCAAACGTATCTATAATTTTTATGCTCCATGCTTGTTTTTACACCATTTGCCCAATGTTTCGTTACACTTCGTGGCGCTTTTATGCATTTTCTGGAACTAATCTATTAACAAGTCGCCAAAGTGCCAGTTCCCTGTTTTCTGCTATTTTTGTGTTTCAGAAGTGATACACAGGAAATATTCTCGGAATTGGACGAAACAAGTTCCTAAAGTCTTATTTTGTCCAGGAGCTTCTAGAGATCTGAAGAGAAGTAGGAGGGGGCCACAGGGGCCCCACACACCAGGCCGGCGCGGCCAGGGCCTGGGCCGCGCTAGCCAGGTGTGAGGCTACCTGGCTCCACCTCTGACATCGCCCCTTCGCCTATAAAGACCCCCCGATAGGAAAAACCTAAGTACCCGATCAATTTTCCAGAAACACATCGCGATCCGCCGCCGTCGTCGACCCGAGATCGGGAGGGTCCAGAAGCTCTTCCCGGCACCCTGCCGGAGAGGGGAATCGCTACCGGAGGTTTTCTTCATCGCCATGCTTGCCTCCGGAGCAATGAGAGAGTAGTCTACCTTGGACTATGGGTCCATAACAGTAGCTAGATGGTTGTCTTCTCCACCATGTGCTTCATGTTTAGATCTCATGAGCTGCCCTACATGATTGAGATCATCATTATGTAATTCTATATGTTTGGTTTGTTGGGATCCGATGAATATTGGTGTTTACGATTGAGTTGTTGTACTAAAATATATCTTTTTTATCTCTATGTTGTTTATGATCTTGCATGCTCTCCGTTGTTAGTAGCTATCTTGGCCGAGTAGTTGCTAGTGACTCCAAGAGGGGGTATTTATGCTCGATAGTGGGTTCATACCTCTATTTAACCTGGGAGAGTGACAGAAACCTCTAAGGTTGTAGATGTGCTGTTGCTACTAGGGAGAAAACAACATTCATATGCTTAAGGGCATATGCTTTGTTTACATTACACACTTTGCTTAATGCAATTATCTGTTGTTCGCAACTTAATACTTATGGAGTTCTTAGATTGATTCGCCACAAGTGGATTATTAGTCATAGATGCAGTTGGATGGCGGTCTATGTATCTTGTTGTAATGCCCAGAGTAAATCTCATAGTGATCTTCTTGACATATCATGTTATCTTTATTTTATCAATTGCCCAACTGTAATTTGTTTACCCAGCATGTGTTATTTATCTTATGGAGAGACACCACTAGTGAACTGTGGACCCCGGTCCTATTTCCATCATATTGCTATCACCTGTTTACTTTACTCGCACTGTTTACTTTACTCGCATACTTCTACTGTTTTCCACTCGATACGCTCATAACCTTTGTTTCAAGCAAACCGATGAGATTGACAAACTAATCGCAAGTTGGGAACAAAGTATTTGGTTGTGTTGTGTGCAGGTTCCGCGTTGCAGCTAGCAAGCAAAGCTTGGACGAGGCGCCATATATAAATTGTCCGAAGCTGTCGCATACTAGCAAGCATCACCTTCAATCGTTTGTCTCTTCTCCTCAAGATCGACATACCTTGGTTTCTTAACTGAGGGAAAATTTGCTGCTATACTCATCATACCTTCCTCTTGGGGTTCCCAATGGGCTGGTCATTCACTACGCATAAGGAAACTTCTGGTGCCATCAACTTGACGCCAGCAGTTACATCGATACATAATCTACAGAATAGCAACAAACCATGTCCTCCTACTCATTAAATTGTGAGGATCAGAATAACATCACCACATTTCTAACCTTAGAACTAGCCACGACACCTGTGACCAGATCATCAGAAGCATGATAGAAGCAGGTGGAAGGTAGCTCACCAAGGGGGAAGCCCTAGATGTCGTAGTGGAAGATGATGAGGGGGACATCCACAGCTTACTGCTACTTGGTGATGGCGCCAGAAGAGAGGCTGCTGGCGTGGAGCAGTAAGTCCTTGTGCGTGGTGAATGACCAGCCCATTGGGAACCCCAAAAGGATGGTATGATGAGTGTAGCGGCAAGTTTTCCCTCAGTTAAGAAACCAAGGTTTAATATCGATCAGGAGAAGAGAGACGATGACGACTCAAGGTGTTTATGGAACCTGCACACACACAAACAAATACTTTGTTCCCAACTTGCGATGAGGTTGTCAATCTCACCGGTTTGCTTGAAACAAAGGTTATGAATGTATCGAGTGGAAAACAGTAGAGTATATGCGAGTAAAGTAAACAATGCGGGAAAAGTAAACAGGTGATTGCAATATGATTAAAATAGGACCGGGGTCCACAGTTCACTAGTGGTGTCTCTCCATAGATAAAATAACATGCTGGGTAAACAAATTACAGTTGGGCAATTGATAGAATAAAGATAAACTGATATGTCAAGAAGATCACTATGAGATTTACTCTGGTCATTACAACAAAATACATAGACCGCCATCCAACTGCATCTATGACTAATAATCCACCCCCGGGGATATCATCCGAACACCCTAGAAGTATTAAGTTACGAACAACAGATAATTGCATTAAGCAAAGTGTGTAATGTAAACAAAGCATATGCCCTTGAGCATATGAATGTTGTTTTCTCCCTAGTAGCAACAGCACATCTACCACCTTAGAGGTTTCTGTCACTCCCCCAGGTGAAATAGAGGCATGAACCCACTATCGAGCATAAATACCCCCTCTTGGAGTCACTAGCAACTACTCGGCCAAGATAGCTACTAACAACGAAGAGCATGCAAGATCATAAACAACATAGAGATAACAAAAGATATAATTCAGTACAGCAACTTAATCATAAACACTAATATTCATCGGATCCCAACAAACCAACATCATAGAATTACATAACAGTGATCTCAATCATGTATGGCAGCTCATGAGATCTAAACATGAAGCACATGGTGGAGAAGACAACCATCTAGCTACTGCTATGAACCCATAGTCCAAGGTAGACTACTCACTCATCGCTCCGGAGGCAATCATGGCGATGAAGGAGACCTCCGGTGGCGATTCCCCTCTCCGGCAGGGTGCCGGGAAGAGCTTCTGGACCCTCCCGATCTTCGGGTCGACGGCGGCGGCGGATCACGATGTATTCTGGAAAACTGATCGGGCCCTTAGGTTTTTCTCGTCGGGGGGTATATGTAGGCGAAAGGGCGATGTCAGAGGAGGGACCACGGCCCCTCACACGGGCCCGGCGCGGCCAGGGGTAGGGCCGCGCCGCCCCTGTGTGTGGGGGCCACGTGGCCCCCCTCCGTCAGGTCTTCGGATGTTTGGGAGCTCCCCGGTGATATAAGACATCAGGAACTTGTTTCGTCCAATTCCGAGAATATTTCCTGTGTATCAATTCTGAAACACAAAAACAGCAGAAAACAGGAAACTGGCACTGTGGCACTTCGTTAATAGGTTAGTTCCGGAAAATGCATAAAAATGCCACTAAGTGTAACGAAACAATAGGCAAATGGTGTAAAACAAAGCATGGAGCATCAAAAATTATAGATACGTTTGAGACGTATCAAGCATCCCCAAGCTTAACTCCTGCTCGTCCTCGAGTAGGTAAGTGATAACAAAAGAATAATTTTTGAGGTGACATGCACCTACACAATCTTGATCATATATGTAAGCATTAGTGAGCTGGGATCAATAGAACTTAAAACATGGGCATGAAGATATAATCATGACAATAAGAACTTAGCAACCATGTTGTAAACATGCAAATGAACACAAACAAAAGATCATGGTAATGAAACAATGAAAGTCAAACGTGTGTTCAAATCATAAGGAAAAACATACAAGTGGTTTTCAGCTTGTCCTTCAAAGAGAGCAAAACATAAATGCATAGGACACCTCAAAGTTTAAGAGGGCGACTAGATACAAATAATTTAAGAACAAGTGAAACCAACAATATGAATCAATCAATGAACTTTGGGACAATGCATATCACACTAAGAATGACAACTATGCTCTCTTAATGGTGCATAAAGAAAGAAGGTGGTGACTCAACATAAAAGTAAAAGAAAGGCCCTTCGCAGAGGGAAGCAGTGATTGCAAGTTTTATAACCTTCAAAAATTATGGTACTTACCGGCTTTGAGCTCTCATTGCCCCCATCATAAGCATCTTGAATGGTTAAAGTTAATGCGAGAACAATTATGATGCATATGCTTGACAAATCATAAGTTGAAAACCTCGTGTCCCGTGAATACGAGTACCCAAACTATGCTACTTTACTTAGAGTCCCAAGCAAGGCTCTTGTCATTGTAAGTATATGCATATCATTGAGAACCGCCAATGGGGTACCTCCGTGCCCGATGATATGGAATAAGCCCACACCAAAATGACAGGACAAGCAGACAATGAACATCTCGACATCTCTTTTATTTGCTATATTGTTTAGCTTTTTATTGTGAGATGCGTCGTCGAATGTTCACCATGGGTATGCTGCAAATTTCCACCATGAATTATGCATGGCTTAGATTGGCGGCCCGGCGTTTCCCTAACACATATACAAACTCCATGATCCCTACAAGATTTCCAATTCATTTCCCATAGCGGGCATCCATAAACAAAAGATCACAATATCAACTCAAATAGAAGTGCAATGTTGAAAGCTTGCCCCATGACAGCATGGCTGGGCTAGAATCCAACTTACAACTTGCAAGCATAACAACTCAGCATAAGAGACCACAATGTCAAAATTTTAAGAACAGGAAAAAGTAAAGTGTGCCTTCCGGTTCGTGAGAGCTTTACTGACCGAATTTCGCATAACACTGGTAAGAGTTTAATTTGAAGAGAATATAAAAGCAAGTCAAATTTACTTGGAGTAACAAATTGCTAGTAGGTATGTATGGTGGACACAATGGAAAACTTGGCTTTTAGGAGTTGGATGCACGAGTAGAGCTCATACTCAGTACAAGGTGAGGGCTAGCAAAAGACTGGGAGCGACCAACTAAGAGAGCAATAATGGCCATAATCATGCAAAGCGATAAAGCGACATTAAAAGAAGCATACGATGGCATCAAAAGTCAAAAACTAAATGATCATGAAGGCTATTGGCGACTTTGTAAGAGTCTAACATGTGTGAGCATGCGCCAAGTCAACTCAAATAAAGCATCAAGGAGAAAACCAAAATAATGCTTCCATACAATAAAAACAACGCATGATTTTTTCAAAGGCTCATTAAGCAATCTCTGTTATTTGAGACAAGTCATGCTACAGCAAAACAACTAAGCATACTATCAAAAAGACATCAAGCATGATATGAGAACGCCTAAGCCACAGTCTACACAAGCTCCTTCTTGTACCACTATTTTGCACAAAGCTTTTTCTCTTTTCCAACACCATTTGAAATTTTTAAAGATACCTCTTTTAATGAAAACCAATAAAGATCAGAGGCAAAAATACACCTTGATGAAAAGATATGAAAAGATCTGAATGCAAATCAAGGCGAAAACGAAAACCAAAAGCAGTAGCAGAAAAAGTAGAACGCTAGAACAACTCCGTTTTCACTCTTATTAAATCATCGAGCGTTCTACGCAAATGAAAAGCAAGTACATCTCCTCCAAAGGAAATTTGTTGGGGTCCAACCTTTTATTGCAGCAAACAAACTAACTAAACAAACTAAGAAAACTAAAACAACTGACGCTCCAAGAAAAACACATAGTGCATGAAGCAATAAAAATATAGTGTTTTGAAAGGTGACCTGATTTTTGCCGATAAAGAAGGGGTGCCCCGGGGGCATCCCCAAGCTTTGACGCTTGTACTTCTTGGATATTTCTTGGGGTGCTGGGCATCCCCAAGCTTGAACTTTTGTCCATTCTTCAACTCATCTCATCATTCTCCAATCCCTACACTTGAAAACTTCCTTCATACAAAACTAAACACAATTCTATTAGCAACATTAGTGTAAGCATAAAATATATTCAACCTCTTTTAGCTTCAGGTTTCAACCCAAAACCACCACATATAAAGTGTATACTACTGTAGCAACTTCCACAAGAGTCCCATGATCAAAAAGAACTCAAAAGAAAGCGATAAAGTGGCAAAAACGAATATTGGCAGAAATCTGTCAAAACTGAACAGCTGACAAAGGACGAATTTTTGAGGGATTTTCCGTTGCTCAAATCAAAAAGTGTTCAACTAAGAAAAGTTTTGATATAACCTGGGGCATATGCACAAGAAATCGCAGGTCCAAAACATAAACAGAGAATTTTCACGAATTTTTACGGTGCAGCACCGAAAACAGTTTCAGGACAGCAGTTTCCCCAAATCTTTACCTCACTCAAATTAGAGGCTTCTCTTGGCACAAAAACGAAATAAACAAGATAAGGAGCAGTCATTACAGTAGTAATGACTTCCAAGACTCAAATAAAAGAAAAAGTACTGTAAAGAAAACATTGGGTTATCTCCCAAGAGTGCTTTTCTTTAACGCCTTTGAGCTAGGCGCAGAAAAGTGCGAATCAAGTAATATCAAGAGATGAAGTGCTAGGATCAGCACGTGCCTTACGTCTCCCTTTCTTACCTTTGCTCTTGACTCTAGGAAAGACATGGTTATTGCAAGGTGGAGTAGTAAATGTTATATTGCCTTTTCCCACATCGATAACGGCGCCAAGGAGCTTCAGAATGGATCTTCCAAGTGTGATTTGTCCTTTTCCTACACATTCAATAACAAGATAATCAGTAGATATCATTCTTCCTAGGATTTTTGTAAAGACTCCTTCAGCTATTCCAAGGGGAAATATAGTGGCATTATTGGTAAGAAAAATTTCTTCTCCCCCCTCAGAAAGCTTCCAAAGGCTCAAAGATTCATAAACATCCTTTGGCATGAGACAAAATTCAGACATAATATCACAGCGAGCATGAAAAGTTTCACCACTAATGGTGATTTTTATTGTAGGATACCAGCTTGAAGGTTCAGTATTTGTTGGCACATAATCAAAATGCTGGCGCAAAGTATTGTAGCAAGAATGCAGACTAGCAGTGTGAGTCTCAAGAGTATTTAGTCTATTAAAAATGCTCACAAGAGAGGAATCAAAATAGGTTGGCATGCTATAAATTGTAATCAACTTCTTTATAATATGGAAGGCTTGATCTCCATCACAATGAAGGAAATCTCCTTCTGCAGTAGCATCCAAAGCATATCGATAACGAAGAGAAAGTCCAAAGTAAAAACTACTAAGAAGCAAACTCAAAGTCATTTTAGGTTCAGTTTTTCCATGCCACTCATAAATTCTAGACCAAGCTTCTTTAAAGCTTTCTTCGTCTTTTTGCTTAAAAGTGAAAATCAATTCCTCGGGCGACATAGTAGTAGCAACTAAACTAGACATAGTAAAATAAAGTAAACAAGTAAAAATAACTACCAAGGATTCTATTTTTTTTGGGTTTTTGATATAAAAGCAATGCAGGTAAAATAAAATAAAGTAAAGCAAAACAATAACAAAGTAAAGAATGTGCGTGCGAAGAACTCCCCTCGCAGAAGTCTTCTCTCTTCCCCGACAACGGCGCCAGAAAAGAAGCTGCTACTTGGTGATGGCGCCAGAAGAGAGGATGCTGGCGTGGAGCAGTAAGTCCTTGTGCGTGGTGAATGACCAGCCCGTTGGGAACCCCAAGAGGAAGGTATGATGAGTGTAGCAGTAAGTTTTCCCTCAGTTAAGAAACCAAGGTTTAATATCAATCAGGAGAAGAGAGACGATGATGACTGAAGGTGTTTATGGAACCTGCACACACACAAATAAATACTTTGTTCCCAACTTGCGATGAGGTTGTCAATCTCACCGGTTTGCTTGAAACAAAGGTTATGAGTGTATCGAGTGGAAAACAATAGAGTATATGCGAGTAAAGTAAACAATGCGGGAAAAGTAAACAGGTGATTGCAATATGATTAAAATAGGACCGGGGTCCACAGTTCACTAGTGGTGTCTCTCCATAGATAAAATAACATGCTGGGTAAACAAATTACAGTTGGGCAATTGATAGAATAAAGATAACGTGATATGTCAAGAAGATCACTATGAGATTTACTCTGGGCATTACAACAAAATACATAGACCGCCATCCAACTGCATCTATGACTAATAATCCACCCCCGGGGATATCATCCGAACACCCTAGAAGTATTAAGTTGCGAACAACAGATAATTGCATTAAGCAAAGTGTGTAATGTAAACAAAGCATATGCCCTTGAGCATATGAATGTTGTTTTCTCCCTAGTAGCAACAACACATCTACCACCTTAGAGGTTTCTGTCACTCCCCCAGGTGAAATAGAGGCATGAACCCACTATCGAGCATAAATACCCCCTCTTGGAGTCACTAGCAACTACTCGGCCAAGATAGCTACTAACAACGGAGAGCATGCAAGATCATAAACAACATAGAGATAACAAAAGATATAATTCAGTACAGCAACTTAATCATAAAACACCAATATTCATCGGATCCCAACAAACCAACATCATAGAATTACATAACAGTGATCTCAATCATGTATGGCAGCTCATGAGATCTAAACATGAAGCACATGGTGGAGAAGACAACCATCTAGCTACTGCTATGGACCCATAGTCCAAGGTAGACTACTCACTCATCGCTCCGGAGGCAATCATGGCGATGAAGGAGACCTCCGGTGGCGATTCCCCTCTCCGACAGGGTGCCGGGAAGAGCTTCTGGACCCTCCCGATCTTCGGGTCGACGGCGGCGGCGGATCGCGATGTATTCTGGAAAACTGATCGGGCCCTTAGGTTTTTCTCGTCGGGGGGTATATGTAGGCGAAAGGGCGATGTCAGAGGAGGGACCACGGCCCCTCACACGGGCCCGACGCGGCCAGGGGTAGGGCCGCGCCGCCCCTGTGTGTGGGGGCCACGTGGCCCCCCTCCGTCAGGTCTTCGGATGTTTGGGAGCTCCCCGGTGATATAAGACGTCAGGAACTTGTTTCGTCCAATTCCGAGAATATTTCCTGTGTATCAATTCTGAAACACAAAAACAGCAGAAAACAGGAAACTGGCACTGTGGCACTTCGTTAATAGGTTAGTTCCGGAAAATGCATAAAAATGCCACTAAGTGTAACGAAACAATAGGCAAATGGTGTAAAACAAAGCATGGAGCATCAAAAATTATAGATACGTTTAAGACATATCACTTACCACCGCACCACAGTGGCGGGAGGCCATGACCAGCCCACAACAGTAACAACACACCACGGGTAGCCGGCCGTGGGGTAGTAGAGGAGGCTCGTTCCATGCAGGGGGGGTCTGGACGTGGTCGAGGCCGTCAGAGAGAAGCATCAGGAGCTCGGGAAGGTCGAGGAAGAGGCATAGAAGGCGTCGAAGAGCAGGAGGAGGCGCGGCAGCGCGGGAATGGCGCAAACGACCGAGCCAATCCCATGAGCTAGGGTTAGCCATGGCGTCGCGCTCAGGGGCGATGGTGGGGATTCGATAAAGGGGGTCCTGGTGGAGCAGCATGGACAAGCCGCGGTATGTGAGGCTGCCGCCGATGGTCGGGAGAGCCAGGGGCGGTGCTAGGGTTTGTGGGTCGAGCGCGTGCACACGGGAGCCGGAGGGTGTCGCGTAGGCAGAGGTGGGGCTTGGCTAGGGAGCGTACCGAGCGACTAGACAGTGGCGCACTACGGCGGCGGGGACCAGTGAGCACGCCGGCCGGCGGGGAGCACCAAGGACACACGACCAGATACAAGAGGATTTGGAGGCGAAATGGGAATGAGGAACAACGACGATGACCTACTGCGTTGGAGACGAGATCGCCAGTCAGCCGCACAATGAAAATCCCACGACGCGCACACTAAACACCGGATAAGACAGTTTGTGGTCAGCCACAAGATAGACTTTGCGATAATAATAATCTGAAAACCCACTCCATGTGCAAACGCCCCAAACAGGGGAGGCCCTATGCTCCGCTCTATGCGGGAGGGTGAACATCCCGCCCGCAGTGGGATTCTTTTGGGCCGCCCGAATTCGGCCAAATAAAGTACCTTTTCTTTTTTTCATTCTATTTTAAATTTGAAAAATTTAAAAAGTTCAAATTTGGAAAATATTTAACTATGAAAAATGTTCAGAATCCTAAATATATTTAGAAACTGGAAAAAGTTCAAAATCTGAAAGATGTTCAAATCGAAAAAAATGTTGAGAATCTAAAAAAAAGTACAAATATGAAAAATTTGAATACAAAACCGATTTTTCTAAAAAAAACAGCTAAAAAAACCCAAAAAACAAACAAAATCCGTTAAAGTATGACCAGTTCACGTTAAATGGGCCGACCAATACGGCGCTCGCGCGGGAGCATAGGGTTTTCGCCCAAACAGCCCATAAAAGATCCGATAGAGATGCGCTAACCTACCGTCTCTCCCTCAAATTTGGGCGTTCCTATTCGACGCTCGTTGCGTCGCTTTCCAGACGACGCGTACCCTCCCGCGCGCTCGTAGAGTTTAGTGGGCCGGGTGCGGATCGATGCTTTTTTTCGAATTCGCTGTTTTCTGGTTCGTTAGCTGCAGCTGTTTCAAATTCAAAAACGTTCCAATTCGAAACTGTTCAAATTCAAAACTATTCACTTTTGAAATTGTTCAAATTCGAAACTATTCACTTTCGAAATTATTCAAATTCAAAATCTGTTTCATTTAAAATCTGTTCCATTTGAAATATGTTCAAATTTGAAAATCTGTTCCATTTAAAATATGTTCAAAATTTGAAAATCTCTGAAAATTTGAAATCTATTAAAATTTGTTTGATTTTGAAATTTGTTCCATTTAATATATGTTCAATTTAAAATCTGTTCAAAAATCGAAACCAGAAAAAAAAACCAAACTGGTTGGATCTTATTGGGCCGGCCCGCTTCAGAAAAATAGCTACACAAAGGGTATGCGTTGATTGGTAACGAACACTTGAGGTGTCCTCAAATTCCGACCGAGGCGGCTGCAAACTCTCTCTCTCTCTCTCTCTCTCTCTGGAATTTGGATCTTGCAGTCCCCCCCGCACTCTGGAATTCTGGATCTGGATCTTGCAATATATGGCGAGCGGTCTGGAAGGTACTAGTCCCTTCCATATGTTGGTTGACGACGATGAGGATGAGCTCGAGGAGGTGGTTCATAAGGAGGGGAGTGCAGGTGAGTTTAACAGCCCCGCGCTATCTAGTGTTCGAGGGTTGGGTGGAGCCCGATTAGAGGGAGGGCTGCTGCCGGGGCCGCATCGCCGGTGTCCACACCGGAGCCGCTGATCGGCAGAAGGGTGTTGCTGCCAGCGGAGTCGAATGGTATTTATAGACTGCGTTGGTGGATCTGGCGGGGGCGAGATAGCCTTTGACCTCTGAGCCACGTGCTGACTTCACGCTTGATATCGGTCAACTTACGTCTTTCTTTGTAATTATGCTTGCCTGATTGCTTAAATTCTGATTCAACAGCTTCTCTGTTTGGGAATTGTGGGCTGATCTCGGTGCTCTTTGAGACGCCCTCTGGCTTTGCAATTTTCGCTTATGATGCGGTCAAGCTCACCAAACCAGATGCCTTGAAGGTACTTATTATTATTATTGCTCCTATATGTTCCTGCTTTTCTATTGTCTTTTGCATCGACCTAATTTTTATGTATTATCTATCCCGTGCAGCATATCTGGGCAGATTTCGTCAATTTGCCAAAAGGAGTTAGTACCCCCCCCCCCCCCCCCCCCTCTTTTATTGGCACTGTTTCTACTTTTTTTATTGTGACGGTCGTGCTCATTTTATCTGAACAGTGATCTTGCATGGTACATTTTTGCCAATTTTATTTATCCTCTCCATTGCCGCAGGCCTCATATACTCTACCATGGGTGGTATGCATGCCACTTTATCACTTGAATATACCCATGTTAGGGCATGTACAATGCTAGGTGCTTAGGGGAGATGCTTAGGTCAATAAACCGGTTTTTAGTTAAGCACCGGTGCTTATATAGACTAGGCAGATGCCTAACTAAGCACCTCTCCTATACAAATAAGCACCAGTGCTTAGCAAAACGCTTGGTTTATTTTGGTAAGCACCCTCTCTAAGCACTCCCATTGTACATGGCCTAATATATTTTTAAGATTTAAAAAGCGATCCACAAGAAAAAATATTCCAAGCGAGTCCACAAGTTTTAGTATAGTTTAGAAATACCTACTACTTACATAGGTATATTACTACCTAAATAATCTTATACACTACATACTACAAGTACATACTCAAAAACACATGTGGGTGTAAATTAACTTAACAATCTCCACGCTCCAGTTTTTTCTCCATAAAGCTGCAAAGGAAGCATGTACCTATATAAGACAGGGTTCCCCCCAAATTCATAATCTGGGATCTAAAGACGTATGTCATTAACAAACAATGATATCTTAATATAGAGAAAATAAGATGGCCAGGAACAACATGATGGGTCGATTGTATGTTTAGTGAGTCAACGAAAAAAACATACGCATCATACACATATATGAATGAAATCACTAGCACTGTAGCCTACATTCAAGTCCACCAAATTGTAGTGCAAGGTGGGTGCTGCTTTAAAATAATCACCTGGAAATGGCTCTGGAAATGGGTGACACAAGATCAGAGCACGCGATGATGGGAGCAAGAACAGAAGTTTTGAATGACTAATGAACATAATCACCTACACTGCACAAAAACAATTACTTGCTGGATTTATCATTACAAGTGATGTGCACGATTTTTCACTAATCGTGTCTTCTCCCCTTAACATGCTCGTCATTGTTTGTTTCATTAACAGGTTTTTTGGATGAAAGCCTTTAAAACTTTTGAGGGCTGCGCCATTAATAAGGATTATGTTAGTCCAGAGCTTAGTTTGATGATCCAGAAGTATGTTGTCAATGAGCAAACACTAGCGGTTGGAAATGATGATTACAAAAATGTCATTGAGAAGTGCTTGGTTAGTGTTAAAGCTCCCTTGTTTGCTTTACTTCTATGAATAGTATTGAGCACCAAACTTTTTGTTGATATTATTTCAGGAAATACGCTGCTTGTGCAGTCCTGTTGTCCAGGAGTTGATGTGGGGCTTGAGGATTCAGTTGTGGCGTTTTCTGCGGCCTGGGGAAAATTCAGGGATGACTAATGACGATCGCTTTCCAATGAGTGAAGGAATGATATTTCTCCTGAAGTCCCATGGACTTGACATCAATCCACATATGATGGTCAGCCTATCAACTTCCGTCCCCATATGTCTGACATTGTAGTGCTTTCTGCTTTATTGCTCCCAGTATACATTAAGCCATTATTTTTCACACGATTCAAAGTATTTTTCTTCAATATTGTTTCTGGGATTGTGCCTTCACCTGTTTCTTCTGTATTATTGACCTAGCAGTGCTCCTTGTTTCCAGGTTACTAAACAGACTATTGAGCTGGCACATGTCGTGTATGAGTGTGATCGTTGTGTGAACAAATACGATTCCTTCTTGCGCTTAGCCGCTCAACACCTTGTGAAAATATCTCGGATTTACACTCATCGTTGGGATTTACTGAAACTTGCGACCGCATTCAAGATGATATTTGACCCCCAAGTTGAAATTCCAGATGCCCAACGGGTAAATTTTAATATATTGGGTGTGTGTACGAATTTGATGAAAGTTGCATTCGTCTAATAATGCCAGTGTGTTTCTTTCAGCTGTTCTCAGAACGACAGTTGAAGAGGTTGATGAAGCATGCACCTCGATACAAAAATAAAATCTCGAAGGATCGTTGCTTGAAAGCCTATAAAGAAATATACTCTGCCCGCAAACGTAGGCTTAAGGCGGCTAAAGTGTTGTTAAATTTGGTCAAGCAGGCCGAAAAGACATATGAAGATGAACAGGCAGGCAGAGCTGCAAGTGATCCTGAAATTAGTCGCGACACCAAGAAGATTTGCCGTGGTTTGGGCCCTGTGATGATTGATGAACTTACAGAGTGCCATACCATAGTTTCGGAGAAATGTAAGAAAATACAGGTATATTGCTTCATGCTCCATATGAACACACTAAATAGTAGAAAAAGGAAATGAGCGAACACACCGTCTTCTCCACAGTCTTGCAGCAAGTTAGGTTTGCTTTACTTGATATAATTGTTATGGAGCTGCTACAATACTGTTTAACTAGGAGTATAATTTAGGCTTCAGTTCCATTTTGTTGTCAAGGAAGCAATGTTTCTTTCATTTCTTTCTCAGGTTCCACCAACTCTGTCAACGGTTGATGCACTCGAGAGATATACTCAGATCTTCAGCCACCCACTTAACATGACGAACAGACCAGGCATCTTACCTGTGGACACCCATCCTTCCAAGGTTTGTTTGTTACTACACCTTGCTTTGAATATTCTATTTTCGCTGTGCCTAAATCGTTCAAAAAATAGTTTTATTGGCATTTTTGCATATTTCAACTTTAGGAGGGTCTCCTGAATATAGAATATCTGTTCTTTTGAATCAAGGTCCACGATGAATTAACTGAGAAAAGTTCATATCAAAGTCAAAAGTGGAACTTAGTTACAGGCTTGCCATTACACTGATTTTCTTTATTTATCAGTGTGATGGGAATAGTGACCGCTAACAGCCCAGACTTTTTGGCCTAATGCGATTGATTTAAAGACTATAGCTTTGTTTCGTTTCAGTTATCTGATTCAATCAGTGTTTGTAGTTTGGTTTATTGTTGGCTGATTAATTTTCAAACCTTGCAGATTATTCGCATTTGGCAAGGGAGCGAGGATGAAAACTATAGCTGTGTCTATCCATTGAAAGATCATACCGCAGAGGTTAGTATTTGGGTGGATCTTGCTCCTGCAATGATGCTCATATGTTTGATATTTCTTGTGTCTTTAGAAATATGGTTTGTTCTTATAGCTGATATCCCTTCTCTACGCTTGAATTCGTCATTCCTTTCTATGCACATTCAAATTGTTGTTGCTGTAATTGTAAATCTATAATTTTTTGTTGGATTGACCAACTTCTGGGTTTGAGATAAAAAGTTTGGTTTTCTGACGGCTAATTCTGATATGGTTCTATCAAAAGTTACATGATTTTCCTTAAATCCAATTTTCTGTTGCACTGAGCTGTTCTCTATCCATTTTTGTATGCTATTAATTACTCCCCCAAAATGTAAGGCATGCATGCTTCTACTTATATATACCAAATTTTATGAATTGCTAATGTATGAATTGACCATTCCATTTGTCTTTGTAAAATTCTTTCATTTCGTAAATTGTTACACTAGTTTATAGACGTACTAAGTGTCTGTATGTACGTTGCTATGGATTGAAAAAAATGCACGTCCAATGGCAGTCTCATGTCCGGTGATGCTTAAATCGGTATGCTCCTGCATGTCAATGCAGCCCAACCTGTTCTTCGTGACCCTGTCATTCGTGCAGATCCTGTTCATGGGCATGCCTGGCATAGATGTCACAGGTGTAGATATCTCATATCCTCTGCCGTCGAATTAGTTAAGCACGTACCATCAATTCTCAGTCAGTTCATGCCATGTCCACGACCTCCGATTCCAAGATCACGCCATGTGGACATGATTTTGTCATTGGCCGGCATGTGTTTGCCATCCCCTTGGCGGTGTCGCCCCTGGCCGTGTCACAACCAAACCATAGCTTCTCTGCCTTGGGTACACGGAAGAAAGCCATTCCGTGCATGGATAAGCGAGGTAGTTGGTGTAGGAACAGGCGGGACACGACGGCGGCCGTTGTGGATTCGATGAACGCCATTCGAGAGAATGGACGCAATAGAGGCCATGCAGACTTGCAATTTAATACAATATAAAGATCTTATTTCTCTCTTAAACACACACATATATATGTGTAGTGTTTGCAGCCCTATCATGTAACTTGCATCGGGTTCAATCCAGAGTTTTTAGGTGGTTGACTTACTAAGCAATTTTATCTAGGTTTTTGATATACAAAGAGTGTTTTGAGGGACGAACACCACCAACTTAGGATGGCTTGTGTTGCATGTGCAGCCGTGATATTCCAAGGGTTCCTTAAAAAAAAGGATACAGGTTCCTCACAATGCGTACACCATTACGGTTTTATGCAGGCAAAGCCATGCAAAGTGGTCTAATTTTGGCTGGCTAGCATAGATGGATGTGTTACGGTCCAATTGCTGCTGCATATTTTGGTTCCAGACTTCTGGTGACTTTCGCCAGATCGCTAGAAATTGAAGAGAGAGAGAGAGAGAGGAGTAAGAGTGGGCCGACAAACACAGGGCCGAAATCGGGTGATGTATGGATCGCGGTTTCTAGTTGAACTGCCAGCGTCGGCTGGTGCGAGGGCTGCGAGTCTGGTCTTGCCAGGGATATGCTCTGGCGGTGGCAGCGGCAGTGGCGGAGCTGCATGTTGTTCATGTGGTCAAGCGACATCACAAAACTGTAATTAGCTCCATAGATGCTAGCTATGAGTACATGATTTTGACCCAATAAGCACTAGCAAATGACCTCACTACTCCACTTTTGGCTTTGATTTTGGCCTTTTGACATCGCTCAGTTCTAATCCCACAGCTCCACCACTAGGCAGCGGTTCGTAAATTTATCAATATCTAGGGGTAGATTTGAAGCCACGTACCAACCATCATCACCTATTTCAGTTTAATAGTAATAAAGATTAATAAGTACAAAATCATAGTGAAAGTTGTTGACCAACAAAAAGTAACACCGCCTTCATTTTGGGATGGAGGGGAGAGTACACATATGGCTGGAAGTGCTTTCTTTCCACTATTGCCTTACTTATTAAGGCAGTCCTTGGCACTAAATATCTATCACGTGTTTCAATATCTAGGGGTAGATTTAAAGCGACGTACCAACCATCATCACCTATTTCAATTTAATAGTAATAAAGATTAATAAGTACAAATCATAGTGAAAGTTGTTGACCAACAAAAAGTAACACCGCCTTCATTTTGGGATGGAGGGAGAGTACATATATGGCTGGAAGTGCTTTCTTTCCACTTTTGCCTTACTTATTAAGGCAGTCCTTGGCACTAAATATCTATCACGTTTCTTACTAATTTTGTTATTTAATGTGTGTGCCCCTTTCTGAAATTTATCAGGTGGAAGCTGTTACAGTCCATGCATCTCAGAAGTACTTTGTGACTACTGCATCTCAGAAGTACTTTGTGACTACTTCCAGGGATAACTCATGGCGCTTCTATGATATTTCAACAGGATCTTGCCTGGCACAGGTTCCCCTCTCTTTCTCATGTACTGTTACTGCCTATGAATGTATAATATACTGATATACGCATGATTGTCTTTATCAGGCTGGTGAGCCTTCTGGACAAGAGGGCTATACATCCGCAGTATTCCATCCCGGCGGTCGTATCCTTGGAACAGGAACTACTGATGGTGCTGTCAAAATTTGGGATGTGAAGAGTCAGGTATGATATGGTATTACATTTTTCAAGATTTTTTTAGGCAATCTTACCTTGAATCTCCTTTGCTAATACACACCATTTTTCATCTTATGTCAAGGGTCACAAACATGAGCGCACGCCGTACCAGTCTATGTTATGTCATTCTCTGAAAATGGTTAACCTCCTAGAGGGCTATATGTAATGCAGAACGCTCACAATTTTGAATTTCCTTATTTGTTTGACATTTTACCATCGATTTTGCAGAGTGCTGGTCTAGATGTTGTCAAAATTGGGATCTTCGGACATGCCGGTAAGGAGCTTACTAGATTGTGAACAGCTAACATTCCACGTGCTTGAAATATTCAGATCTATCGGGACAGGATCACTTGATTTATGAAATTCAACCATCTACATGTTAATGACGCGCTGCTACGGGTTTACAGACATTATCGTACATATGGTTGAGAAAATTTCCCTCCATTTTCTATCGGATCAGGCCATTCATACATGTTTTTGTCTTTTTGTCACCATCCTTGGTCTTCACTGCCCATAAGCTCTATATCCAACGATACCGCTCCTCTGCTCAGGCACCATCCCATTCCGTTCCATTTCTTGTCATCATGGTTTTTAAGGCGACCGACCCCCGCCTTACCTGTTAAGCACTTAAGACGAGGCGACAAGGAAGGGAGACGTTACACTGTTGTGCTGATCATATTATTAGGTCAACGCAATGAAGATTTGCTTGGCACGACGTTGACGTTGTTACTCGTTAACTAATCGCCAGCTTAGCGCCTACACGGTGTATATACATGATGCGTAATGCTCAGGTACTAATCAGGTTTCTTGTCTCCCGATAGTTAACAAAGCGGAGCGCGGTGGCGGTGAGTACTAATTCTGGCTTGTACTACTTTTAATTATTCTGGCGTGTACACGTCGTGCAAGAGATGTGTCCCAAAACAGCAGGTGACGTGCACAGAGGGACCTTACTTTGATTTGAAATCTCACATCGATCTATCCATGATACGGGAAATAATAGAAACCTAGCACGTGTCGATATATAGACTGCTTAGTTAGTCTGCCGTGTGAATTAAGAGCAACTCTAGCAGCGCCCTCTATTTTCCGAACCCGTATCCGCGAGTTTAGTTTGACCTATATTCTTTGTTTGCGGACTGAAATCATGCAGCACGAAACAGACCCCGCAGCCGCGACTGCAAAATAGCATAATCTAAAATATGCTAGAAAATAAACATTGCAACACAATATGCAACAGTTTTTTTATGGAACATGTAATAGTTTGCATCAAAATAAGCGGTCATCACGTGATCATCAACTCATTGTCGCATGTACTACAACACGATACAAAAAGAGACCATCACCCCTTGCTTTTGATGTAAAAATCAAGCATCACCGCCGCCGGCTCCATCACCACCACCGGCTCCATGATCACTGTTTGTAGTCACTGCCGTAGAACCACCACGAGCCAACGTTGCCGCTTCCCGCATTTGTTGCAAGATCTTCATGCATGCCAAATTCTACCATTCCTTTGTGAATTCATCTATCAATGGTAAATTCATCCATCAATGATGGATCCATATCCGTGCACGGCTGAGGCGCCACTGGCAGCCCGAGATCTGACGGCGGCGGGCAGCGCCGAATCGGCGGCCGCGGGGCACGGGAGACCACCGACGGTCGTCCGACGGGAATTGGGCAGCGCCAGTCGGGGAGAGGAGATCAGCGGCGGAAGCGGGATGAGGGCACGCTAAAATTTCTGTCCCACCAACGCCTCACACGAGATGGAGGTCAGGATCGGTTTGGCCTTTTGACCCCACTAGTTTAGCTCGAGGGGCTCGGGATGACGGTGTCCCCAAATTTCTTTGCGGGTCGGCGCTAACTAGAGAGTCTGTTCTCCACAATTTTTTACTCAGAATCCATAAACCCAAGGTTATTTTGTGGGCCAGAACGGGATAAACGGTTTGCTAGAGTTGCTCTAATGGATGTAACTGTTGCCGGATGGACCGATCCGTACGTTGTCGTTTCGCATCAACGGAATCGCGTATATATCCAGCAGTAGTTCTTGTGCGCGGGCCAACACCGGTCATGCATGTAGCACCTAGACCTAGCACTAGCAACGCTGTGCGATTTGCTTTTCTTCTTCTTTTTCTACTTCTTTTTCTACTTCTTTTTCTTCTTCTTACAAACGCATGATTTAATTAATCAGCTGCAACTCAATATATGGTTCTCATATGGCGCCAACAAGATCAGCAGTTGCAGACAATCTTGCGTCTCCTTTTGGTAGGTGCTGATGCAGTTAGCCAGGAAACTGGATGCTTTTTTCAATAAGGAATATATATTAATATTGAAAAAATGTCAGCTATATTCAGCCTCTGCAACAACGGCAGTCAGAATCCTGATCCGACTCGTGGAATCCTACGATTTTAAGATCCTACAATAGCATATCGATCCAAATCCCGCTATGAATCCAAATCAGGTAAAATCCTACTCCCTCCGTTTCAAAATATAAGATGTTTTAGCTTTGTGAAGCAAATGTATTTAGACATTTTTTAGTGTGTAGGTTCATTCGAATATACACACTAAAAGATATCTAGATGCATTTGCTTCACAAATCTAAAACATCTTACATTTAAAAACGGAGGGAGTATATGAGTCGCGACCCTAATCCTAGGATCGTGTACAACGTTGCATAATCGGGATCCTGTTATGGACTCTGTTCGATTCTATTAAATAATGATCTGAGCCGTCCATAGTAAGATACCACACACCACCTCAAACCCGTTTCACGTGCCTCTCCCCCATAAATATCCTACCAAACCCAAAATTATCAGCCGCCAGGACCTTTAGTCTGCCTCCAAATAAACCTAGATCAAAACTCTGCCCTATTCCTCCCCTGAATCCTCAGTCGATCGTGAAGAACAAGCATCAACGTCCGGCAGGCAGGTCCGCAGGTGACTAGGTACTCATATCATGTAGATATTTCCAAACAACTCTCGTGCTTTGATGATTTCGATGTTCTTTAATTTTTTCTCTCTGATATATGTTCCATGCACATGTGCGAAATCAATAGAATACATGGTACAGCAGTAATGACATCAAGTGGATTGTAGAGGATTTTGGCCTAATGTTGTGGCATGCTTGAAAGCTGCAATGCCTCTAGTAAGGGTCCTTAGAATGGTTGATTCTGATGAAAAGCCAGCCATGCCATTTATTTATGCTGAGATGGACCGTGCCAAGGAGATGATAAGAGACAATTTTAACAAAGTTAAGAAAAGGTTCGTCATAGTAACATGAGACTGTACATATCATTTGTTTATGTATCATTTTTCTTTTCATTTTTTAATTCGCATATCTTATTTTGCAGCTATATTCCAGTATGGAATATCATTAATGAAAGATGGGAAACACAAATCCAAAGGCCTCTGCATTCAGCGGTATATTATCTGAACCCCCATTTCCATTATAGCCCTGATTTTAAGGGTTCTCAAGTGAAAGTAGAGCTCTATAATTGCCTTAAAAGAATGGTGCCCGATGTAAATGAAAGGGTAAAAATAGACTTACAGCTTGATTTATTCAAAAATGCTAGGGGTCTTTTCGGAATGGAGTCTGCAGTTCTAACCAGATCAAGGAAATCACCAGGTTAATATTTGCACACAAGCAACTATCTCTTCAATATACTGCAGTTTTCAGTTTCCGTTTTCTAATTATATATATATATATGTACTAGCTGATTGGTGGGATTCGTATGGAGATGAATGCCCAGAACTGAAAAGGTTTGCCATTAGAGTCTTGAGTTTAACATGCAGCTCATCAGGATGCGAAAGGAATTGGAGCGCCTTTCATTTGGTAATAAAATCAGCATCCTTTCTTAACTAATAATAGCCAGCTAGCTTGGATAATTTTCATAAGAACTAAAAATTGACTTTTATCAAAATATGATTCATGAAGGTACACACCAAAAGAAGAAACCGACTGCACAAGATAAGATGAATGATCTTGTGTTTGTGATGTACGATTTAAAATTAAAGGAAAGGCAAATGAGAAGGGATGCCAAGGCTGCCCTTGAGTTTCAGGATATTGACTCAGATGATGAATGGATCACAGAAAAAGAAGATCCAGTGATTCCTCTAAACAATGATTGGTTGCACTCACTTGATAGGATTACTCGAAGGGAAGCACGTGTTGCTGCAGACGAAAATAGTGATCATGAAGTTCAAACAATAGCAAAGAACCTAAGCGATGCATGTAAGTATACTTGTTATATTGTTATGAATTTTAATATTTTTCAATGCATGCGAAAGACTAATGTACGTATTATATTTATATATATATACATGCAGGTGGTCACGAATTTGGATTGGATAGTGAAAATGAAGCTAACGATGGAGCCAACGAGGATGAATATGGTGCAGTCCCAGATGACGATGATAGCACTTATCCTTCCACTTCAGGTGCGGCCAACAATGAAGACCCGATTATGGACGACTATTACTAGCTTGCTATTGCATTGCAGAATATTTACATTGTGCTACGTACGTTCCTGTTTTGTCAGCATAATTTGGTGGTAAAACTATGTAGGAACCTTACCGAATTTTGTATTGGATGAAAAAATTCTTATTTGAGTACTTTTGGTAGAATCCTAGATTCTACGATTTCAATTCCACGACTCGATTCTATCGGACAAAAATCGATCCAACTACGAATCCCGACTCTGACTACTAATTGCATTATGGATGCACACAATAAAAAAATAAAAAAATTACAGAAAAGAAAAGCTTGTAGCAGTAGTACAAACTCCACTAAGACAACAATGCAAGGATTAGGCTTGAAAACTTGCTCGACAAGGCATTCGGTAGATTGCAGATCACTAATGGGGACATGGCCTCTAGTCCCGGCCCGTAACGGCCTTTAGTCCCGGTTTGTAAACCGGGACTCCAGAGGCGGGACTAAAGGCTAAACCTTTAGTCCCGGCCCGGTTACCAGCCAGGACTAGAGGGCTTCCACGTGGGCACCTCGGAGCGCCTTCAGGGACAGGCCTTTTAGTCCCAGTTTGTAACACAGACCGGGACTAAAGGGCCTCTACAGATTTTGTTTTTGCTTTAGGGTTTTAGGGTTTAGGTGTTAGGGGGAATTATTTTTGTTGTATTTTATTTTATTTCTTTCTTTATTTTAAGAACACTTTTCATATAATTCTACACATACATGTTAGTGCATATATATGTAAGATAACTTATCTTACAATCGAGTATATATATACAATTATATGGAGATCACAATTACCGGGACTAGAGCCCGTCTATTCGATTACACCAACATTAGTAATGGCCCCTAGCTACACTAAATCTTCCTTTATCATCTACAAGTTCTGTCCTCAAAAAAGCCGCTAGCTCCTCTGCAACCACTACACACGAAATATGCTCACTAGTGACCTTTCTATTTTGACCATTGGTGCTTTGGTCATAACTCTTATGACCATTTTGCACCAATTGGTCGTAAGCTCTTTGGAAGAGATCAAACCCTCAATCACTACCATTTTAGTTAGATTAGTCATAGTTTTATAGCATCAAATGGTCATAACATAAATAATATGATTTAGCGCACTATTTTTAATCGATTACGACCAATCTAGATGGTCATAACTTCTCTGACAATATCATAATAACCAATAGTTCTATGACTGGACAGCCACATCTACGTGTCATTGTTTGGCTGTCACTTTTGCTGATGTGGCATCTACTACCGTGCCCTATCCAATTGACATGTGGTCCCGCCATATCCAACCAACATCCATCTGACATGTGGGTCCCACCATACCAGTCAACCACCTATCTAACATGTGGATCCCACCTATCATATGGGTCCCGCCACACACAGCCAGACAAAGGACTGACCCATGGGTCCTACCCACCCCACACGTAGTACCCTGCAAATCCCCACAGGCGCACAGCACCTCTTACCTGGCACGGATAATAGCAATATTATCGCAAAAAGGTGACTCCCGAGGGGTTCGAACCCCCAACCTACAGCGCCGCACATCTAGAAGAAACATTCTAGAGGAAATCCTGGCCAATCCACGACATGTAAATCTTAGCCGTCCGTTCAGTCGACGTGTATCTGCCTGCGCCGTCCGTTTTTCCGATCCAGCAATCCCGGCCGTCCGATGGCAGTCATGGAACTGCTCATATGGTCCGAGCCGTCCGTTCTTCTCGGGCTTCCTTTTCACCCCTTCTGCCTAGGCACCCCCACTGAACGGTGGGCCTGCTTCTTAGAGGGCCCGCTCGTCAGTGACATAGGCTACGTAGATGTGTGTGAGTGTTCAGACGAACAGTAACGTGCGGTGGTTGCTCATGTGGTTTTGCATGCCCGCCAGGGGCAAAACCATCATTCCACATCTTATTCTGTTCAGCCGACCGTGGAGAGGACGGCCGTGGCGTCCTGCACTTCGCCGGCGGGTACAGGCCGCGCCGGTCATGGAGGGTCCCTCCATGGCCATGGAGACAGGGGCACATTCGGCCCCTAGCAGCCATCCACTCCCGTGCATCTTCTCTCCCTCTCAGATTTGGTCCCATCCTCCAAACCCTAGCCGCCGCCAGGTCGTCGCAGCTGCTCCCTTCGAGGTACCCTAGCCACCGCCGCTGTCCTTCTCCTCCCATGTCTCTCCCTCGTCGCCGGCCCATGGGAGGAGCATGGGATGGGCGTCTCCTGCTCCATGGGGCGGATCCTTGACGTCTCCTTGCCTCCCCTTTGTCAGTGGCCGTGGGGAGGAGCACGGGAGGGCACGTCGTGGCTCTCCTCGTCTGGCCTGGCTGCTACCCAACCTTGCTCCCTGCCTCCTCCACCACGAGCACGGCGTCCTCTGCCCTGACCTTGAGCGTGGCCGCGACCACCAGGACGAGCATCCTCGTCTCCTCCATGTGGTTTGTAGGTACGTTGCATCATCCCCTTCTCTCTCTACTTTGATTTCTTCCAATTTTCCTCATCCCCCATCTGCCATCCTACCATGTTTCTTCGAATTTCCAATATTAAATTACTGTCTTACATTACATATGTGCAGGTAATACATTTGCAGTTCATGGATGGTGTTGCTTTTTTAGGTTGAAGCACTTTTTAAGTTTGCAACATTGAGTAAAAGAAATGAAAGGTATAAGTGGATCTGGGCATATGACTACGTCGTTGCTTACATCTTAGTACCATGGCATTATTTTTGTTTTCGTAATTAAGATGGTAGAACCTCTATTGTTTTGGGTTTGGAATCATCTTTCTGGAGGTTGTGCTCTTGACAGTACCTCTCCAAACCATTAAAAGAGCTAATGTGAAGTGACCATCCATTCTAGCTGCCTGGCTGCCTACTGGCCGAACGTGTTGTTTGATGAAACTCCAAGAAGGCTGAAGAGGAAGATTAAGTTGTGAAATATTTTTGCTATGTTGTCAATACGGGTGAGCATCCTCGCCTGCTCCATCTGGTATGCTCTTCATTTCCTCAACCCCATGCTCCATTCATCATCTCCTCTTACCACTTTGCAGCACAACACGTGTTTGTAAAAATGCTTCTTACAAATGAACACATGTATTTAAGCGTAGATCTGGCTTATTTTTTGTTTATCATATATGCTTTGTTGAGATGCATATAATTCTCCTTCTAGACATGTGCATATGGCCAAAATTTCCTATTTCCTAAAGAATTAAGGTCCTGAAATATTTTGCTTGAATTAGGTTCATTCAAATCAGGTATTCAGAGTGGTAGGATTGCTGGCTACGTCTGCGAACCGCCGAGGAAGTGGGAAGGGGTGGACCTGGGCTGGATAGAATGGTGCTGGTGGCGTGTGCCAACTAGGCCTGCAGCGCCATCGCATACGTGCAGGTGACTTTCAAGAACATGCATTTTTCTTATCTATCAATAAAATAGGATCCTTCTTCCTTTAAAATGTTGGTTTTACGATTTTTGTTACATACTATCAAAATCGATGGGAGTGACATCCTTTGTTCCATGGAAGATCATAAAAGGTCGACTTTGTTGTTGAGATCTCTCTACAAGAATGGAAGGTTTCAAGCCTGATGGAGTAAGCTGTGCACTTTGACCCTTAATACGTTTTTGAGATCTCTCTACAAGAATGGAAGAGAAGACGTGACCATTCACGACCATCTCTGAGCTGTGCGCACGAGTGATGCTGTGGCTCCACGACTTCTACGACCCGAGCAAGGTCGGTAGCGATTTGTCAGTTTAGCTGTTACTTGCCTCCATCCACTGGAATTTCTTCAGTTCAGTAACTTCTGCTGTTTAATTTGCTGCAAGTAGAGGTGAAGGTCAGGATCATCATGGCATCGCTTTTTTGCGGCATGGTGGCCACCGAGTAGCACTGGGTGGTTCTAGACATGCAACATTGATAGTTTTGATGGTGCCACACTACCTTATTTTCTTCAGTATTAACAGCATAGTCATGTGATGTTATTCCTGGTGGTAGGCTCTAATTGACCTGTGGTCTGTGCGTTGCATTTCTTCAGGGATCTGAAGGTCGTGGAGAGACAATGCATGCAGGAGTTGCAGCGCAACATCGTTGTCAAGAAACGCTCTTAGTCGAGTGGTCTTCCTCATGTACCATGGGAGAATACAGATAAGTGTTATGTCGAGTGGTCTTCCTCATGTACCATGGGAGAATACAGATAAGTGTTATGGTGAAACTTTATCTTAAAAAATCATCAGAAGATCTAAAAAATGAGCTGTCATTATGCTAATCTTTATCTCTCTCTGTGTGCTGCAGCCATCGGAGTTCGGATGCAAACATTATTTACCTCCTTTTGTTCCTAGCCCACAACTTGTTTGATGAAATAACTGAAAAAAGAAAAACATTTGCAGGCCATCCTTATCAGAGGTGATAGAAAAGTGATAGACATGGAAAGGAGTTGGTTGATTGGACAACAACGACGATTGAGAAGTGGTGGCTGGCATATGATGCTTTAAAATATTTTCTATCACTCTCACAGTCCATCTTTTCTCGCTCGATCTGCTCCCATGCGACTATCTGGTGAGGGAGTTGGGAGAGGGGTTGATCGGCCATTGCAGCGAAGAGCTCAGGAAGTTGTTCATCCATCCTCTCATGTGCTTTTGTCCCTATCAATTTTGTGATCTTGAGCCACTGGAGACAGACCACTAAGATGGTTCCACAAAGAATTGGTTAGCCGCGTGCTTCCATAAAAAGTTGTAGCTTGGTATGCTTCTCAGTTCACATTCCCTTTTCTTCACCCAATTGAGATTTCAAACCGGCAGTTGCTGCTTAGTATTGTTTGTACTTTTTAGTACTCTTTGACCATGGAGAGTTGCAACTTGGTACGCTTCCATGAAAAGCTGCAACTTAACTTAACCATGTTTCTCTTTGTAGTACTGTTTGGAAGATGGCAGTGACCTCGAGCTAAATTGTAAATCGTCTTATATCGGCGACTAACCGGATCTTATAAGAAAAAAGCAACAACACATAGCTGAACAGTTTAAATATTAATTTTTCTGGAATACTATCGTGCTGTAACATGATTTCTTGTATTTTTTTTAGTGTAGTCTAGAGGGGAGGAGGTAGCTGACAGAGGTTTAATTCTGTATAGACGTATAATTATCTAGCCATATGAGCTAGCAAGAGCAAGTTTAGCTAGGTTCCCGGCCGCAACTTTAGTATGGACTATGAAGCTTGACCGACTTGGATTCCACTGCCGTCATGAATCCACCTGTAAAAATTTGTTTTCATACTACCAATTCTGCAAATACTTCTTTTGTCAATCCCGTTTGTATGGTTAGTGCCTACAATATTTGTATTGAATATATTTTTTCCTATCTATTGCACCATTATTTCTTCATTGCCTCCCCTCTTTCATGAATTAATAGTGTCCTCTTGTGATTGTGCTTCTGTTCCTAAGTAATCCACTTGCAATGATCGTGTAGGTTTATGCAAATGAAATGGAACTACCACCATGTTCACTCGCAAAAGGAAAAAACAATGGTTAGTATTATTGTTGTCTACAAAACTGAATATTTGGGTCTTTGTTGTTTGGACTTGACATGCCGATGGCCATATTTTAATTTTACTCATGTGTTGTTTTCCTCCATGCATGGGTTAGAAAAACACGATTGTAAACATATGCCTAAAATTTATTCTTTTTTAATTGGTTGGCTCTCTAATTTATTTTGGTCTTGATGAAAAATCGCAGGCATCTGTCTTGCTCACTTATGTTGCTTTCAAGCATATGTTGTGTGTGGGAACTGAACACTCCCTACACCACGGGAATTCAGAAGCCTCGACGGGCTAAAAGGGGAAATAAATGTGTGCGCTGCAACTGAGTACTACCTACGCCATATCTGTGTAAGGTGAGCCAAACCTTTGCTTTTGGTTAAATATGGTCAAATGGATGCGGATTGCCAAACTCCTGTAACAGTCCTTTTTCCTTCTATCTGGTAGCACTATGGTTCAATTGTGAATAATAAGTACAAATATAATCATTCTAATGGAAACACAATTTCTGTAATCCACCCTTTGCCCTGATTTATTTTTAAGTGATGTGAGGTTCTTATTTGTAGGAGATGGAAGAAAAGAGGAATCATTGGGATAGATTTTTGTTGGCTGCAGCTGGAACAACAAATAGTGTATATGGTATGTTCTAACATTTCATGGAGTAATTTTTTTCAATATCTCAGCAGTGCATACAACATGCTACTAGAGAGTGTGCGCTTGCATAATACTTTCATAATTAGTTGTGTTCAAATGTACAGAGAGTTTGCATAAGCTATGGATGAAATGGGATAAAACTGCAATTGATTACGTTGATGAGAACAGTGGTGAGTCCTAATTCGTCGATCAAAATGTTGACGGCAAGTCCTAATTCTACTCTTACAATCCATCACATGTCATACTTTACATGTGTTGTAATATGTGCTATTGAACCAAGGGAATCTCGGTGCAGACCCTTGGATCTTATTCTCATATCCTTTACCAGGAGTAGTTCTTTAGATCCATAATCCTTTAGACTTACATTTAGTTGCTTTCTATTTACTAGCTTCAATGGCTTCTAGCCTCTTTTTAGTAGAGCATGGTTATTAAGGAGGTAAGGCATCCTGGCATTCAACCCCCGCCTTACTGTCTAAGCGACTGCCTAGCTACCTAAGGTGGGCAAAATACTAACGAGCTGCCTGGGCGCTCTACCGTCTAAGCATCACCTTAAAACCATGACCGAGATTGTCTCTTAACCTCAGGAATTTGATGAAATATTCCATGTTTTTGTTTTATCTTTGATTATATTTTCAATTCTGATTTGTGCAAGTTGTTCATGCTAATCTTACTACGGTAACATTTTGTTTTCTTCTGCAGAATGCAGATGCATGGGTGATTGTGGCGATCACCTCCCTTCAGCTTGAAGTGAATTCTAACATCAATGTCTACTCCTTAGTGTCTAGGTTTGCTCCTGCCCTTTGGATGGTCCTATTTATGTTTGTTTATCTATATGAATTCTATCTGTAACTAAATATTCTTCTATGCCATCGGTGAATTGTTCTGGTAATTACCGGTGCTATGACTAAGCAATGTATTCGTTGCACATGACTTTTGTTTATCTATACTAATCGTTGCCCAACTTGTACTTTACGTGTGCACGTTCACATGTGATGCTTGACAATGGGCCTTTGTTTTCCGACTTATAAAGGAGGAATGAGAGTTCCATTATATAATTTGGTTCTTGCATTTTTGTTTCAAGATGGATCGTTACACTACCTTCTTGTAATTCATATCACCTCTTGATACATGTGTTATACAGTAGAAAAAAAATTAGAGAGTCCTTGGTCTGGTAGATTATGTATAGTGTTTCTTTCCTGTTGTAAGACATTATTTGAGAATTGGTTTGCTGTTAGGACTTTTTTTATGGCGCCTTTGCTGATGTTTATAGATTGCTATCTACTAATCTATTGTGTGTTTAGTTTGCTTTCTAATAAAGTCCAGATGTTGTTGGCTGATACGGACATACGGTATTCTCGTGGAGATCTCCAGGTGCGTTTACAGAATTACAGTTGTTCACTGCCTACCTTGCGCGAGAAGTTATATTATCTATGTCATAAAGAAAATTAAGTTCCTTATGTATGTGAATTGGCTGCTATTGCCTTCAACAGATTTAAGTAGCTATGATCTTCATTTGGAAAAAGGGCAAACATTCTAAGTCTAAAATTTTAGTTCTATTTTTGTATTGTATTTACCTTCAAGCTTCTTCCTACCCAGCTATGTAACACTATGTTTTAGATATACCACTCATGCTTATCCTAAACTTTTTTCATAACATTTGTTCATAATTTCTTGCTGCCCTTAGGCGGGCAAGTGCGTGGCAAGCCGCGCCTTCCACTAACAAAGAGGTGCCGCCTTCCACTATTAGAATAATTCTAGAACCATGTGCTTAAATTATTAGTTAATGATATTGACAGATCTACACTCAATGACTACCTTTTTAGAGACTTCAGAACGTTCTAGATTACCAATAGCTCAGTACCAACGAACGATTTTTTAAGATCACAAGGTTTATGTCACCATTTTTACCATACAACAAAGTTGACTCGCCAAGGTCCCAATTTTCCAATGAAAATATCTAGAGTGAAGTCTATAGATGTGGGAGTGGCTGAACACACAACTGCTATCGCAGCTAGAAAATGCAACTAATACGGCAATCAAGGATTTAAACTATGGCAAATTAAAACTATTGAAGAAGATAGCAGCCAACAGATAAAGCAGTTAGAAGCAGAAAAACCGAAATCTCTGAATTCAACTTAGGAAAACAGAAATTAAGGCTGAGTAGATGTTGGTTTTTATGTGTGAGATGTATGTGTTCCTTTTCAACTCACCTCTGTAGTATAGCGGTCCTATCATGGTGGGATGGACGGCATAAATCATGGTATGAAAATCACTGTTTCAAATTTATATTGAACCGCAAAAGGACTGAAGGACAAAGATGCTAAGCTAGAGACTAGGCTGGAGAGAGTAAGATATTCTTAGAGGCTCCTGTTTTGTAATATAACATGTCTATTTTGATACTTGCACAGGAGTTTTCACCAGCCCTACTGTCCTAGCCACTACCATGTGTAAACTTTATAATCCCTATTACTTACCATTTATTCTAACGAAGCGTATTGTAGAGGCCTGTAATGTGCTACATATGAATTATGTATCAAATGCTACCAGAATGAAAATGTACGCTCTGGTATGCTAATCTTCTTTTTTGTTTGCTTGCAACTATAATTCATTTTGTACATGCCAGTTCTTTTTATTTTGATCAAGTACTTTTGTAAGATGGTTTGTGATATGAAAACTATTCCTATGCCATCTGACACTACTTTGAAACTATATTTTATTGCTTTGTTTTTATTGTGCTTTCTTATACTTGCTTGCTCGCCGTTAGGCGGGCAAGCGCGCGGCAAGCCGCGCTACCCTACCCACATGATCTTACTGGTAGTTGTGATTTTTGTGCCCAGCAAATGTTCGTTGAAATGCTCACATGATCTTATCTGCTTTCCAACTTTCTTGTTGGTTTGAACAATCTGCGTATGTTGAAATGAAGATGGCCATTGTAATATATATATTACTCTTCGTATGAATCAAGTGCTGTATAAGAGCATTTAGCCATACTATATTCGGTTCCTATTATTTGTATCATATAGCTGTTTCCTTTGCTGCCTGTGACCTAGAAATCACTGCTCTTTTTATTATTTCCTATCTGATGATGTTAGCACTTTCTTCACACTCTTCCTCATTACCCTTATTATCAATATTTATTGTATTATGCATTTTTTTTTGGTCCTATCGTTTATAAATTGTGATTTTTATGCTTGCTTGCTCGCCATTAGGCGGGCAAGCGCGCGGCAAGCCGCGCTATCCTACCTAGTTGCACTACAACCCCCAAGCCACCAAACAGCCTGTGAATGTAATGCAGTTCGGTCCTCTTTGTAGTAAAGATGCGTGGTAGATGGGCCTCACAGCCCATAGATAAATATGGCTTAGAGGGAAAAACAAACACGGCCTTCCCATTTGAGCCCAAATAGATTTTAAATTCAATTTTCTATTTTACAAAAAACTAAACAAATATTTTGTGCAATGTTTTAGTAAAATTTGCATGCAATGCCTAATCGAGGTTACCCAAAAATTACATAAGTATAATCCAATGAGATGTATGAACTTTTGTGCATATATTATTTCTATTTTACTAATTTAATTTGAATACATATATATTTTATAAAAATATGGTCAAAACGGCTAGCGTGACTATTCTTAGCTAGGGATGGAATATTACAAAATTATTAATGAATCTATGATAAAATAGCATATTTTGTATCTAAAACTAATTTTTGTAAAAAATTATGAGCAAACTATGAAGCACTTGTAGTTCAAAATTTGCCCGCCTCCTGCTGAATCAGCAAAAAGTTATCAAAAATATTAAAAATACCTATAAAAGGTTTTCGATTAAACCAATAGGTGAATTGTGCATAAAAAGTAGTCTACTAATTTTGAAGAATGGGTTGGTACAATTATAAAAGTGAATTTTGGTACATGCTTAGCAAAAAAAACCCATTTTTTACACTCTGGAAAAATGGAAAATGACTTTTTTGTGCAACAAAAATAAAAACTCCATACATTAACATTGTTTGTTGTTCCAAGTCGAACGTGATTGCAGAATATTGGATCATTTAAATATACTATGCTATGATTGTGGCCATGACATTGGTCATTTGGCTTAAAAGTCATGAATCTTCTTACATGATAGCTCTTTTCTGAATAGGCTTTTTTCAAAAAATTGCAATATTCAATGTTTCTAATTTTCCTAGTAAGTAGGTCACATGTAATGTCACAATACGAATTTTTTATAATTTTTAATTTTTTTTTGAATTTTTTATGCCGATTTCAAAATGCGATGAGGTCGGCGCGACCGTTCTTAGCTAGAGATGGAATATTACAAAAATAACAATGAATCTATGATAAAATAGCATATTTTGTATCTAAAACTAATTTTTATAAAAAATTATGAGCAAACTATGAAGCACATGTAGTTCAAAATTTGTCCGCTTCCTGCTGAATCGGCAAAAAGTTATCAAAAATATTAAAAATACATATACAAGTTTTTCGGTTAAACCAATAGGTGAATTGTGCATAAAAATTAGTCTAGTAATTTTGAAGAATGAGTTGGTACAATTATAAAAGTGAATTTTGGTACATGCTTAGCAAAAAAACCCATTTTTTGCACTCAAAAAATGGAAAATGACTTTTTTGTGCAACGAAAATGAAAACTCCCTACATCAACATTGTTTGTTGTTCCAAGTCAAACGTGATTGCAGAATATTGGATCATTTAAATATACTATGCTATGATTGTGGCCATGACATTGGTCATTTGGCTTAAAAGTCATGAATCTTCGTACACGATAGCTCTTTTCTGAATATGTTTTTTTTCAAAAATTGCAATATTCAATGTTTATTATTTTTCCTAGTAAATAGGTCACATGAAATGTCACAATGCGAATGTTTTATATGTTTTTTTGAATTTCTTAAGCCGATTTCAAAATGCGATGAAAACGGCTGGCTCGACCGTTCTTAGATATGAAGCACTTGTAGTTTAAAATTTGCCCGCTCCTACTAAATTGGCAAAAGGTTATCAAAAATATTAAAAATACGTATAAAAGGTTTCCGATTAAACCAATAGGTGAATTGTGCATACAAAGTAGTCTAGTAATTTCTAAGAATGAGTTGGTACAATTATTAAAGTGAATTTCGGTACATGCTTAACAAAAAAAATCTATTTTTTGCACTCAAAAAATGGAAAATGAGTTTTTTGTGCAACAAAAATGAAAATTCCCTTTGACAATATTGTTTTCTATTCCAAGTCTAACATTTTTACATAATATGGGGTCACCTAAACAAACTATGCCATGATTGTGGACATTACATTGGTGAATTGTACATATGAAGTGATTTGCATATTGAGTTGGTGCACCAAACAAATTGAATTTTGGTACATGTTTCACAAAATAATCTATATTTTGCACACAAAAAATGTAAAATGACTTTTTTGTGAAAAATATGAAAACTCCCTTCAGAAAAGTTGTTTGCTATTTTTATTTAATAAGACCAAAAATCCAAAAGGTCTTATATCTAAATAAAAAACAACAATAATATCACATGGGCCAAGACTATAAAGCAAGCCCACCGAAGCACAATTTCGTCGTGGCCCAAGCCACCCGTATAAAATGAACGTACAAACCCTAACCCTGAGTCGTCGTTGTCCTTCTCCAGATCTGATCGAGGCACCGCCGCCGCAGATCCCATCGAGACCGCCCATTCCTCCCTTCACAGCCGCTCGCCGCTGCTCCGATCCCTCCCTTCCCTGCCGCTTGCCACCGCTCCCATCCCGAACTACCTCCCACAGGCGTCTTCCTCTTTTTCCATGGCGCGGCCCTCCTCTCCTCGACCTCAAGCGCTAGAAGCACTGCTAGTCTAACCTCTCCTCCCAGAAGGTGACCAAGGTGGACGCGGCGGAGGTGAAGAACCTGTGCCACCTCGATAGCCTCCCCGGTATCTATCCTCCCATGGCCAGATATGTGCCCAACGACTTGAGGTCCGCGCTCTACTCGGCTCCGCGACCCGTGGAACCCGGCCGTGGCCGCACGTTGGCTGGCGTCCACCGCGGGCTCCGTAATCGCGGCGCTCGCCTCGGCTACGTCTCGTTATTTCGTCGGCACCACACCACGGAAGCTGCACCCGTGCGCCAATATCTCGCCTTCAGGTAAGACTGAACCCACCCTCTCCCGTTCCTCTGTCCTTGAGCAATTATCTCCCTTTGCTGTGCTTTACTCATGCCTGCCAATCAATGTCTTACCATAAATGTTCTTATACCAACAATACGCTGCTGCCAGTATGCATGTACTTTGAATCGAGGGATAAAATGACACATGACAGCCACATAAATAAGTTAATTTGGTACTTCAAATTGAATCGTGTTTGAATGGACTGAATATGGTACCTTTGTTGTAGGAGTATTTTTTTATGTCAGCTATCTTGTACCAGATTTCCTACTGCTAAAGATACCACTAGTTTATCTGTTGTGCTTTAATTGTGGACTGAATATGGTACCAGATTTGGTGAATGGACTGAATATGGTACCTTTGCTTTGATTGTGGAGCTCCACCTAATCTGTTGTGCTGCGTGTAGTTGTCCGTAAGATCTTATTGTAGAATTTACCCTTAGGTGTTGTGTTACTCTAGTAAAGTAGTTTTCTGGAATCTGTATTATTTGGAAATGAGCACTGCAAAGTTGTATGTCTAAGATCAACTTTACCCAAGGCATAATTGTTTCCCTTGGTGTCACATATTGGCTGCTGTGTACTGTTTTCTCATATTGGCACTTACTATTTAGCTTTCCTTGCTATATTTACATAATTCTCTTGATAAACTGAATGATGAATAGTTGAATACCTATTTTGGCATGTCTTGTTGCAGCACCCTATATCTAGATGTGGATTTACTTGATCCAGCTGTAGCTCTTAGTCTTTCTCTCTCCTTGCAGGCGCTGCCGGTCGTGAAGGTGGAGCTCGACACTCCATCTCAGCATGGATGGCGTCAAAGAGTATGTGGAAACCTGCTTGTGGCAGCACTACTACTGCTGGTACCTCCCAATGATGGCTGTCTCTGTTAATGATATATATGTATCAATTACACTTGCTTATGAAATGATTTCTCTCTAACGAGTTTCCAATATTGTTTTCTAGGCTGTATTCGCCAAGATGTTTGAGATGGTGTTGCTGATTGTGCATGGAGTAGAGGAAGTGAAGTCTTTGATCAGTTCAAGGGGACAAGTAAGCGCTATCTGCTAAGTCCTCAGTCTGTCCCACTCTCTACCTTTGCTATGTGATGGTGCCTTGCATTGCTATATTATCTAGACTGGTTAATCTACTTTTTTTTTGTCATTTCCCATTTCTATGTCAAGAAATGAATTTTTAGCATTTGATGAATTCAATGTATGATCCTGATGGGAACAATAGTAGCTAACTAAGATGTGCCCCATTGATGTCCTGCTATTGTTAACTGTTACTGCAATGTTGTTGAGATTGCTTAGAATAGGTATGTGCCTTAATTCTAGTAGTTTTTTGTTGTCAACGACATGATTGAATTGTGATCAAGGCAGCAAGGGTGTGTGTACTTAGAGCTTGCTGGTATTTACTACTATCATTTTGTTTTGTTTTGCAGGAACTCCAAGCTGAGAAGTTGGAAGAAAGGAAGGCTTCCAGGATGAGTTGGAGTAGATACTAGCTAATCATAATACATAATTTTGTAGTTATATATTTCCAGGTGTTGTGAACTATGGAATGATTGTAATATCGATTTTAATTTTGCTTGTCATTTATTGAAATTTATGTGATTTGGGCTTTGTTGTCAAAATATTGTTAATTTTCTGCTGATACTTCTGAAATGAAACATACTGTATTTGGCATCTGAAAAGGCAGTGACCAAAAATGGTCAGACTGTAAATCCTGGCAGCTAGGACCCAGTGAATAGAACCTAGCAGCTAGGGCCTATTGAATAGAACCTGGCAGCTGGACCCAACGACAAGAACCTGACAGGTGGGACCGTTCTGACCTATGGGCCCATCATACATTAAAATCTTAATTAATGACGTAAAAGGGCTGCAACCCAAAAGAGTGAAAAGCCCGGCCTATGTAGCTGGCCAAAATTGACTGGGAACAATTTGTTAAATAGGCTTAGTTGTTGGGCTCGGCCCATGTAAAGCACCATCTTGGACTGGGCTGAATTTAAATTAGGACCATTTGATTTGGTCTGCCACGTAGGATTGTTTTTTGGTCATAAGAAGGTCATAAACGGAAAATAGTGACCATCTAGTGACCAATATGAAGGGTCACGTGTGAGCTGATTTCTTGTAGTGAACAGCGATCGCGCGTTGCTTTGGTAGGTACTTTTCCCGCATGGCCGTGAACTATATAAGAAAAGGAGATCAATATGAATGTCAACCATGATAACAAAGAATGACGGGTAAAAATAGATGTGTGAATGTTTATTACTTACATCGTATCTGTAATCCTTGTGCTCAGAGGTAAACATGCGAATGAACTCGCAAACGTAGTATCCACATAGATGCGTCCCCTGTGGCTGCTGGTCGCACTTTACGAGAATAGAATATAATCAAAATAATAATCTAGCATCATAAATATATTAAAAATAGAAGTATCTCGTACTACTTACCTAAGCCGCTCTAAAGGTCAGCTTCTCATGAGAGATCCCGGTGGTCACGCACTTGAACCGCTTCCAAACCCTGCCCGACAAGGAAAATGATTTGCTAAGTTTTTCATTACTTGATATATCAGAAAATCATCGAAAGAGACCGATAGAGCGCAAGAATGATTGAAATTATCCTTGGAGCATGTCCTGCAGGCTTTGGAACTGTTCCATGTTTCTCGATAATGGGTCGAAGGCATCAACTCTTCCCTTATCAATTTGAATGTACAACAGAATCCAGTGGTAGCTGCACATGTATATATATATATATATGTCAGTAACTTATCAATTACACTTATAAGTGAATGGACACAACAGAGTAAGACCCTCACTTGAAGTTGTATGGAAACAGTATGTGGTCACAGAAATTTTGATCCGTTAGAAACCTTAGAAGGTTTTCCTCCGTCTCCTTGGGGCTATCAGTTAGCGTCTTTATATGTATTTTATCTGGGCCAATAAACCCAATATTTATGATGTTCCTACTTTTACAGACCAAGATCTTTATTCTGCATAATAGAGTACAAGTTATAACTGAACAAGTTATATGTAGACAATGAATTGAAATAACTAAACAAGTTATATGTAGACAACGAATTGAAAAACTTACAGACAATAGCAACTCATGAGAGATTTGTTGAGGGCGTCGCAATTGTACATCTAGAAGAGTTCATCAAAGTCGATATGGATGTCTTCGGGACGGCCGTAGTACTCCCGTGGGACACGCGTTACGATCATTGTTCTCCCATTCTTTGCTTCATTCAAGTACCATGCATGCAAGTAACGCATATTTGTTGGGAGATCTTCCAACTTTTCTTTGCTGACCAAAGGCCCTCCCATGACAAATTTAGGCTTAGGGGCTACAACAGCCTTGGAAAACCTCTCGTCTTGGGAAGCCATAACGTCTTCAACACTCATACCCCATTCAGCCGCCCACTTCTCTGCTATTTCCAAATTTTGCCCCTGCACCAGAGAGGGAACATTCTCGGATAACACCCTGAGGGGTGGGATCGATTGTTTGACCTGTTGTCCAAGCTGAGAAATGTCTGATATTTTTTTGCTTGTACTTGTACTTGATTTGCTCCCACTTATACTTGCACGCGATCTGCTCTTTTTCCCTTCCTTCTGCAATGTGTGTGTATAGTCATCAGGCTTATGGTGCAAGTCATACTGCGATGGAAGGATCAGTAAGTATTTTGCATATTCTTTTTGCTTCTCGGTGTATTCCGGGCGGGGCTCGGGTTCATTCTTTTTCATCTGCGCATCATAATGTTCCTTTGCGATCCTGGCGTTTTCCTCGGGGGTACGATCATAAGGTCTGATGGGAAGATTAGCATGAGGTATCTTTGGGAGGGGCGATAGTTTGCGCTTTGGGGGGCTCCGTCGCTTAGAACTCATCGACGGAGCATTCTTGCTGGCACGCTTCCGCTTAGTATCCTTAGCGGCCGGCGGCGAAGACGGCCGACCCAAGTCCGGTGGTGGAGATCGAGATGGACTCATGTTGTGGTGGCCGTAGTCATGTGGAGGGCTTGGAGGTGATGGAGGTGTAGGTGACCTACGACGACTTAGAAGCGGTGTTGTCCTTGGGGCCGAGCCTAGAAGCTTGATGTAGTTCTTATCCCATAGAATGTGCCATGAGATCATTCCAAAGATTCTCTTTGTACCTTTCGGCGACATAGTCACTATCGTCTGCCCCTTTGCGCTTGTTTCACTCCCGAACGCTGATCGAGACGTGATCCCTAACCAGAACTCCGCATTGCTTCTTGAATGTGTCGGCAACCTTCTTAGGAAGCTTGGGTTCGCCTGTAGGCAATATGACCTCAAAGGTGTAATGCGTTCGTGCATCTAACTTTTTGATCGGGCCTCGTTTCGTAGCTTTGCTCGATGTGGAGGCCTAAGAGGAGAAATATTCGTCAATGTATATGTATACAATATACAGCTATCTCAAATATTTTTCACATATTACAAGTGATTGCCAAACTTCATATATATACCTTGCCGGACTTCGTTATTTGTCCACCGGCTTCTCCATCAGCAGAGCTATCACCTTCTTCATCATCAGAGCTATCGCCTTCCCCATCGGCTTCATCTTCATGTCGGTCGACCTCTATTCCATCTCCGGAGGGGTTCAGATACGACGATGGAGATTTAGCTGGTTCAACATCGGGGGCGTCTTTGATTATATCTTTGAGAAGTTCTTCCTCTTCTAGGTTCCTGCTATGTGGATCCATAGTTTCTGCAAAATACCGACATTTATATTTCAATTATGGATGCTATATGGAACAATACCAACATTTGATTAACCTAACAACACCATGTTAGCAATAGTTGAATCTATGATTGAGGTGAATCACACTCTACTCAAATAACACAATTGTAATTTGAATAGGTGTGAGCTAGACAAGTAAGATTTAAATAAATATGATATGTGTCAAGGTAAAGTCAAGATGTGCTTTGGTATCTAGATATGGTCATAGGACTTATTATTGTGGAAAGAAACATTAATTGAAAAGGAATAGAATTAATCTATATATGAACTACTCAAATTCTCATATTTGAATTTGAATAATGATGAAATGATTCTAGAAAATTAAGAAGTGATGCTACTGAATAGCTTACAGTAAAACAAAGCTGCTGCAATTGGATTCACTAAAAAATAAGTTTTAGAACTCAAATTATCATCAAATTAGTAATTTGGATAGATTTGAATGCACAAAGTGTGTGCACGTATCAACTTTGAAAATTCTTAATTCTATGATGTTCTACATGATTAGAGGATTCCAAAGACTTCAAATTTGTAATTTTTGGATGGGTAGAACCAAAGATATGAATTTATCTAGGTAATAGATGAGTTTGAATTAATTTGAAAATGAATTCAAATTAATTACTGAAACTATGAAATATTATGGCACTAGTAGATTGTACACTTCCTAAGATTTCCATTGACATATTATTTGTCTAAATCCGAGTTGTAGAACTTTTTCTATGAATTAAACAAGTTTACAACAATTATAAAACAATTTAAACCAATTTGAATCGGGGCAGATCCTGGGCTCGACACGTGGCGTACTGTGACTGGTCCGTACCATTTCGGATGGATCACGTCTGTGAGCCGCTGGATCTAAGTGAATCTGAGCAGCCCAGATTAGATCATACTAGTTCGACCTGGATCTAATCGTGGCGCTTAGATTCTAATCGAACGGTTAGAGAGAAAGGGAGGGGAGGTGCTCACCGGTGACCTAGGGTTCCGATGAGTCGGCGGTGCGGGCGCGGTCGATCCCGGCGTTGCAGAGCTTGCGCGCAGTGGCGGCGGACGTGGGTGGAGCGGAGCCCGAGGAGAGGACGTGGAGCTTGCGCGTGGTAGAGGATGCGGACGCGGGCGGAGCGCGCGGTGGCCGGTGGCGGAGCGCGGTGGCGGCGGAGAGCGCAAGCTTGCGCGCGGTGGCGGAGCGCGGCCGGTGGCGGAGAGCGGCACCGTCGAATTCCCGGGCGACCGCAATGTTCTCGGTGGAGATTCCTTGCGCGCATCGCCGATTTTTGCTAAGTGTTGCAGTGGAGAAGAAGAGGAAGGGGACGCGGGCTTTTATACCCCCACCCTTTAGTCCCGGTTGGTGGCTTCAATCGGGACTAAAGGTGGGTCTTTAGTCCCGGCTGAAGCCACCAACCGGGACTAAAGGGGGGTCGGCGGTTCGCGCCCGAGCCCCCCCCCCCTTAGTCCCGGTTGGTGGCTTCAGCCGGGACTAAAGGGGCAATAAATGCACGCCAAAGGAAAGTTATATTTTAGAATTCATTTGAAATATGAATTTGGAATTTTAAATTGAATACTTCTGTATCTTTTAGAATCTGACAAAACTTTGAATATGAAAAGTGTTTGAAATTGATTAACTAATTCAAAACCATTTTCTATTTTCAAAATCAATTATTTTAACTATTCAAACTATTAACTATTTTACCATTTTCAATTAAAACTATATTGATTAATATTCTTTTTGCATATTTTAGAATCTGACAAAACTTTGAATATGAAAAGTGTTTGAAATTGATTAACTAATTCAAAACCATTTTCTATTTTCAAAATCAATTATTTTAAGTATTCAAACAATTAACTATTTTGCTATTTTCAATTAAAACTATATTGATTAATATTCTTTTTGCATATTTTAGAATCTGACAAAACTTTGAATATGAAAAGTGTATGAAATTGATTAACTAATTCAAAACATTTTCTATTTTCAAAATTAATTATTTTAACTATTCAGACTATTAACTATTTTGCTATTTTCAATTAAAACTATAATGATTAATATTCTTTTTGCGTATTTTAGAATCTGAGAAAACTTTGAATATGAAAAGTGTTTGAAATTGATTAACTAATTTAAAACCATTTTCTATTTTCAAAATCAATTATTTTAACTATTCAAACTGTTAACTATTTTGCCATTTTCAGTTAAAACTATATTGATTAATATTTTTTTGCATATTTTAGAATTTGATAACACTTTGAATATGAAAAGTGTTTGAAATTGAATAACTAATTCAAAACCATTTTCTATTTTCAAAACCAGAAGATGAAAAGGGAAACACACGAAGAGATGGAGTCTTTCACGGGCTTGCAGGGAAATTTTTCCGAGGCAGAGCTTCCGAAGATGCCGTAGGTCGTGAGCACCAACGACATCTTCGAGAAGCTCCGCACGGGAGATTTCCCAACCCTTTACCCAACACTGTTAGAGGAGATTGAGGCTTTCACGGGCTTGCAGGGAAATTTTTCCAATGCGGAGTTTCCGAAGATGCCGTAGGTCGTGAGCACCAACGACATCTTCGAGAAGCTCTGCCACGGGAGATTTCCCAACCCTTTACCCAACAATGTTAGAGGAGATGGAGTTTTTCACGGGCTTGCAGAGAAATTTTTCCGAGACGGAGCTTTCGAAGATGCCGTAGGGCGTGAGCACCAACGACATCTTCAAGAAGCTCCACCACGGGAGATTTCCCTACCCTTTCCCCAACACTGTTAGAGGAGATTGAGTCTTTCACGGACTTGTATGGAAATTTTTCTGAGGCGGAGCTTCCAAAGATGCCGTAGGGCATGAGCACCAACGACATCTTCGAGAAGCTCCGCCATGGGAGATTTTCCAACCCTTTCCCCAACACTGTTAGAGGAGATTGAGTCTTTCACGGGCTTGCAGGGAAATGGGGATGAAACTCTCCCTGCCTTCTAGGTTGGCTTGTTGAGCTGCTTGCCATAGCGTATCGATGCTCCTTTTATAGGCACGGCGCCGCTTCTACTTTGTCTTGTTCCTCTGACAGGGGCGTCGTGCGCTACATGCTTTATCGCATCGAGCAGTGCATCCACCCATGCATCCTTATCCTGCCGACAACTTTAGTCTCGGTTGCACCCACCAACCGGACTAAAGGTTACCCACACGTCCTTATCCCACCGACAGTTTTGTTAACTTATTCTAACTTATCAAACTATTAACAAAATTGCCATTTTCAATTAAATAATAGATTAACTAATATTAGTTCATTATTCACACACATGCTCCTTAAATAAAGGTTTAGTACATTCCATACATGCATTACATAAAAGGTTTAATACATTATTACATTATTGCACCAACATTCCTATCTATTATTTCTAATTTCTTCTGGGTCATAGCCATGGAGAATCTTCATCATTCAGTAGGATGCTTGGGTCAGTTTTCACTTTGAAGGGCGGAATTTCATAAAACTTATTATAATCTACTGACATGTCTGTCTTGTCATCTACTCCCACGATATTTCTTTTCCCTGAAAGAACTATGTGGCCCTTTGGCTCATCGGACGATGTCTTTTTTTGCTGATTTCTTTTTCTCATTTTTGTAGACATGTCCTTCACATAGAAAACCTAAGCGACATCATTGGCTAGGACGAATGGTTCGTCCATGTACGCAAGATTGTTGAGATCCACTGTTGTTATGCCGTACATTTGGTCTACAACTACCCCGCCTCCTGTCAGCTTAACCCATTTGCACCGAAACAAAGGGATCTTAAAAGTAGGTCCATAGTCAAGTTCCCATATCTCCTCTATGTACCCGTAATATGTGTCCTTCTACCCATTATCATCTGTTGCATCAAAGCGGACACCACTGTTTTGGTTGGTGCTCTTTTTATCTTGGGCGACCGTGTAAAATGTATTCCCATTTATCTCGTACCCTTGGAAAGTACATATAGTCGAAGATGGTGGCCTGGCCAAACAGTACAGATGATCTCCAACAGTGTTGTTATTCATGATATGTGTCTGCAACCAACTACTAAAAGCCTTCTCGTGTTCCCCTTTAATCCAAGAGTCAGCCTTCCCCGGGTTTTCAGAGCGTAGAATATTCTTGTGTCTCTCGATATACAGAGCTACCACAGTGGAATTGTGTAGAACTGTGTAGTGTGCTTGAGTGAATGAATGCCCGTCCATACATACTTTTGCTTTCCTTCCTAGTGTGCCTTTTCCTGTCAGCCTACCCTCATACCGAGATTGAGGAACATCAATCGGCTTAAGGTCAGGAAGAAAGTCCACACAAAACTCAATGACCTCCTCTGTTCCATAGCCCTTGGAGATGCTTCCTTCTGGCCTAGCACGGTTACGAACATATTTCTTTAAGACTCCCATGAACCTCTCGATGGGGAACATATTGTGTAGAAACACAGGACCGAGAATTCTAATCTCTTCGACTAGGTGAACTAGGAGGTGTGTCATTATATTGAAGAAGGATGGCGGGAACAACAACTCGAAGCTGACCAGACATTGGACCACATCAATCTGTAACCCTGATAGACTTTCTCAATCGATTACCTTCTGAGAAATTGCATTGAGGAATGCACATACCTTCACAATTGCCAGGCGAACATTTTCTGGTAGAATTCACCTCAATGCAACCGGAAGCAATTGCATCATAAGCACGTGGCATTCATGAGACTTTAGGTTTTGGAATTTTTTGTCTTTCATATTTACGATTCCCTTTATATTCGATGAGAAGCCAGTCGGGACCTTGATACTGAAAAGGACTTCAAAGAAGATTTCCTTCTCTTCCTTGGTAAGAGCGTAGCTGGCACGCCCTTAAAACTGCCCTGGATGCATGCCATCTCATCCTTTATAACATTCCTGGTCCTCCCGTGCTTCCGGTGTATCTTTTGACTTCCCATACAAGCCCAGGAAGCCTAGAATATTCACGCAAAGATTCTTCGTCAGGTGCATCACGTCGATTGCGGAGCGGACCTCATGGACTTCCCAATAGGGTAGCTCCCAAAATATAGATTTTTTCTTCCACATAGGTGTGCGCTTATCAGGGCCGTTAGGAACAGGTTGGCTGCCAGGACCCTTTCCAAATATTACTTTTAAATATTTGACCATATCAAATACTTCAGCACCAGTACGGGTGACAGGCTTCCCACGGGGTTCTGCCTTGCCATTGAAATGCTTGCATTTTTTTCTTTAAGGGATGCTTGGGCGGAAGAAAACGACGATTGTACGGGTACACATTCTTCCTATATTTGTCCAAATATATACTTTCTGTCTGATTGAAACAGTGCGTGCATGCATTGTATCCCTTGTTTGACTGTCCTGAAATGTTACTAAGAGCACGCCAATCATTGATGGTTATGAAAAGCAATGCTCGAAGGTCAAATTCCTCTTGTTCGTGCTCGTCCCACACACATACACCTGGTTCAGCCCACAGCTGTAAAAGTTCATCAACTAATGGACTTAGGTACACATCAATATCGTTGCCGGGTTGCTTTGGACCTTGGATAAGCACTGGCATCATAATGAACTTCCGCTTCATGCACAACCAAGGAGGAAGGTTGTAGATACATAGAGTAATGAGCCAGGTGCTGTGACTGCAACTCTGCTCCCCAAAAGGATTCATGCCATCTATACTTAAACCAAGCCATAAGTTCCTTGCATCACCTGCAAATCTCGGGAACTCTCTCTCGATTTTTCTCCACTGCCGACCATCAGCGGGGTGCCTCAACTTGTCGTCTTTCATACGATCTTCCATGTGCCATCACAACAACTTCGCATGATCTTTATTTCTGAACAGACGTTTCAACCGTGGTATTATGGGAGCATACCACATCACCTTGGCAGGAACCCTCTTCCTGGGTGGCTCGCCCTCAATATCACCAGGGTCATGTTTTCTGATCTTATACCGCAATGCAGTGCATACCGGCCATTTATCCATATTCTCGTACTTCTCACCACGGTAGAGGATGCAGTCATTAGAGCATGCATGTATCTTCTGCACGTCTAATCCTAGAGGGCACACAAGCGTCTTTGCTTCATACATGCTGGCGGGCAATTCATTCTTTCTTGGAAGCATCTTCTTCATCAGTACCAGCAACTTTTCAAATGACGAGTCAGTCACACTGGTCTCTGCCTTCCACTTCAGCAATTCCAGTATGCTACCCAGCTTCTTTTGGCCATCTTCACAAGTTGGGTACAACAATTTGTTGTGGTCCTGTAACATCTGCTCGAACTGCAACCTCTCCTTTTCTGTGTCGCAGCCTCGCCGTGCATCAGAAATGACCCAGCCAAGATCATCAGCGGGCTCATCTGGTTCCCATTCTTCACCCTGATCTTCTTCTTCACTGTCTTCCATTGCGGTATCAGCATACTCAGGGAACATAGATCGGTAGTTGTCATCATCGTTCTCTTCTTCATCGTCGTCTTCCATCATAACCCCTATTTCTCCGTGCTTGGTCCAAACATTATAGCCAGACATAAAACCAGACCGAAGCAGCTGGCTCTGAATGACTCTTGAGGAAGTGTAATCCTTCTCATTCCGACATTCAACACATGGACAAAACATATAGCCACCACCATGCTTGTTCGCCTCGGACGCATCTCGAAAAGAATGCACGCCTTCTCTGTAAGCGGCTGTGCGTCGATCACCGTACATCCATGGATGGCTCATCTGCATCATACAACAGTATATCAAACGCAATCACGATCCTAAAAATTAGTACCGCACGGTCTAAATGAGGAAATATAGTTGCTAACCTTTTAGAATAAGTGGAAATAAAGAGGAAGAGGCTTAAGCGTGGCTCGAGCACCTCATATCGTAGTTGTGTTCGGTGAACTAATGTGGCATCCCTCTAACACACATTTCAACAAACACCTCTAGTGCATAGGAATGAAATAGAGAACTAGCACAAACCCACACTCGTCCATCCAAGAATAATACAAGGGAGAGGGGAGAGGGGCTGCGGCCATATATATAGGCAGAAGCCTTTAGTCCCGGTTTGGGACACAAACCGGGACTAAAGGGGGTGCACATGCGGGCCGCCCACCGCATAGCCCTTTAGTCCCGGTTTGTGTCTCAAACCGGGACTATAGGGTTGTAACGGACCGGGACTGAAGGCTGCCGTGCGGGTGGGCAAATTTGGGGCGACGTGGCCAGGCCTTTAGTCCTGGCCCATATTACGACCGGGACTAAAAGGGCCCGACCAAAGGCCCGTTTTCCACTAGTGGATAAGATAGATTAAGATAATGAAAAGGAATCAGTGGTGCCGATAGGGGGTTAATTGTCAGCAAGAGCGGGGGTGCCGGCGGCCGCAGGTATGTTCGTTTGTTCTTGAAAAAAAAACATGCGATCTCAGGCGATGACCTTGCCTCTATGGCATATATTTGGCTCGACACGACACATGTGCATGCCGATCCATGGAAATGCTCCCCCCACTCCCAGGCCTATGCCATCAGCTGACCTTGGCCGCAGCTGACGACATGTCTTGCCCCGCGCGCAAAGAAGAAATAATACTACCTCTATCTTAAAATAAGTGACGTGGATTTATTTAAATTTGTATGTACCTAAATCTCTACTAATAAGATTGCTAGAGGTATGGTCTGTGGCGGTCGCAAAATAGGTTTTCATTCACCAAAAGTACGCTTTCGTCCCATCAGAAAATTACCCACCAATGCCACCGTTAAGTCAAATAACGGTTCACATCACCACAGGCTCCCCTGTCCTCTCTCTCTCATCTAATCACAGTGGCACATCTGAGATGGCCGACAGCAAAGGAGCTAAAGCGGCGTGGGGTGATCCCCTCGCGTGCTTGCATCTCTCTTACCTCAAACTTCATGCACGTCGGCTATGTCGCCCCCTGGCAAAACCACCGCACGCAGCCCTAACTCGCGGCACCGGCGGCCTTCACTTGGAAGCCACGTGTGCCGGTGGGGAGCTCGGTGTCAAATCCATGATAGCCACGCTGCACCTCGGATGCATCTCAATCTACCTAGATAATTCGTATGTACCTACTGGGGAGCTCGGTGCCAAATCCATGACGGCCACGCTGCAACTCAGATGCATCTCGATCTACCTAGATAATTCGTACGTACCTACTTGGATGATACTGCTACTTGCTAATGAATATTCCAGATTAGTGGATTCATAGTTGGGGTGTTTCACTTCCCTCTTGTCCTATCCTATGTAGGAGAGTGAGAGAGATTGGGAATAGAGAGAGCTTGAGAGAGGGAAAAAGAAGATCGTATGTAGGAGTGAGAGAGATTGGGAATGGAGAGAGCTTGAGAGAGAGGAAAATCAGATCGGGTTACGCTGCACCATAGATTGGCTAGATCTTTTTTTAGGGATATTGAAAACTGCTAGATGTTGCATTAGTTTGTAACCTTTAGAGTACAACGACCAAATTAATTATCTGACATGGGGACTTTAAGCATACCCACAGATTATGTTCTTAGCTGATTCGAGAGAGAAGAATGAATTGACTGGTATTCAGGATTAATTGCTACAGGGATTAGACTATGTTGTGCTGCTGATTACTGTCTGCTATGTTGACTGCCGTAGGTATTATTAGGTGATTGTTGTAGTTGTGTGAATTTTGTAAAGATGGAACAAGCCAGATTTCAGTCAAGATATGTCTAAAACTCCATCATACTAATGAGATGTCCCATTTATCAATTTTCTCATGTTAGTATTATGCCTCATAATGTGGAATTGGAGATACGAACATTGGTAAACCTTTAGTTTAAAGTCATAGCCTTCAGTTGAAAAAGAATCTCTACCTACTAATGTTGTAGCATTTTTAGGTCTGTAAGTTGTAGCGTACCAGTGCTTTACTTGTGCTAGTCCTGGATCGACTGCTAGCACACATAGTTACAAGATGAAATATCAAGAATACAAAGGTCTTTATTACAACGCTTGATCCACAAATAACATAGTCTTTTACAACTCAATAAGGCGCAAAGCCACAAACTTATTACAACTCTAGAAAAATGACTAAGTAAATGAACTACAAGTCTTCTTTTCTTCAAAGCTCCACAGGCAGACGTGTTGGACGAAGACTCGTGACCGTAGCGTAGCAATCTTCAATCTTCATAGTAGCCACCTGCAACATGGTATGTTGCAGCCACGGAGGGTCAATACATTGAATGTATTGGCAAGATGTCACTTTGGTGGACTCAATGGCACCTACACTTATATGCTATTTGGCCAGGTGGATTTTAACTTAGCAAAAAGCAAACCTTTTCATATCTTTGTAAAACTCAGATTTTTCCTTAGCAAAATTTTGTCCAGAAGGAACCTTTTCTACCCAAGTTTACCCATCAAGTTTTTAACTTAGAGAAATTGGGGTGAGGAGATTCTTGAACAGCTTCCACATCACTTCACTCAGAATTGTCCATGACCGGGGACACGGCTAAGTACTTAGTTCTAAACACTCTGCAGAGGTGGTACACTTTTACCACAAGACTTAGTTAACCCATTTTGCCATGAGACTCATTTTGCCTCAAATGGCCAAGTGAAAACTAAGACAAGGCCTTTCAGAAGCATTCCCTGAGACCAAACGAACGTGTTCCATCCTACCAACATTTACCACCCTCTGTCCGCCTGGCTTGAGTTCTTACAGCTTAGTTGACCAAGACAGAGCCCATATGTCTTGTGGTTGCACTGGAAGCTTCATGACTTGAACGTCTCTAATATCTTTGCTCCTGGGTGGCCGTCCACAAGTGAGATACACCTGGCGGTTCAGAGGTTCGACAACATGACCCCAGGGAACCACTCAACATAACCCAAACAAAGCCACATCCACCCAGGTGATTCATTAACTTAGTTTTTTTCTTAGTTTTTGCAAAACAAGGTTTTTCAACACTTAGCCAAAAACATATGTTAACTCTTCCCACAACAAGTGTAAAAGCAAAGTCCTATAGCAGCAGCAATTCTACTAGGAGATGCAAAGCTAGGCAAGCTAGACAAAAACTTAGCATAAAATCTAGCAAGCTAAAGATAAGAAATCATAAAAACACCTATACATGCATCTTCTACTAGAAGAGCTACAAGACCAAAACTTTCAGTGGGACAAGGGAGCATGATGACACTTGCCTTGGTGAGGAGAAGAGTTGGTGCACTCGTCACAAAGGCACTCGTTGCACTCAGCACAATCTACACATAAAATATAGCACCATAAGCACATATCAATCACAAAGCATTCATGAAAGGAAAAGTATGCATGCAAATGTGTTTTAAACACCTCAAGGACACTTAACAAATTCTCTGGCTGTTGACTACATGCATGATGACATGAACAAAATTTTAGAGTTAATTATAAAGCTCAAATAATCAATAACACACAAATAGAACAAAATAAACAAACTAAAGCTACAGAAGTAATGTAAAAGTCACTAAAAATATTTTGGCTGAGCTACAGTACTAGGAGGTTCCAAATAGACCAAAAACAAAAGGAGTTACTGTAAGTAAATTCTACAACTATTTTTTTAATAGCAAAACACATAATTAAGGCTTGAAGCAAAACACTATATAAAACAGATACTATAGGGGCTTTTGATGTGAGAAATAAATTCTACACAATTTTATGAATCCATGGACGCAAGATTTGCTAAATTTGGACGTACAGAACTTGAGATATGAAATTTTTAAGTTTAAAATGTTTGCTGATATTTTCAAACGAAAACAGATTCGGGTTTAATCAGAAAATGATACTTGGCGCCCCCTGATTCGCTGATACCGGTTCGAGCGGATCGCCGTTTTGAGCCGCTGGATTTAAGTAAGATCTAACGGAGGAGAATCGGCCATAACGGTTCGTTAAGTGAATCTATCTACGCCGTGCGATTCAGATCCAACGGCCGAGAGGAAAAGGAGGGCGAAGCTCACCGTGAAAGGTCGTCGGCGAGGTCTAGGAGGCACTGGTGTCTGATGGTGGAGCATTTCCGGTGACCGTTGAGCTCGGAGATGGTGACGATGGTGTTCAGCTGGCGCAGGCGATGACGATGGTGTGCAGTGTGGGACCTTTCGCTTCCTGTAGCAATGAAGGGAGGTGACTGGAGTTAGGCGTCGTGGTAGGCATGCTCTGGACTTGTAGAAGATCGGCCAAGGGAGGGGGATCTAGGAAGCAGGGGTCTTACCAGCGGGTTCAGGTCGATGAGGCGGATCTGGTGGCGAAGTGCGCGGAGTCGAGGTGCTCCGCTGCTTGATGAATTGATCGCTAGAGTTCGTGTCTTGCGACAGTGAGATCCAGACGCGGACGTTCCCATCATTCTAGTGCACAACCGAGGCCAAAAAGATGTCAGAGAGGTGTGCGTGGCTGAAAAAAGAGAGAAGGTGTTGGGGATAGATCGGGAGAGGGTCGAGGTTTACCGAGTACCGGCCATGCTCTCTGGCAGAGGTGGCAGCGCGGCAACTTCGGGTTTGCGCGGCCTGGCAGCGGGTTTGCTAGGGTTTTGGTGGGGGAATACGCGTCGATCGGAGGGGTTCTTATAGGTGTGATTTCGTGGCCAAGGGGTAAGCAAATTGTACCGAATCGGAGTGGGTTCGGTGGATATTTTCCAGGGCTCGCCGTGTTCATCCCGGTCTCCCTGGCAGGGATGACATGTGGGGTCGCCCTGTCAGCGAACAAGGGGAAAAAAAGAAATAACAGTTTGGGGAGGGAGTGGGAAGTGGGCCGTGGGCCGTCCTTCAGTGCGGGCTGAAATCTGCCCCCGAGGCCCTTTTCTTCTCTCCTCTTCTTTTCTCTTTTTCTTTTCTGGTTTTATTTGAAAACTTTTGCAAATGAAACCCTATTTGATCCAAACAACTTTTAAACTTTACAAGAGATAAAATTCCCTGTTGTTTTGATCAAACAGTGAAGATTTGATCATTGCCACATGGTTTTCCAAAAATGAAGTCAATGCAATGATGAATGAATGCATGAGATGGTGTATGATTTCATGTGCAAAATTTAAATTCTTTCCCAAAAAAATTGGGATGTTACAAGTCTAACCCCCTTAAGATGAATCTCGCCCTCGAGATTCGGGTTGGCTAGCAAATAGGTGCGGATGGTCTTCTCGGAGTTCATCTTCTCGTTCCCAAGTTGCTTCTTCTTCAGTATGGTGACTCCACTGAACTTTGCAAAACTTGATCATCTTGGTACGAGTAACTCTTTCTGATGTCTCCAAGATTTTGATAGGCTTTTCTTCATACGTGAGATCACTTTCCAATTGAACCTCTTCCAATGGTATTGTGTCTCTTAGTGGGGTATCTTCCATCTCTGGATGACATTTCTTTAACTGACTCACATGGAACACATTGTGCACTACAGATAGAGATTCTGGTAGTTCTAGCTCATAGGCAACTTCTCCCTTGCGAGCCAAAACCTTGAATGGCCCTACAAAGCGAGGTGCTAGCTTTCCTTTAACTCCAAATCTCTTCACCCCACGAAGTGGCGAAACTCGAAGGTATGCTCTATCGCCCACCTCATAGATTACTTCTCTACGCTTTGAATCAGCGTAGCTCTTCTGTCTGGACTGAGCTATCTTAAGTCTATCTCTGATCAAACGAACCTTTTCTTCGGCATCCTTTATTATGTCTGGCCCGAAAAGACTTCGTTCACCAACACTACTCCAAAGCAATGGCGTAGTGCACTTTCTTCCATATAGAGCTTCAAACGGTGCCATCTCAATGCTAGCTTGATGGCTATTGTTATAAGAGAACTTTGCATATGGCAATTTATCATCCCAGTTAGACCCATAGTCCAAGGCACAAGCTCTCAACATGTCTTCTAGAATTTGATTCACCCTTTCTGTTTGCCCATCAGTCTGAGGATGAAATGCTGTGCTGAACTCTAGTCTTGTACCCAAGGATTCATGGAGTCGGCGCCAAAAGTGAGAGGTGAATTGAGTACCCCTATTAGATACAATGCTCTTAGGAAGTCCTTGTAAACACACTATTCGGCTCATATATATCTTGGCTAGTCTAGCGCTGGTATAAGTGGTTTTCACAGGGATGAAGTGAGCCACTTTGGTTAAATGGTCAACTACAACCCAGATGGAGTCATATCCAGACTTAGTCCTTGGTAAACCCGTGATGAAATCTATGCCAACATTATCCCATTTCCACTCTGGTATAGGCAATGGCTGCAATAAACCTGCTGGTTTATGATGCTCTGCCTTGACTCTATTACACACGTCACATAGGGCAATGTACTCGGCGACATCCCTTTTCATATTGCTCCACCAAAATCTACCCTTAAAATCCATATACATCTTGGTGTTTCCAGGATGAATGGAATAGGGTGAATCATGTGCTTCTTGCAGAATCAACTTTCTAAGTTCAGGGTCTTGTGGTACACAAACACGTTTCTCGAACCATACAATTCCGTCATCTTCGTGAAATCCCTTTGCCTTCCCTTTACTCATATTACTCTTTATTTCTTCTATCTCCTTATCTAGCTTCTAATCTTCTTTGATCTTGTCCATCAGTGTAGGTTGAACTTCAAGAGATGCCAAAAATCCTTTAGGCACAATTTCCAGTCTGAGCTGCTTAAACTGTTCACACAATTCTTCAGGCAACTCTCCTGCTGTGAGTCCATTCACATGGCTCTTACGGCTCAAGGCGTCAGCTACAACATTAGCCTTTCATGGATGGTATTGCAGGCTCATATCATAATCTTTTATGAGTTCCAACCATCTTCTTTGTCTCATGTTTAGTTCCTTCTGAGTGAATATATACTTCAAGCTTTTGTGATCGGTGAACACATCACAATGCTTTCCCATCAAATAATGTCTCCATACCTTTAGAGCATGAACAATGGATGATAGCTCTAAGTCATGTGTGGGGTAATTTCTCGCGTGATGCTTGAGCTGGTGCGAGGCATAACTCACCACTTTTCCATTCTGCATTAGAACGCTACCAAGTCCTTGACGAGAAGCGTCGCAGTAAACTTGGAAATCCTTTTGTATATCTGGCAGACATAGAACTGGTGCCCTTACTAGCCGTTTCTTTAGTTCTTGAAAACTAGCTTCACATGAGTTGGTCCATTCAAATTTCTTGTCTTTCTTCAAAAGTTCAGTCATTGGCTTTGCTATCTTGGAGAAATTTTCAATGAATCTCCAATAGTATCCCGCAAGGCCTAAGAAGCTCCGGATGTCTCCCGCATTTTTGGGTGACTCCCATTCGGTGACGGATGCTACCTTGCTTGGATCCACCGCGACTCCTTCTGCGGAAACTATGTGACCAAGAAATCCTACCTTGCTCAGCCAGAATTCACACTTGCTGAATTTTGCATACAACTTATGCTCCCCGACCTTTTCCATGATTAAGCGTAAGTGCTGCTCATGTTCTTTATCATCCTTGGAGTAAATCAGGATGTCATCAATGAACACCACTACAAATTTATCCAAGTACTCCATGAACACCTTGTTCATCGTGGTCATGAAGTATGCTGGGGCATTTGTTAGCCCAAAAGACATGATAGTATACTCATATAGACCATATCTGGTGGTAAAAGCTGTCTTGGGTATGTCTTGCTCTCGGATCTTTAGCTGGAAATATCCTGATCGAAGATCAATCTTGGAGAACACTTTTGCTCATTTCAACTGGTCGAACAGGTCGTTGATGTTGGGCAATGGATACTTGTTCTTGATTGTCACTTCGTTCAGCGAATGGTAGTCCACAACCAATCTCTTGCTAGAGTCTTTCTTCTCTACAAACAGAACAGGGGCTCCCCATGATGATGAACTCTGTTGGATAAAACCTTTGTCCAACTATTCCTTGAGCTGCTTCTTTAATTCCTTTAATTCTTCTATATCCATCTTGTATGGCCTCTTTGCTATAGGTCCTGTTCTAGGCAGCAAGTCGATGATGAATTCGACATCTCTGTCTGGTGGCATTCCTGGCAGTTCCTCCAGAAACACATCCGGATACTCCTTCACAACTGGCACTTCATGCATACCAACCCCCTTAAGAGAATTAACCTTAGACCCCTTTAGCTCAAAGGTTGATTTGAAACGGATGCGTTTCTTTTTAGGGGTTGTGAGGGTGATGGTTTTGTTTGCACAATCTATGACTCCCTCAAAAGCGGTCATCCAATCCATGCCTAGGATGACATCTAATCCTTGTGAGTCTAGGACAATGAGGTTAGCCAGAAACTTATGTTTTCCAATTTCCAGGACTAGGTCTCTACAGCCGGCATTTACTATCAACTCTCCCCCTGGAGAACTTACCCTTATAGGACAACCTATTGTTTCAGTGGGTATTTTGTTCTTAACCACAAATGCTCTTGAAATGAATGAATGTGATGCACCAGTGTCAAAAAGAACAAGTGTTGAAAATTTATTGAGCAGAAACATACCATAGACGGCGTCAGGCTCATCATAAATCTCCTCCACATTGATGTGATTGACATGCCCCTTCTGGAATGGATTGGGCTTGTTTCCTTCATCCTTCCTCTATGGACAATCATTTGCATAATGCCCAGTTTTGTGGCACTTATAGCATTCCACCTGACTAATATCCCTCTTCTCAGGGACATTATCTTTTCTACCATTGCTGTTGCCATTGTTATGGCCATTTGTCCTTGTGGAGTTGTGATTGTTGTGATTCCTGTGGCCATTGTGGTGGTGGCCATTCCCCTTGTGATGCTGGTGCCCATTTCCACCATTATGGTTGTGGTGGTTTCCTCCATTCTTATGGAATCCAGAGCTCCCATGATCACTGTGATAGCTTCGCTTGTGCACAGGCTCTTGGTACTTGCTAACATGATGCTTCCTCTTTCTGTTTTCAGACTGCTTCATCTTGCTCTCTAGAGTTATAGCTTGATCAAGCAGAGACTGAAAGGTAGGAGTGTAGGCAACAGACAGAGGGATTGACAACTCATCACTGAGACCCTCTAGGAACTTCTCCTTCCTTTTTGCATCAGTGTCAATGTCATCCGGTGCATAGCGTGACAGGTTGGTGAACTCATCAATATACTCAGACACACTGCGAAATTTCTGTCTGAGATCACGGAATTCTTTCTTCTTCAGACCCATCACACCAGAAGAAATGTGTGCAGCCCGGAACCCTTCCTGGAATGAGTCCCATGTCACACCCTCAATGGGATGGGTGATCTGATAAGTATCCCACCAGCTTGCTGCTGGTCCTTCCAACAGATGAGCTGCAAACCTGACCTTTTCAGCGTCAGTGCAACCAGTTGTCACCAAGTCTATGTTGACAGAATGGAACCAATCCATGGCCTCTAGTGGTTCAGCAGCATGAGAAAACTTAGCAGGACGAAGTCTTAGAAACCATGCAAGCATGTCAACCTGAGGGGGAGGTGGTGGCGGTGGAGGGTTGCTATTGTTATTATTGTTGTTGTTAGCATTGGCCAGAAACTGAATCATGACTTGCATGAGTTGAGCCTGGGCTTCCATCATCTGCTGCATCTGTTCCTCAGGAGCACGATGGGGAGGCATCTGTTGGTTTCGAAATAGGTGAGGTTAGACTTAGAGAAAGAGTCTAAGGGAATAAAGTTTCCTACCCATATGCAAAAACAATCCTTAAAAGGACACAAAGAACACAAACACACAAGCATAGAAGAACTTTTAAACCAAGCATACAATAAACTTAATAAATAGTTCGAAGGTACGCAAACATTTTAAGTCTAAGGGATACAATGTCTAATGCCATACCACAAGCGGTCACGGGCATAAACGCAAACTCAAAGATAAAGTGTGGTAGTCTATCTAACTACTCTACTCTTCCATGATGACTTCCTCCTCAACATCGAAGCAATTCTCCTTGAGTAGCCTCTTGTAGTCCTGTAGCTCTTTAGTTAGGGTGTCGACCTTCTCTTGAAGCTCCCTCTTGTCGGCGCGCAGCTTCTCGATTAAGTCGTGGTCCGCTTTAATCTCGAAGTCATTGCACTCTAACTTTTGCTTCAGCTCTCTAACATCTTTGTTCCTGGATTGGATCCTCTTCTCTTGGCTCTTCCGCTGCTTCTCTTGAGTCTCGAACTTCTCCTCCATCTCCTTGATCTTCTTCTCCTGCTCCAGGTGTTGCTTGTCCTTCTCGGCAAGCTGGGCACATAACTCATCATTGTTAAACATCTCGTTGTACCTCTCAATGTCGACGTCCCTGACGAGATAGTCTAACTCGGCGAGGTGAGTGCGCATGGCGTCTTGTTTGCTATCAGTTAGCCCGATGACCATGCCCTCCTCATCACGTCGGCCGTAGGAGTGGGAGTAGTGGTTCTGAAGCTCAAAGAAGTGACGTCCACAGAGGCGTGCTATTAGTTCTTGCATGAGGAGTTGGGCGCCTATCTTCTTGTTGGTGTGGAAGGTCTTGAACTTGATCTTTTCGGTCTTCGGCTCTGTCTCACGCCCTGGCTGCGTGATGTGGATGACCCAGATGCCCTTCTTGTGAAACTTGGTCATCTCGCTCCCTCTGATGAACGGGGTAGGCAGGGACAAGGCAGTGACGATGTCGATGAGGCGCTCTCCAAAGCTGTAGTTCTTGAAGTTGTCAGGCTTGGTGATGCGGAAGGTTGACATCTTTAAGTTGGAACATGACAAGTTAGTAAGTCAAAAAGAGAAAAACTTAACAAAAGCACTGAACAAAAGTTAAAGTGATTTCTAACTTAGAGAGTCAAAACTATTTCTAAGTGTTAGTAGCAAAGAGAACAAAACATTCCTAAAATTTCCTAAGGGTTTTCGCTCAATACTAAGGTCACGAACCTAAGGGCAACACTTTGCTCTGATACCATCTGTAGCGTACCTGTGCTTTACTTGTGCTAGTCCCGGATTGACTGCTAGCACACACAGTTACAAGATGAAATATCAAGAATACAAAGGTCTTAATTACAATGCTTGATCCACAAATAACATAGTCTTTTACAACTCAATAAGGCGTAAAGCCACAAACTTATTACAACTCTAGAAAAACGATTAAGTAAATGAACTACAAGTCTTCTTTTCTTCAAAGCTCCGCAGGCAGACGTGTTGGACGAAGACTCGTGACCGTAGCGCAACAATCTTCAATCTTCATAGTAGCCACCTGCAACATGATACGTTGCAGCCATGGAGGGTCAATACATTGAATGTATTGGCAAGATGTCACTTTGGTGGACTCAATGGTACCTACACTTATATGCTATTTGGCCAGGTGGAGTTTAACTGAGCAAAAAGCAAGCCTTTTCCTATCTTTATAAAACTCAGATTTTTCCTTAGCAAAATTTTGTCCAGAAGGAACCTTTTCTATCCAAGTTTACCCATCAAGTTTTTAACTTAGAGAAATTGGGGTGACGAGATTCTTGAACAGCTTCAACATCACTTCACTCAGAATTGTCCATGACCGGGGATATGGCGAAGTACTTAGTTCTAAACACTCTGTAGAGGTGGTGCAATTTTCCCACAAGACTTAGTTAACCCATTTTGCCACGAGACTCATTTTGCCTCAAATGGCCAAGTGAAAACTAAGACGAGGCCTTTCAGAAGCATTCCCTCAGACCAAACGGACGCATTCCATCCTACCAACATCTACCACCCTCTGTCCGCCTGGCTTGAGTTCTTGCAGCTTAGTTGACCAAGACAGAGCCCATATGTCTTGTGGTTACACTGGAAGCTTCATGACTTGAACGTCTCCAATCTCTTTGCTCCTAGATGGCCGTCCACAAGTGAGATACACCTGGCGGTTCATAGGTTCGACGACATGACCCCAGGGAACCACTAAACATAACCCAGACAAAGCCACATCCACCCAGGCGATTCATTAACTTAGTTGTTTTCTTAGTTTTTGCAAAACAAGGTTTTTCAACACTTAGCCAAAAACATATGTTAACCCTTCCCACAAAAAGTGTAAAAGCAAAGTCCTATAGCAGCAGCAATTCTACTAGGAGATGCAAAGCTAGGCAAGCTAGACAAAAACTTAGCATAAAATCTAGCAAGCTAAAGATAAGAAATCATAAAAACACCTATACATGCATCCTCTACTAGAAAAGCTACAAGACCAAAACTTTCAGTGGGACAAGGGAGCATGGTGACACTTGCCTTGGTGAGGAGAAGAGTTGGTGCACTCGTCACAAAGGCACTCGTTGCACTCAGCACAATCTACACATAAAATATAGCACCATAAGCACATATCAATCACAAAGCATTCATGAAAGGAAAAGTATGCATGCAAATGTGTTTTAAACACCTCAAGGACACTTAACAAATTCTCTGGCTGTTGACTACATGCATGATGACATGATCAAAATTTTAGAGTTAATTATAAAGCTCAAATCATCAACAACACACAAATAGAACAAAATAAACAAACTAAAGCTACAGAAGTAATGTAAAAGTCACTAAAAATATTTTGGCCGAGCCACAGTACTGGGAGGTTCCAAATAGACCAAAAACAAAAGGAGTTACTGTAAAATAAATTCTACAACTATTATTTTAATAGAAAAACACATAATTAAGGCTTGCAGCAAAACACTATATAAAACAGATACTATAGGGGCTTTTGATGTGAGAAATAGATTCTACACAATTTTATGAATCCATGGAAGCAAGATTTGCTAAATTTGGACGTACAAAACTCGAGATACGAAATTTTTAAGTTTAAAATGTTTTCTGATATTTTCAAACGAAAATAGATTCAGGTTTAATCAGACAACGACACTTGGCGCCCCCTGATTCGCTGATACCGGTTCAGGCGGATCACCGTTTTGAGCCGCTGGATTTAAGTAAGATCTAACGGATCAGAATCGGCCGTAACGGTTGGTTAAGTGAATCTATCTGCGCCGTGCGATTCAGATGCAATGGCCGGGAGGAAAAGGAGGGCGAAGCTCACCGTGAAAGGTCGTCGGCGAGGTCTGGGAGGCACTGGAGTCCGACGGTGGAGCATTTCCGGTGACCGTTGAGCTCGGAGATGGTGACGACGGTGTTCAGCTGGCGCAGGCGACGATGATGGTGTGCAGTGCGAGACCTTTCGCTTCCTGTAGCAACGAAGGGAGGTGACTGGAGTTAGGCGTCGTGGCAGGCGTGCTCTGGACTTGCAGAAGATCGGCCAGGTGAGGGGGATCTGGGAAGCAGGGATCTTACCAGGGGGTTCAGGTCAATGAGGCGGATCTGGTGGCGAAGTGCGCGGAGTCGAGGTGCTCCGGTGCTCGATGAATTGATCGCCAAAGTTCGTGTCTTGCGGCAGCGAGATCCGGACGCGGACGTTCCCGTCGTTCTGGTGCACAACCGAGGCCAAAAAGATGTCAGAGAGGTGTGCGTGGCTGAAAAAAGAGAGAAGGTGCTGGGGATAGATCGGGAGACGGTTGAGGTTTACCTAGTACCGGCGACGCTCTCTGGCAGAGGTGGCGGCACAGCGACTTTGGGTTTGCGTGGCCTGGCGGCGGGTTTGCTAGGGTTTTGGTGGGGGAATACGTGTGGATCGGAGGGGTTCTTATAGGCGTGATTCCGTGGCCTAGGGGTAAGCAAATCGTACCGAATCAGAGAGGGTTTGGTGGAGATTTTCCAGGTCTCGCCGTGTTCGTCCCGGTCTCCCTAGCAGGGATGACATGTGGGGTCGCCCTGTCAGCGACCGAGGAAAAAAAAAGAAATAACGGTTCGGGGAGGGAGAGGGAAGTGGGCCATGGGCCATCCTTCGGTGCGGGCTGAAATCTGCCCCCGAGGCCCTTTTCTTCTCTCCTCTTCTTTTCTCTTTTTCTTTTCTGGTTTTATTTGAAAACTTTTGCAAATGAAACCCTATTTGATCCAACCAACTTTTAAACTTTGCAAGAGATAAAATTCCCTGTTGTTTTGATCAAACAGTGAAGATTTGATCATTGCCACATGGTTTTCCAAAAATGAAGTCAATGCAATGATGAATGAATGCATAAGATGGTGTATGATTTCATGTGCAAAATTTAAATTCTTTCCCAAAAAAAGTTGGGATGTTACATAAGTACAAACATAAGGACTATAGTGTGCCCATTCTTATATTATCAACTTGTGGTAGATGAATCTTGCAAATATCCTTTTTGCCATACACACATATATAATTGTTTGATCCTATATGAGATAAGTGAAAGTACATTTTCAAAATTCGAGCCTAATAATCTTTGTGATAATAAATGAGTAAAAATCGACCCGTCGCAAACGTAAGGATAAATTTGCTACTTCTCCGATCACTAATACCTGTTTTTGATCTTACGTGAAAGTGGTAGCAACGCAAGGACAAATTAGATACTAAAAGGTATCTAGATTCATCATGTTGAAGACATGTATTAGTAGTCGGAGGGAGTATTTTTTTCAAGAAGCTGTAGCAACATACGGGTATTGAGCTAGTATATTTTAGTATATAGATACATCCGAATTTTAATAAATCCGCATCACTTATTGTTGAATGGAGGAAGTAGAAAATATGCGATCTCAGGCTTGGCGGTGTGGTTCGCCGACCAGTCCGTCGGCCGTCACTCGCAGGCGATCGAAGCTCGCGTCGCCGTCGCGCGCCATCCCGGCGGCGTGTCGCGCCTCCGAGCCTCTGGCGAAAGCAGACAGATTTGGCTTGTCGCGTGGTAGCTAGCTAGGCTGGTAGTGGTTAAGTATGTGTCGGTTGCATGACGTCGTTAATTGATCGATGCGTCGTCGTTTCGCATCGGCGGAGCCTCGTATCCATTCGCCCACTGAACGCACGCAGCTGTAGTGGTGGGCCATGGGACATCATAGGACGCATTTGCTTTTCTTCCAGCAACAGCACCTCGCTAGATATCATTGCCATGGCGATCGAGCTATGGATTCTCCTTTTTGCTCCGGCGAGGCCGCACATGGCCGCCGGCCATGTTTGGTGTGCTGCTGCCGGGGCACGTGGCGGCGACCCAGCGGTTCCTGCGGCGAGATCGTAGTAGCTAGCTTGATCTCCGAGCTCGGTGAAAGGAGATATCTGCATCACAAGTGCGCCTGGTCGGGTTGCATCAGCGGTGCCTTCGTAGGTATTGCACTCACTCACCCACCAGGAGAACTCGTGTGTTGCTAGCTTCATTATTGTTGCATCATACTTTGTTGAATGTACGAGGTAGTATTATTTCTTGTTTGCGCGCGGGGCAAGACGTGGAAACCTAATTCCAGCGTGCCGTCAGCTGCGGCCAAGGTCAGCTGATGGTGGCACAGGCCTAGGAGCGGGGGTAGCATTTCAATGGATCGGCATACACACGCGCCGTGTCGAGCCAAATATACGCCATAGAGGCTAGGTCGTCGCCTGGGATCGCATGTTTTTTTTTCAGGAACGAATGAACATACCTGCGGCCGCTGGTACTGCGCTCTTGCTGATAATTAACCCCCTATCGACACCACTGATTCCTTTTCATTATCTTAATCTATCTTATCTACAATCTACCGAATGTCTTGTTGAGCAAGTTTTCAAGCCTAATCCTTGCATTCTTGTCTTGGTGGAGTTTGTACTACTGCTAAAAGCTTTTCTTTTCTGTATTTTTTTTTATTTTTTGTTGTGTTCATTCATAATGCAATTAGGGTGTTGCGTTGTTGCAGAGGCTGAATATAGCTGGTATTTTTTTGATATTAATATATACTCTTTATCGAAAAAAGCCAGATAAACACTGTGTATGGCATCCAGTTTCCTAGCTAACTGCATCAGCACCTACCAAAAGGAGACGCAAGATTTGCTAAGTTTTTCATTACTTGATATATCAGAAAATCATCGAAAGAGACCGATAGAGCGCAAGAATGATTGAAATTATCCTTGGAGCATGTCCTGCAAGCTTTGGAACTGTTCCATGTTTCTCGATAATGGGTCGAAGGCATCAACTCTTCCCTTATCAATTTGAATGTCCAACAGAATCTAGTGGTAGCTGCACATGTATATATATATGTCAGTAACTTATCAATTACACTTATAAGTGAATGGACACAACAGAGTAAGACCCTCACTTAAAGTTGTATGGAAACAGTATGTGGTCACAGAAATTTTGATCCGTTAGAAACCTTAGAAGGTTTTCCTCCGTCTCCTTGGGGTTATCAGTTAGCGTCTTTATATGTATTTTATCTGGGTCAATAAACCCAATATTTATGATGTTCCTACTTTTACAGACCAAGATCTTTCATTCTGCATAATAGAGTACAAGTCATAACTGAACAAGTATATGTAGACAATGAATTGAAATAACTGAATAAGTTATATGTAGACAACGAATTGAAAAACTTACAGACAATAGCAACTCATGAGAGATTTGTCAAGGGCGTCGCAATTGTACATCTAGAAGAGTTCATCAAAGTCGATATGGATGTCTTCGGGACGACTGTAGTACTCCCGTGGGACACGCGCCACGATCATTGTTCTCCCATTCTTTGCTTTATTCAAGTACCATGTATTCAAGTAACGCATATTTGTTGGGAGATCTTCCAACTTTTCTTTGCTGACCAAAGGCCCTCCCACGACAAATTTAGGCTTAGGGGCTACAACAGCCTTGGGAAACCTCTCGTCTTGGGAAGCCATAACGTCTTCAACACTCATACCCCATTCAGCTGCCCACTTCTCTGCTATTTCCAAATTTTGCCCCTGCACCAGAGAGGGAACACTCTCGGATAACACCCTGAGGGGTGGGATCGATTGTTTGGCCTGTTGTCCAAGCTGAGAAACGTCTGGTCTTTTTTTGCTTGTACTTGTACTTGATTTACTCCCACTTGCACTTGCACGTGATCTGCTCTTTTTCCCTTCCTTCTGCAATATGTGTGTATAGTCATCAGGCTTATGGTGCAAGTCATACTGCGATGGAAGGGTCGGTAAGTATTTTGCATATTCTTTTTGCTTCTCGGTGTATTCCGGGCGGGGCTCGGGTTTCTTCTTTTTCATCTGCGTATCATAATGTTCCTTTGCGATCCTGACGTTTTCCTCGAGGGTACGATCATAAGGTCTGATGGGAAGATTAGCATGAGATATCTTTGGGAGGGGCGACAGTTTGCACTTTGGGGGGGGGGGGGGCTCCGTCGCTTAGAACTCATCGACAGAGCATTCTTGCTGGCATGCTTCCGCTTAGTATCCTTAGCGGCCGGCGACTGTGGGTCCCCGGATTACCCATCCAGAATTCCCGTTATGCATACAACTCACGATCCCATGATCAGTATGTCGTGAGTCCACATAACCGAGCTGATATCAAAGTTACATCATCCATTACAGTACCGAAATAAATAATTACAATTGGTCACATGACCAAGCAGGATATTGCCACGCAGGGCAAGTCTACGACTAAGCAGCGGATACCAAGCAGCGTTGATGACCCACGTCATGCCTACTACCCTATAGGCAACTGACTGGGAGACGTCCCTAGTTCGCGCAGGCGTCATCGAACTTCTCACCGTCATCTTCATAGCCTTCATAATCTGGCCAAGTTAATAGCCAGGGACAAAGCCGTGAGTACATTTGAATTGTAATCGCAAAAACCATCTAAAAGGGGAGAGGACAAATATGCAGTTTGGCTGTAGCAAGGAGAAAGGCTCTGGTCTAGTTTTTCCTATCTAGTCAAATTCTCGTGTCGATATAGCATGTCATACGACATCTCTATATCCTTGTTACAGAAGAATCTTTGTAAAGCATCTTTAGTAAAAGCTCTAGGGAAGGGGGAACTCATTTTCAAGAGAAGAGTCGGGGGTCAATCAAACATGACCACCCTCCTTATTAATTCCGGTCAATCACACATGACCACCTTCCACCTTCGGCAGTACCCTCCAAATACTCTGAAAACCAAGCACGTGCCACGGCAGTACCCTCTGAGTACTTCGTCCGGCATTATCTCCTTTTCTTTCTGAAATCCACTTTGAAAAACCAAAACCGACATTGGGCTAGGCAACGGTCGTCCCAACCGTCCATGACCGAGGACTCGGCTATTCGAATAGAATTTCACTCTGCAGAGGTTGTACACTTTACCCACACCATCCGATAAATCCGCCGGGATACCACCACGGACCGTCATACACAAGTATGCGGGGTTCGGATAATCGATCATAGCCTTCCATCTATCCACCTTAATACGGGTGCCTACCCTGTGGAGTATACATCCCCGGCAAACCCTGGCCGTCTACCTCTGCCGAGCATAGTTCCAGTGCCACGGCGGGAGAAACCCAAGTGTCTTCCGGACGGGTAGCCTATTGGCGGGCCCGCTACACTATTGCCCACCACTTGCGACAACCCGGATTCCGGGGTCCTCCAGACCCTTATATAGTGCGAGGCTCCCCACACTAAGGCAGATAAACTTCCGACTAAGCCCCGTCCCATACCAGGGTAATGTGGTTGCACGGGTTAATTGTTCTGAGCGAACGCCTAGTGATCACCAATGTCATAGTAAAAACCACCATCTCCTTGTCCTCCATTTTGACAAAAGAACCATTTTTGAAAGCACTTCAGTGGGGTAGGTACTACCCCAAGGTTTTCAGAAACATTTTCGTAAACTTTCATTGAGTGTTCCCAGTCCTAGAGTTTTAGCTCCACTAGAAAGTTTATCAACGACATTATTGCTAACCAACAAGCCACTACTCCAGGGGTATTAGAATAGGTAGTAAAGGGGGTCATCTCGATGGATGATAACAACTTGACTCGCGGAGCTTGAGTGAACAAATAATTGCTACAGGAACTATAGCAACCTAAATCAATGCACTTTAATAAAGTAGAGAGAGACATGCAAATGTGTAATTAGGGTTCAGATATGCATCAAGTTAGATAGCTTCCCTTTCTCAGCTTGTCCCTGGTCTTCTCCTGCTTGATATTCAAAGATTTCTCCCTCCGCGGTACACTCCTCGTTCGATTCTATCGCCGGAAAAATAAAAGCACACCATAAGCATACATGCATACACAAGCCACAAGCACAACATCACTCATACCACACCAACATAGAGTATCAGAAGCAAACAAGTTTAGAAAGCAAACAATACTTTAAAGGTTATTAATTAACAAATTAATCCTACTAGAAACTAGGGTTTCTTAAGTTGATGTGAACATCACCACTTAGCAACCAATTCAAGCATGCATGCATAAAATGGATCAAACAGCACTCCTATCAATCATGCAGGTTGACAACAATCTTAAGAACCTAACAAAGTTGGATTTACTGAAAAACAAGTTGTGGTTAATTTCCTATGAAATAACCGATAGGGAAATATCACTAGAGTACCAATTTAATCCTCAAAAATTCTCTGTTATTCAGAAAAATATGAGGTCAAGTGCTCTGGGAAGATCTTCTAGAACACAATCCAACAAAGTTGGATTCAGCACAAAACTCAAATATTACTGCAAGTGGTGATTTTTCTAAGTTTAATTACACACTATGCCATTTTAATTACTACTGCAAGATTACAAGTCCTAAAATAGGAAAACCAGTGAATCAAGCAAGATGACACAACAATCTACCACTGGAAGTTGGAATCACCTAAAAATAATATTCCTACTGAGCACAATAAATAAAACCATGTGAAACCTAAGCATCACTAAGGTAATTACTACAGGTAACCATATGCTCCTAAAATAGCAAATCTAGTGTGACCTACAAGCTAACACATCATAGCATCTCTGGAAATTGGAAACAAAGCATTTCAATTTATAAAACTCTAGATTTGCAATTTTGACTAAAAGGGGTGCTTATTTTACAAGATTTAATTCAAGTAATTCTACAGGTTTTAAAATGACATGCAACCAGTGCCACTGGCTAGATAATAATCTAAGGAGCTCATTGAAATTTTAATCAGGTCAAATGGACACATACTCGATTTTTGGTGGATTTTACAAGTTGCAGGTTAGAGGAAAAAGGATTAAACAGTTTTTCTTAAAAAAAATTCAAACGGGCCAGATCTAACCAGATTCGGGCCCGATCTGGCGCCGGCCGGCCCAACTCCACAGCGCTCGGGCGGGAAGGCGCTAAAACGCCCGACACGCGAGCCCCAGTGGTCAGCGGACGCGGTGGCCGAAGGGGTACGAGGCGATGCTGGCCGTCCGATCAAGTAAAGATCGACGAACCAGCGTCGTCTCCTACCTCTGACAGCGGGCGGCGGGGAAGAAACCCTAGCGTGGCCAGACCCGGCGCAGGGGCTCACCTAAGGGCCTCCCCGGCGACGAGGAGGTGACGGGGTGGCGCGGTGGACGACGGCGACTCCGGGGATGGTCGGTTTGATCCGAATGGACGCCGAGGTGCAGATCCGCGCAACGGCCGTGACGAGCTCCAACTCGGGGCTTGCAGGGAGCTCAGCTCCGGCGTCCCTGGACCAAAGAGAGGGTAGGGTTTGTTAGCTACGGCCTAGGGGAGTGCGATCAAGCAGAAAGAGAGGGAGGAGAGCGTCTGGATCTGAGGCATTCGTCCCCTCTTTCATGCATACAAATCTTTGGGTTTGCTTTCTCCTCCTCTGTTACAGGGCAAAGGGTGGTACTGGGGGCTTCTGGAGGTATAACTGGAGGTGCAGGGGCGAAATGAGGGGCTTAGGAGGGGCTGGTGCGATCTGCATCCCTATATACCGAGAGGAGGTGGCTTAGGTCGGTTTGGGCAAGGTGGGGCCCAGGAAGAGGCTCTGGTTGGTCTAGGAGGACGGTGGAGAGAGTGAGAGAGTCCTAGTGGTTGCCCTGGTCGGCTGGAAACAGAGGGTGGGCTGCAGCACCATTTTTAATTGATGGGCAAAGTTTCTTGTTGACCTTTCTTCTCTCCTTCTCCCTCCAAACACTAGGGGACAAAAGAGAGGGGCTGCTACAGTACATGTCGACCAGTGGGTGGTGGGTCTGCAGGGGTGGTTAGGGTAAGGGTTGGCTAATTGGAAAAGATTTAGAATGGTTTTGATGATGGAAAATGGTCTATAGGCAGAACATTGCATAGGGTTCAGAACGCCAATATTTGAACAAGCTAGGTTGCTCCAAATTGAGAATGGTTTGTGGGGGTTAAAAGTACTGGTTTAGGTGCACAACAAAATGTAGTCCATGGCCAAGGGTGCAGGAGGGGTTGCTTAACACAAACTGCCAAAGTATCAACTTTTTAGCAGTGCCAAAACAGATTTCTGTGGTGCTCACAAACCTTGCTTGAACTAGTGGTTAGATGGCTTCTAAAAGCTAGGGAAAAGGTAGGGTTAGTTAGTAGAGGTCATGTAGATGAGATTGGTACAAAAGTTTGGGCAAAAACTGAATTGTAGATACAAATGGTGAGGTTCCAAAGTCAGAATCTTTTAACAGAAAATGACTTGGCAGAAAACTCAGTTTTTGCCAGATTTTGCTATTATTAGCTAGACCTCAAAACAGCCTTGAACAAGCAAGCTAGGGGAAACCATTTTGATAAAACCTTGCTGGCACTAGGAGTAGAAGTCTTGAGGATCACGAACATGTCCTAATCTTGCTAAAACAACAATGGGATGTGGTTAAAAAGAATTGCAAAAAAATTGCAATCTGATAACATTGCCACTTGCGGTTTGACTAGGGTTAAGGACCTGTCCGAAGGAAATGCTAGATGACCTCAGAAGATTAGGTGGAAATGTAAGAAAAGGAAGTTCAGATGGCAAGGTTTAGGGATAGGAAGGTGCATGAAATAACAAGGTACCACTCATATGCATTTTATTATGCAAGAAAGATGATATAGAGAAATAGCTATTCTTGATGGAGGAAAAGTGATATTTTGCAAGAATAACATTTCCAAATGCTAGAAGAGAGGAAATGAATTTATGGAGAGATTTTATGATTAGGTTTGACAAATTACCAAGAGGATCAAGGAAAACTAGAAGGTGAAATCAGTTTTTGACTAGGGTTCAAAACCTAGTCATATAAATAGGAGACATACGTCAAGATGCACATGCAAGTGCATAGATAGTTAGAGTAGATCAAAAGGAAGAGGAATGGGTCAAAGAATGGTCTCTGAACAAATTATTTCAAATTCTAGAAGGGTGAGCAAAAGTGCACAAGATAATAGTCAAATGGTCAGTGATTTGATTAGGGTCAGAAACAGAATTAAAGCAAGTACCAGATGACCTCAAATGACCAGGTGGCAATGGAAGGAATGGAAGAACACATACCAAATATGAGTTCTAGGAAGGTACATTGCCATGGATAGAATAGATGAGCTTAATATAGGTGTTGGAAAATTGAATCTATTAACAGACACTAAGATAGTCTACACACTAGGTGTTTGATAAAATGACTGCAAGAAGATATTTTGTGATAGCTGAGAGGAGCCTTCTAAGATGGAATGTAGAGGATTCTAGTAACACCAAGGTGCCCTCCTTGGACTAGTTTGATTAGTTTTAAGATCCCTCAAAATGGTGCTCCTAATGTCTCATGATAAGACTAAGACATTAGAGTTAGGAATTTCAGGACTGAGATGAAAATAACAAGATAGGTTTGATTTGAAAGATAGAGTGGAAATAACTTACATGGGACAAAATATAAATTGATGAGATTTGAAAAGGTTAGGCCACAGGCCTATATGAGGAGTATATGTACACACAAGCAACTCATCACAGTCAAACAGTCATACAAAGTCAACTCACCACACAAGGTCAATCATTTACAGCTAATCTAACATTATCAGAAACAATGATTGAACCAGTGCTCAGTGATCATGCCATGGTCAAGTAGAGAAGAGTTTCAAATAAAGGAGTAAGGCTTTGGTGGATAGTTTTAGAAACAAATGGAGACATAAACATCTCCTTTGTAAAGTCTTCTCAAAGGTGTTTGAAATCCTTTTATAAATATCAACAAAATAAAGGTTTGTAAAGTAGTGGGACCAATCTACTTTGTAGGTCCAAATAATTTTGTAAATACTTAGTTTTTGATAAAAGCTTTGTCTCAAAATTAAATCTTGGCGCCTATTTGGATAAATAAAATAATTTGAATAAAAAGGAGAGTTTGCCAAGATAATGGTTTTGGAAAATTAGCTAGAAGCATAAATAAGAGCATGATCTCAAGGGCACAAGGGTTGCGTTGGTTCACAAAGGTGTTTAATTAAGCAACTCAAGCAGACATCATTATCATAACAACCAAGACAAACAAGCAAGAAGCAGCACTTTCAGAGGTTTGCTCAAAAAGTTTTTGTTGGCCCTCATTTTTGGCTCACTAAACATGACTTAATCAGGGTTACAAAAAGTGGGGTGTTACAGCTCTTCCCCCCTTAAACAGAATCTCGTCCCGAGATTCCTAAGTGTGGTACTAGAGATGTGAAGAGACTAGGTTAGAGTTAGACTTCGAAAGGTTGCGCTTCCAACTTTTGATGATAGTTCGAGCTGCATCGAAGGCTTGCTCTTGTAGATCATCTTCGCTTGCTACAGTTGATGGCTGAAGAGTTGATGTTGCCAAAAGTATCTTGTCGAGACCGTGCCGAGACACTTCTTAAGGTTAGTGGGGTCAAGCTATCTAGTATGTTCAAAAAGGATCCTACGAGAGTTAGAAGGGTGTCAGCTTGCGATTGAGGTCTTGAAGAGTCGAGGCTTCTCGGGTAGCTCTTGTTGGCTTGGAGTCGCTTCTTCCCTCGCGTAGCTTGATGGAGTCTTCAGATCTTGGAGTCATGACTTGAAACTTGATATTGGCGTAGACCTTTAGTCTCGATCTTGCGGACGGTAGACAAGAGCACCTATGCTTCGATCTTGATAGGCACGTCGAATTTTTACCAACTTAGCCTCCTGCGCTTCCTAACTACCAAGGCGTAGGTTAGTCCTAATGGAACCATTTTTCTACATCGTCTTGCGCGTGTGCTGGGTTTGCTTCAGGTGGCGCTGAACCACCAACGGTGTGTCTTCCAGTAGTCAATGATCTATTTCTTCTCGTCTTCGGGTTGGTGGAGACCAGTGAAGATCTTCTTGCTTCTCCATCTTCTTGTATCCATGAGGATCTTGACGTATATTGGGATACCTTGAGTTGACTTCATCTTCCGAGAAATCTTCACGTGGATTTCTACTCGTGGTATAAGTCAGTTTTGGTTTCAAACCCATCAAAAATTTGGACGAGCGAGCGAGTTAGTTAGAACAGTCTTCACTTCTTCTCGTTGCTACCTCCATTGATATTTCTAAATGCAGAGTCGACATTGATGATTTGATTTCGGAGAGTCTTCATCCTTCTACTTGCTCAGTGGAGATCAAGCACATGAGTCTTCAGGCTTCAAGTGGCGATAACGGGTTGATCTTCGAATGTTAAGTCTTGGCCTTGATACTTCTATGCTCAATGTTAGTCGGCTTGTTATAAGTTTAGCAAGCGTTGGGGTGCTAAGAGAGTATCATCAATGTTAGCAAAATCTAGAATTATGGTTAGACGATCCTGGTTAGTGATGTCTTTGTCTTCTAGAAGTCCTTTGTAGTACAGGCGGGTCTATCTTCTGCTTCCTTGTCGTGGTAGAGAGGTGTCGACGAAGCTTGAAGCTCGTAGCAAAAATTTCCGCATCGGATCTTGGATAAGTGTGGCGAGAGGATTTATACTCCACTATTATCGAGTTTTAGGGTTAGTGTCTTACTTTTAACTTATCTACGCTACTCGAGCTGACATAAATAGATGAGATGGAAAACACTTTGTAAAGAGGTTTTCAATTCAGAGTTTTACACGATAGACGATTTTTCAGGCCGAGAGGCCGAAACAAGCACAAGCACAAACACAAGGTAACAATACACATTTAATAAACATACTAGACAATTTCACACACTAACAAGAACAGACAGGGCAATCAACAAACAATCACAGAAACCACATGGGGTACTTCAAGTACCAATGATGCCTAACAACGCTCGATATTTGGGTTTAGTCCTATTCATCCTAGGGTCATGGTTGGTCATAGTTGTTGACTTCTTCATTTACTTGCTCCTGGCTTCAGTCGAAACTTGATGGCAGTTGGTGGTGAAGTTGCAGTGTTGTTGAGCGTTGATGTTGACTTGGGAAGTGCAGTGTTGTAAGTTTTCTTGTATCACATCACATGGTTGTGAGATCTTCAGAGGGATTGCTGAAGTGTTCCATTGGTGGCATACATGCCTGACAGACCTAATAAATACTAGTCAAGCAACTAAGTACTTGGTCCTTGGCGACTGCAAAGGTGCAAGTCCAGGGAGGATCAAGGTTAGTACCTTGACAGAGCCTTTGGTGTGAACCAAAGGCAAAATATTTATCCAAACTCTTCTTCCCTTTTTCAGCTGGAGTGGTTTGGAGACATCCTTCTGAATATTTGCTCCATCGGGTAATGCTAAGCTTCAGGTCTAGTTGGGGTATAACGTCCAAGAGGTAGTTTTAAAGAAGATGAGACAGATGGAGTAATAATCTTCAAACATCTTTGGAAACTAGAGAGATAAGATTAGAAGTTTTGAAGGGGTGAGAAAGGTATAAGCCTTACTATTGGCTACTTAGAGGAAATAACCTTTGCAAATAGTTTTAGCAAACTACCACTTTTCCTATCTAACGCCTATGCTAACTAAGGTCTCCTACAGTAAGGATGGCTCTGATACCAACTCTGTGGGGACCCCGGATTACCCATCCGGAATTCCCGTTATGCATACAACTCACGATCCCATGATCAGTATGTCGTGAGTCCACATAACCGAGCTGATATCAAAGTTACATCATCCATTACAGTACCGAAATAAATAATTACAATTGGTCACATGACCAAGCAGGATATTGCCATGCAGGGCAAGTCTACGACTAAGCAGCGGATACCAAGCAGCGTTGATGACCCACGTCATGCCTACTACCCTACAGGCAACTGACTGGGAGACGTCCCTAGTTCGCGCAGGCGTCGTCGAACTTCTCACCGTCATCTTCATAGCCTTCATAATCTGGCCAAGTTAATAGCCAGGGACAAAGCCGTGAGTACATTTGAATTGTACTCGCAAAAACCATCTAAAAGGGGAGAGGACAAATATGCAGTTTGGCTGTAGCAAGGAGAAAGGCTCTGGTCTAGTTTTTCCTATCTAGTCAAATTCTCGTGTCGATATAGCATGTCATACGACATCTCTATATCCTTGTTAAAGAAGAATCTTTGTAAAGCATCTTTAGTAAAAGCTCTAGGGAAGGGGGAACTTATTTTCAAGAGAAGAGTCGGGGGTCAATCAAACATGACCACCCTCCTTATTAATTCCGGTCAATCACACATGACCACCTTCCACCTTCGGCAGTACCCTCCAAGTACTCCGAAAACCAAGCACGTGCCACGGCAGTACCCTCCGAGTACTTCGTCCGGCATTATCTCCTTTTCTTTCTGAAATCCACTTTGAAAAACCAAAACCGACATTGGGCTAGGCAACGGTCGTCCCAACCGTCCATGACCGAGGACTCGGCTATTCGAATAGAATTTCACTCTGCAGAGGTTGTACACTTTACCCACACCATCCGATAAATCCGCCGGGATACCACCACGGACCGTCATACACAAGTATGCGGGGTTCGGATAATCGATCATAGCCTTCCATCTATCCACCTTAATACGGGCGCCTACCCTGTGGAGTATACATCCCCGGCAAACCCTGGCCGTCTACCTCTGCCGAGCGTAGTTCCAGTGCCACGGCGGGAGAAACCCAAGTGTCTTCCGGACGGGTAGCCTATTGGCGGGCCCGCTACACTATTGCCCACCACTTGCGACAACCCGGATTCCGGGGTCCTCCAGACCCTTATATAGTGCGAGGCTCCCCGCACTAAGGCAGATAAACTTCCGACTAAGGCCCGTCCCATACCAGGGTAATGTGGTTGCACGGGTTAATTGTTCTGAGCGAACGCCTAGTGATCACCAATGTCATAGTAAAAACCACCATCTCCTTGTCCTCCATTTTGACAAAAGAACCATTTTTGAAAGCACTTCAGTGGGGTAGGTACTACCCCAAGGTTTTCAGAAACATTTTCGTAAACTTTCATTGAGTGTTCCCAGTCCTAGAGTTTTAGCTCCACTAGAAAGTTTATCAACGACATTATTGCTAACCAACAAGCCACTACTCCAGGGGTATTAGAATAGGTAATAAAGGGGGTCATCTCGATGGATGATAACAACTTGACTCACGGAGCTTGAGTCAACAAATAATTGCTACAGGAACTATAGCAACCTAAATCAATGCACTTTAATAAAGTAGAGAGAGACATGCAAATGTATAATTAGGGTTCAGATATGCATCAAGTTAGATAGCTTGCCTTTCTCAGCTTGTCCCTGGTCTTCTCCTGCTTGATATTCAAAGATTTCTCCCTCCGCGGTACACTCCTCGTTCGATTCTATCGCCGGAAAAATAAAAGCACACCATAAGCATACATGCATACACAAGCCACAAGCACAACATCACTCATACCACACCAACATAGAGTATCAGAAGCAAACAAGTTTAGAAAGCAAACAATACTTTAAAGGTTATTAATTAACAAATTAAGCCTACTAGAAACTAGGGTTTCTTAAGTTGATGTGAACATCACCACTTAGCAACCAATTCAAGCATGCAGGCATAAAATGGATCAAACAGCACTCCTATCAATTATGCAGGTTGACAACAATCTTAAGAACCTAACAAAGTTGGATTTACTGAAAAACAAGTTGTGGTTAATTTCCTATGAAATAACCGATAGGGAAATATCACTAGAGTACCAATTTAATCCTCAAAAATTCTCTGTTATTCAGAAAAATATGAGGTCAAGTGCTCTGGGAAGATCTTCTAGAACACAATCCAACAAAGTTGGATTCAGCACAAAACTCAAATATTACCGCAGGTGGTGATTTTTCTAAGTTTAATTACACACTATGCCATTTTAATTACTACTGCAAGATTACAAGTCCTAAAATAGGAAAACCAGTGAATCAAGCAAGATGACACAACAATCTACCACTGGAAGTTGGAATCACCTAAAAATAATATTCCTACTGAGCACAATAAATAAAACCATGTGAAACCTAAGCATCACTAAGGTAATTACTACAGGTAACCATATGCTCCTAAAATAGCAAATCTAGTGTGACCTGCAAGCTAACACATCATAGCATCTCTGGAAATTAGAAACAAAGCATTTCAATTTATAAAACTCTAGATTTGCAATTTTGACTAAAAGGGGTGCTTATTTTACAAGATTTAATTCAAGTAATTCTACAGGTTTTAAAATGACATGCAACCAGTGCCACTGGCTAGATAATAATCTAAGGAGCTCATTGAAATTTTAATCAGGTCAAATGGACACATACTCGATTTTTGGTGGATTTTACAAGTTGCAGGTTAGAGGAAAAATGATTAAACAGTTTTTCTTAAAAAAAATTCAAACGGGCCAGATCTAACCAGATTCGGGCCCGATCTGGCGCCGGCCGGCCCAACTCCACAGCGCTCGGGCGGGAAGGCGCTAAAACACCTGACACGCGGGCCCCAGTGGTCAGCGGACGCGGTGGCCGAAGGGGTACGAGGCGATGCTGGCCGTCCGATCAAGTAAAGATCGACGACCCAGAGTCGTCTCCTACCTCTGACAGCGGGCGGCGGGGAAGAAACCCTAGCGCGGCCAGACCCGGCGCAAGGGCTCACCTGAGGGCCTCCCCGGCGACGAGGAGGTGACGGGGTGGCGCGGTGGACGACGGCGACTCCGGGGATGGTCGGTTTGATCCGAATGGACGCCGAGGTGCAGATCCGCGCAACGGCCGTGACGAGCTCCAACTTGGGGCTTGCAGGGAGCTCAGCTCCGGCGTCCCTGGACCAAAGAGAGGGTAGGGTTTGTTAGCTACGGCCTAGGGGAGTGCGATCAAGCAGAAAGAGAGGGAGGAGAGCGTCTGGATCTGAGGCATTCGTCCCCTCTTTCATGCATACAAATCTTTGGGTTTGCTTTCTCCTCCTCTGTTACAGGGCAAAGGGTGGTACTGGGGGCTTCTGGAGGTCTAACTGGAGGTGCAGGGGCGAAATGAGGGGCTTAGGAGGGGCTGGTGCGATCTGCATCCCTATATACCGAGAGGAGGTGGCTTAGGTCGGTTTGGGCAAGGTGGGGCCCAGGGAGAGGCTCTGGTTGGTCTAGGAGGACGGTGGAGAGAGTGAGAGAGTCCTAGTGGTTGCCCTGGTCGGCTGGAAACAGAGGGTGGGCTGCAGCACCATTTTTAATTGATGGGCAAAGTTTCTTGTTGACCTTTCTTCTCTCCTTCTCCCTCCAAACACTAGGGGACAAAAGAGAGGGGCTGCTACAGTACATGTCGACCAGTGGGTGGTGGGTCTGCAGGGGTGGTTAGGGTAAGGGTTGGCTAATTGGAAAAGATTTAGAATGGTTTTGATGATGGAAAATGGTCTATAGGCAGAACATTGCATAGGGTTCAGAACACCAATATTTGAACAAGCTAGGTTGCTCCAAATTGAGAATGGTTTGTGGGGGTTAAAAGTACTAGTTTAGGTTCACAACAAAATGTAGTCCATGGCCAAGGGTGCAGGAGGGGTTGCTTAACACAAACTGCCAAAGTATCAACTTTTTAGCAGTGCCAAAACAGATTTCTGTGGTGCTCACAAACCTTGCTTGAACTAGTGGTTAGATGGCTTCTAAAAGCTAGGGAAAAGGTAGGGTTAGTTAGTAGAGGTCATGTAGATGAGATTGGTACAAAAGTTTGGGCAAAAACTGAATTGTAGATACAAATGGTGAGGTTCCAAAGTCAGAATCTTTTAACAGAAAATGACTTGGCAGAAAACTCAGTTTTTGCCAGATTTTGCTATTATTAGCTAGACCTCAAAACAGCCTTGAACAAGCAAGCTAGGGGAAACCATTTTGATAAAACCTTGCTGGCACTAGGAGTAGAAGTCTTGAGGATCACGAACATGTCCTAATCTTGCTGAAACAACAATGGGATGTGGTTAAAAAGAATTGCAAAAAGTGCAATCTGATAACATTGCCACTTGCGGTTTGACTAGGGTTAAGGACCTGTCCGAAGGAAATGCTAGATGACCTCAGAAGATTAGGTGGAAATGTAAGAAAAGGAAGTTTAGATGGCAAGGTTTAGGGATAGGAAGGTGCATGAAATAACAAGGTACCACTCATATGCATTTTATTATGCAAGAAAGATGATATAGAGAAATAGCTATTCTTGATGGAGGAAAAGTGATATTTTGCAAAAATAAAATTTCCAAATGCTAGAAGAGAGGAAATGAATTTATGGAGAGATTTTATGATGAGGTTTGACAAATTACCAAGAGGATCAAGGAAAACTAGAAGGTGAAATCAGTTTTTGACTAGGGTTCAAAACCTAGTCATATAAATAGGAGACATACGTCAAGATGCACATGCAAGTGCATAGATAGTTAGAGTAGATCAAAAGGAAGAGGAATGGGTCAAAAAATGGTCTCTGAACAAATTATTTCAAATTCTAGAAGGGTGAGCAAAAGTGCACAAGATAATAGTCAAATGGTCAGTGATTTGATTAGGGTCAGAAACAGAATTAAAGCAAGTACCAGATGACCTCAAATGACCAGGTGGCAATGGAAGGAATGGAAGAACACATACCAAATATGAGTTCTAGGAAGGTACATTGCCATGGATAGAATAGATGAGCTTAATATAGGTGTTGGAAAATTGAATCTATTAACAGACACTAAGATAGTCTACACACTAGGTGTTTGATAAAATGACTGCAAGAAGATATTTTGTGATAGCTGAGAGGAGCCTTCTAAGATGGAATGTAGAGGATTCTAGTAGCACCAAGGTGCCCTCCTTGGACTAGTTTGATTAGTTTTAAGATCCCTCAAAATGGTGCTCCTAATGTCTCATGATAAGACAAAGACATTAGAGTTAGGAATTTCAGGACTGAGATGAAAATAACAAGATAGGTTTGATTTGAAAGATAGAGTGGAAATAACTTACATGGGACAAAATATAAATTGATGAGATTTGAAAAGGTTAGGCCACAGGCCTATATGAGGAGTATATGTACACACAAGCAACTCATCACAGTCAAACAGTCACACAAAGTCAACTCACCACACAAGGTCAATCATTTACAGCTAATCTAACATTATCAGAAACAATGATTGAACCAGTGCTCAGTGATCATGCCATGGTCAAGTAAAGAAGAGTTTCAAATAAAGGAGTAAGGCTTTGGTGGATAGTTTTAGAAACAAATGGAGACATAAACATCTCCTTTGTAAAGTCTTCTCAAAGGTGTTTGAAATCCTTTTATAAATATCAACAAAATAAAGGTTTGTAAAGTAGTGGGACCAATCTACTTTGTAGGTCCAAATAATTTTGTAAATACTTAGTTTTTGATAAAAGCTTTGTCTCAAAATTAAATCTTGGCGCCTATTTGGATAAATAAAATAATTTGAATAAAAAGGAGAGTTTGCCAAGATAATGGTTTTGGAAAATTAGCTAGAAGCATAAATAAGAGCATGATCTCAAGGGCACAAGGGTTGCGTTGGTTCACAAAGGTGTTTAATTAAGCAACTCAAGCAGACATCATTATCATAACAACCAAGACAAACAAGCAAGAAGCAGCACTTTCAGAGGTTTGCTCAAAAAGTTTTTGTTGGCCCTCATTTTTGGCTCACTAAACATGACTTAATCAGGGTTACAAAAAGTGGGGTGTTAGAGCGGCGGAGACGGCCGACCCAAGTCCGGCGGCGGAGATCGAGATGGACTCGTGTTGTGGTGGCCGTAGTCATGTGGAGGGCTTGGAGGTGTAGGTGACCTGCGACGACTCAGAGGCGGTGTTGTCCTTGGGGCCGAGCCTGGAAGCTTGATGATGTTCTTGTCCCATAGAATGTGCCATGAGATCATTCCAAAGATTCTCTTTGTACCTTTCAGCGACATAGTCACTATCGTCTGCCCCTTTGCGCTTGTTCCACTCCCGAACGCTGATCGGAACGTGATCCCTAACCAGAACTCTGCATTGCTTCTTGAATGTGTCGGCAACCTTCTTAGGAAGCTTGGGTTCGCCCGTAGGCAATATGACCTCAAAGGTGTAATGCGTTCGTGCATCCAACTTTTTGGTCGGGCCTCGTTTCGTAGCTTTGCTCGATGTGGAGGCCTAAGCGGATAAATATTCGTCAATGTATATGTATACAATATATAGCTATCTCCAATATTTTTCACATATTACAAGTGATTGCCAAACTTCATATATATACCTCGCCGGACTTCATTATTTGTCCATCGGCTTCTACATCAGCGAAGCTATCGCCTTCTCCATCATCGGAGCTATCGCCTTCCCCGTCGGCTTCATCTTCATGTCGGTTGACCTCTATTCCATCTCTGGAGGGGTTCAGATACGACGACGGAGATTCAGCTGGTTCAACATCGGGGGCGTCTTTGATTATATCTTCGAGAAGTTCTTCCTCTTCTAGGTTCCTGCTATGTGGATCCATAGTTTCTGCAAAATACCGACATTTATATTTCAATTATGGATGCTATATGGAACAATACCGACATTTGATTAACCTAACAACACCATGTTAGCAATAGTTGAATCTGTGATTGAGGTGAATCACACTCTACTCAAATAACACAATTGTAATTTGAATAGGTGTGAACTAGACAAGTAAGATTTAAATAAATATGATATGTGTCAAGGTAAAGTCAAGATGTGCTTTGGTATCTAGATATGGTCATAGGACTTATTATTGTGGAAAGAAACATTAATTGAAAAGGAATAGAATTAATCTATATATGAACTACTCAAATTCTCATATTTGAATTTGAATAATGATGAAATTATTCTAGAAAATTAAGAAGTGATGCTACTGAATAGCTTACAGTAAAACAAAGCTGCTGCAATTGGATTCACTCAAAAATAAGTTTTAGAACTCAAATTATCATCAAATTAGTGATTTAGATAGATTTAAATGCACAAAGTGTGTGCACGTATCAACTTTGAAAATTCTTAATTCTATGATGTTCTACATGATTAGAGGATTCCAATGACTTCAAATTTGTAATTTTTGGATGGGTAGAACCAAACATATGAATTAATCTAGGTAATAGATGAGTTTGAATTAATTTAAAAATGAATTCAAATTAATTACTGAAACTATGAAATATTATGGCACTAGTAGATTCTACACTTCCTAAGCTTTCCATTGACATATTATTTGTCTAAATCCGAGTTGTAGAGCTTTTTCTATGAATTAAACAAGTTTACATCAATTATAAAACAATTTAAACCAATTTGAATCGGGGCAGATCCTGGGCTCGACACGTGGCGTACTGTGACTGGTCCGTGCCGTTTCTGATGGATCAGGTCTGTGAGTCGCTGGATCTAAGTGAATCTGAGCAGCCCAGATTAGATCATACCGGTTCGATCTGGATCTAATCGTGGCGCTTGGATTCTAATCGAACGGTTAGAGAGAAAGGGAGGGGAGGTGCTCACTGGCGACCTAGGGTTCCGACGAGTTGGCGGTGCGGGTGCGGTCGATCTCGACGTTGCAGAGCTTGCGCGCGGTGGCGGCGGACGTGGGTGGAGCGGAGCCCGAGGAGAGGACGCGGAGCTTGCGCGAGGTAGAGGACGTGGACGCGGGCGGAGTGCGCGGTGGCCGGTGGCGGAGTGCGGTGGCGGTGGAGAGCGCAAGCTTGCGCGCGGTGGCGGAGAGCGGCACCGTCAAATTCCCGGGCAACCGCAATGTTCTCGGTGGAGATTCCTTAAGCGTGTCGCCAATTTTTGCTAAGTGTTGCAGTGGGGAAGAAGAGGAAGGGGACGCGGGCTTTTATACCCCCTAGTCCCGGTTGGTGGCTTCAGCCGGGACTAAAGGTGGGTCTTTAGTCCCGGCAGAAGCCACCAACCGGTACTAAAGGGGGGTCAGCGGTTCGCGCCCGAGCCCCCCCTTTAGTCCCGGTTGGTGGCTTCAGCCGGGACTAAAGGGGCAATAAATGCACGCCAAAGGAAAGTTATATTTCCGAATTCATTTAAAATATGAATTTTGAATTTTAAATTAAATACTTATGTATATTTTAGAATCTGACAAAACTTTGAATATGAAAAGTGTTTGAAATTGATTAACTAATTCAAAACCATTTTCTATTTTCAAAATCAATTATTTTAACTATTCAAACTATTAACTATTTTACCATTTTCAATTAAAACTATATTGATTAATATTCTTTTTGCATATTTTAGAATCTGACAAAACTTTGAATATGAAAAGTGTTTGAAATTGATTAAATAATTCAAAACCACTTTCTATTTTCAAAATCAATTATTTTAACTATTCAAACAATTAACTATTTTGCCATTTTCAATTAAAACTATATTGATTAATATTCTTTTTGCATATTTTAGAATCTGACAAAACTTTGAATATGAAAAGTGTTTGAAATTGATTAACTAATTCAAAACCATTTTCTATTTTCAAAATCAATTATTTTAACTATTCAAACTATTAACTATTTTGCCATTTTCAATTAAAACTATATTGATTAATAATCTTTTTGCATATTTTAGAGATGGAGTCTTTCACGGGCTTGCAGGGAAATTTTTCCAAGGCGGAGCTTCCGAAGATGCCGTAGGTTGTGAGAACCAACAACATCTTCGAGAAGCTCTGTCACGGGAGATTTCCCAACCCTTTACCCAACACTGTTAGAGGAGATTGAGTCTTTCACAGGCTTGCAGGGAAATTTTTCCGAGGCAGAGCTTCCAAAGATGCCGTAGGTCATGAGCACCAACGACATCTTCGAGAAGCTCCGCCATGAGAGATTTCCCAACCCTTTACCCAACACTATTAGAGGAGATGGAGTTTTTCACGGGCTTGCAGAGAAATTTTTCTGAGACGGAGCTTCTGAAGATGCCGTAGGGCATGAGCACCAACGATATCTTCGAGAAGCTCCTCCACGGGAGATTTCCATACCCTTTCCCCAGCACTGTTAGAGGAGATTGAGTCTTTCACAGGCTTGTAGGGAAATTTTTCCAAGGCGGAGCTTCCAAAGATGCCGTAGGGCGTGAGCGCCAACGACATCTTCGAGAAGCTCCGCCATGGGAGATTTCCCAACCCTTTCCCCAACACTGTTAGAGGAGATTGAGTCTTTCACGGGCTTGCATGGAAATGGGGATGAAACTCTCCCTGCCTTCTAGGTTGGCTTGTTGAGCTGCTTGCCATGGCGTATCGATGCTCCTTTTATAGGCACGGCACCGCTTCTACTTTGTCTTGTTCCTCTGACAGGGGCGTCGTGCGCTACATGCTTTATCTCATCGAGCAGTGCATCCACCCATGCATCCTTATCCTGCCGACAGCTTTAGTCTCGGTTGCACCCACCAACCGGACTAAAGGTTACCCACACGTCCTTATCCCACCGACAGTTTTGTTAACTTATTCTAACTTATCAAACTATTAACAAAATTGCCATTTTCAATTAAATAATAGATTAACTAATATTAGTTCATTATTAACACACATGCTCCTTAAATAAAGGTTTAGTACATTCCATACATGCATTACATAAAAGGTTTAATACATTATTACATTATTGCACCAACATTCCTATCTATTATTTCTAATTTCTTCTGGGTCGTAGACATGGAGAATCTTTATCATTCAGTAGGATGCTTGGGTCAGTTTTCACTTTGAAGGGCAGAATTTCATGAAACTTAATGTAATTTACTAACATGTCTGTCTTGTCATCTACTCCCACGATATTTCTTTTCACTGAAAGAACTATGTGGCGCTTTGGCTCATCGGACGATGTCTTCTTTTGCTGATTTCTTTTTCTCGTTTTTTGTAGACATGTCCTTCACATAGAAAACCTGAGCGACACGGCTAGGACGAATGGTTCGTCCATGTATGCAAGATTGTTGAGATCCACTATTGTCATGCCGTAAATTTGGTCTACAACTACCCCACCTCCTGTCAGCTTAACCCATTTACACCGAAACAAAGGGATCTTAAAAGTAGGTCCATAGTCAAGTTCCCATATCTCCTCTATGTACCCGTAATATATGTCCTTGTGCCCATTATCGTCTGTTGCATCAAAGCGGACACCACTGTTTTGATTGGTGCTCTTTTTATCTTGGGCGACCGTATAAAATGTATTCCCATTTATCTCGTACCCTTGGAAAGTACATATAGTCGAAGATGGTGGCCTGGCCAAACAGTACAGCTGATCTCCAACAGTCTTGTTATTCATGATATGTGTCTGCAACCAACAGCTGAAAGTCTTCTCATGTTCCCCTTTAATCCAAGAGTCAGCCTTCTCCGGGTTTTCGGAGCATAGAATATTCTTGTGTCTCTCGATATACAGAGCAACCATGGTGGAATTGTGTAGAACTGTGTAGTGTGCTTGAGTGAATGAATGCCCATCCATATATACTTTTGCTTTCCTTCCTAGTGTGCCTTTTCCTGTAAGCCTACCCTCATACCGAGATTCAGGAACACCAATCGGCTTAAGGTCAGGAAGAAAGTCCACACAAAACTCAATGACCTCCTCTGTTCCATAGCCCTTGGAGATGCTTCCATCTGGCCTAGCACGGTTACGAACATATTTCTTTAAGACTCCCATGAACCTCTCGAAGGGGAACATATTGTGTAGAAACACAGGACCGAGAATTCTAATCTCTTCGACTAGGTAAACTAGGAGGTGTGTCATTATATTGAATAAGGATGGCGGGAACAACAACTCGAAGCTGACTAGACATTAGACCACATCAATCTGTAACCCTGACAGACTTTCTCAATTGATTACCTTCTGAGAAATTGCATTGAGGAATGCACATACCTTCACAATTGCCAGGCGAACATTTTCCGGTAGAATTCCCCTCAATGCAACCGGAAGCAATTGCATTATAAGCACTTGGCAGTCATGAGACTTTAGGTTTTGGAATTTTTTGTCTTTCATATTTACGATTCCCTTTATATTCGACGAGAAGCCAGTCGGGACCTTGATACTGAAAAGGACTTCAAAGAAGATTTCCTTCTCTTCTTTGGTAAGAGCGTAGCTGGCACGCCCTTGAAACTGCCCTGGATGCATGTCATCTCATCCTTTATAACATTCCTGGTCCTCCCGTGCTTACAGTGTACCTTTTGACTTCCCATACAAGCCCATGAAGCCTAGAATATTCATGCAAAGATTCTTCGTCAGGTGCATCACGTCGATTGCGGAGCGGACCTCATGGACTTTCCAATAGGGTAGCTCCCAAAATATAGATTTTTTCTTCCCCATGGGTGTGCGCTTATCAGGGCCGTTAGGAACAGGTTGGCTGCCAGGACCCTTTCCAAATATTACTTTTAAATATTTGACCATATCAAATACTTCAACACCAGTACGGGTGACAGGCTTCCCCCGGGGTTCTGCCTTGCCATTGAAATGCTTGCCTTTTTTCTTTAAGGGATGCTTGGGCGGAAGAAAACGATGATTATACGGGTACACATTCTTCCTACATTTGTCCAGATATATACTTTCTGTCTGATCCAAACAGTGCGTGCATGCATTGTATCCCTTGTTTGACTGTCCTGAAATGTTACTAAGAGCACGCCAATCATTGATGGTTACAAAAAGCAATGCTTGAAGGTCAAATTCCTCTTGTTTGTGCTCGTCCCACACACATACACCTGGTTCGGCCCACAGCTGTAAAAGTTCATCAACTAATGGCCTTAGGTACACATCAATGTCGTTGCCGGGTTGCTTTGGACCTTGGATAAGCACTGGCATCATAATGAACTTCCACTTCATGCACAACCAAGGAGGAAGGTTGTAGATACATAGAGTAACGGGCCAGGTGCTGTGACTACAACTCTGCTCCCCAAAAGGATTCATGCCATCTGTACTTAGACCAAACCATAAGTTCCTTACGTCACCTGCAAATCTCGAGAACTCTCTCTCGATTTTTCTCCACTGCCGACCATCAGCGGGGTGCCTCAACTTGTCGTCATTCATACGATCTTCCATTTGCCATCGCAACAACTTCGCATGATCTTTATTTCTGAAGAGACATTTCAACCGTGGTATTATAGGAGCATACCACATCACCTTGGCAGGAACCCTCTTCCTGGGTGGCTCGCCCTCAATATCACCAGGGTCATCTTTTCTGATCTTATACCGCAATGTAGTGCATACTGGGCATTTATCCATAATCTCGTACTTCTCACCGCGGTAAAGGATGCAGTCATTAGAGCATGCATGTATCTTCTGCACGTCTAATCCTAGAGGGCAGACAAGTGTCTTTGCTTCATACGTGCTGGCGGGCAATTCGTTCTTTCTTGGAAGCATCTTCTTCATCAGTACCAGCAACTTTTCAAATGACGAGTCAGTCACACTGGTCTCTGCCTTCCACTTTAGCAATTCCAGTGTGCTACTGATGACCCACAAGTATAGGGGGTGTATCATAGTACTTTCGATAAATAAGAGTGCCGAACCCAACGAGGAACAGAAGGTGTTGATGAGCAGTTTTGATCAAGGAATCACTATAAATACTAGCAAACAGGTTTTCAGGGGTATTTGGTAATACGAGTAAATAAAGTGCGAGTAAATAAAAGACGGTAGTAACAATTGCAGCAAGTGGCCCAATCCTTTATTCAGCAAAGGACAAGCCGGTTGTGTTCTTATAATAACCAAACATTCTCGAGGACACACGGGAGTTTTCTGTCAAGAGCTTTCACTTCATAGAGCCAATAGTATTTATTGGTTTGGTAAGTGTTATGGGGGTGAACCTGTGCTAGCGCACTACCCTTACTAGGATAAATACACACTTGTGATTATACCCCTTGCAAGCATCCGCAAATACAAAAAGGTAATTAAGATAAATCTAACCACAGCCTTAAACTCTAGGATCCTACGCTCCCTGGTGCAATGGTTTCCCAACGGAGGTTTAGGTTTCTGTCACTCCAGCAACCCCACAATCAGTGACCAAATACACAATGCATCTCACTAGGCCCATAAATGGTGAAGTATCATGTAGTCGACGTTCACATGACACCACTAGTGAAATAGCACCACAACAATGTCAAACCATTAAATATTTCTCAACAATAATTCACTACTAACATCTTGACTTCTCCCATGTCCTCAAGAACTAAACGAACTACTCACAAGACATCATATGGATCATGATCAGAGGTGAAATAATGGTAAATAACAATCTGAACATAAACCTTAATTCAACGGTTCCACTCAATAGCATCAACTACAAGAGTAATCAACACCGGGAAAGTTTCCCCTATGAATATAACAAGATCCAACTCAAGATGTTACAGCTGGATGGCGTGGTGATGGTGGAGATGAGGGTACTGGTGATGGAGATGATGATGATGATGATCCCGATGAAGTCCGGTGCGATGGTGATGACGATGGCGACGATCTCCCCTCCTCGGGAAGGAATTTCCCCGGCAGATTTCTCCCTGCCGGAGAGCTTTCTCTCTCTGGTGTTCTCCGCCCCGCAGAGGCGGCTGTGTCTAACTCTGAACCCCCCCTTGACTTAGGTTTTCGGGGACGGAGGGGCGAGACCAGAGGTGGGCCAGGGCTCCCTCACACAGGGCTGGCGCGGCCAGGGGGCTGGCCACGCCACCCTAGCGTGTGGGGCCCCCCCGGCCTCTCTCGACCCCTCCTTCTGGCTCCGTGAGTCTTCTGGGAAATTATAATTTCTGGGTATTTTTCTGGAATTTTCCTGATCTTCAAAATATGGTCTCTTGGCAGTCCTTTTTCCAGCAGAATCCTGACTCCGGCAGCAACTCCTCCGATGATCATCAAACATGTGAAAACAAAGGAAATAACATAAGTAACTTATCTAAATATGAAATATATCAATGAATAACAGTAAATTATGATACAAAATAGTGATGCAAATTGGACGTATCAACCCCCCCAAGCTTAGACCTCGCTTGTCCCCAAGCGAAAACTAAACTCGGTAAACATGACCGCAGGTTTATGGAGTGAATTGTCGATAATCAAAATACGGACAAGAAGCATCACATTCACTAAGGCACAGATTATAATAGACAGCAACTTCCCTTTATAAGATATAGACTTGCAATAAGTAAAAGGGAATCACATGTAAAGATATACAAGGTAAATATAGTTGGCAATGGCAAACCTTAGTTCTTGGTCAAAGAATGGAGAACAAACTATTCTCACTTTTAGACGGAGCATTTTAAAACAGAGCTAATATAGCAAAGACTATATGCTCAACAAAGTAAACTTTTGCATTCATAGAAAACTATCAAAGATATATTCCTTCAGACAAAAGCATTATACAAAACAAGGAAGATAATCAACATGATTAAACAGATCAACATATGGATGAGTGAAACATAACAACTCCAATGCTTGCTTGAGACAGAGGGAAATAGGTTGACTCAACATAAAAGTAAAAGATAGGCCCTTCACAGAGGGAAGGAGGGATTAAACATGTGCTATAGCTTTTCATTTGTAAAACAGAGGTAAAATGTTATTTTGAGAGGTGGTTGCTTTTGTCAACGACTAGCAACGGAGTTCTTGATATCTTCCATACTAAACAAGTGAGAGCGGTTCCGAGATGTTTTGATTAATTGGCACTTTGGTGCTCTTTTATAGCTTTGCACTCCTCCCCACCTTTTCCTTTCTCAAACCATGGCTAACCGATTCCATCGGGTGCAGACCAACTTTCACATTCCATTGGAGGAGTGCCTTTTTCTTTCTTTTTCTTTTTGAGATTATAATGGTCTGACCAGCTCCCTTGCAAAATTAATGACGAGCAGATGAAGCTGCCTAGTCGAGGGGTACTTAATTTAGTATTGAAGATAACAAACCCATCCACTATGTCCTCATGAGCTAAAAACAGTGGCACAAAATGAGAAGTGTTTGAAAGTTTTTGAAAGGTAGCACATGAAAATTTACTTGGAATGGCTTGAAATACCATGCATAGGAATTTATAGTGGACTCTTTGGAAGTGACTTGGCTTTTGGGAGTTGGATGCACAAGAGGTATTTCCTCTCAGTACAGGTTTTTGGCTAGCAAGGCTGGGTAGCAAGCATAAGAGTTGCATGAAACAAACATACATACATATAATAAGAATAATCATGCAAACTCTCTTGAAGGTACAACAATTTTAACTTTAAGAATATCAATACATATAAGACAAACATAAGGAAAACTGAAGTGATGTGACTACAAGCACTTCTTTATTCTTTTTCTACTCAAACCGCAAGGTAAAGTTGCTACTGACCAAGCTAGGTTTGCCAAAACCAACTAAATTTACTCAAGCTCCCAATGTGATACCAATACCAATCAACAAGACTAATCACATAAGAGAGATTGCAGACTAACATAAAGTGTGTGAAAAGTAAACGATAAAACTTCTCATTAATATTTTATTACCGCAACTCACACCAAGGGATACATAGATAACTGACTAAGGAGGATATTTCCAACTGCAAACTATTTTATATGATAACTTCTCTATTCATGATAAGGCTCTACTTGAAAAGTAAAAGAGCAAAGGGTAATGATGTGATACCGCGGCACTCCCCCAAGCTTGGAACAAGCCAAGGGGATGCCTATACCGATGATGAATTACTCCTTTGGTGGTATTGGAAGCAGCCTTGGATTAATGAAATATTCCTGCATCTGGTGAAGCCTGAGATTCTCTTCTTGAAGCATCCCTACCTCCCTCTTCAAGGTTTGATAATTAGTGCAAAGCTCAAAAGTGACTAGCATTCCATGTTCTATCTCGGGCATGGAATCAAGATCCAAAACATGATATGTTGGTCCCTGCAGATCATGATAAAAGATACGCCTAGCTTTTGTTGGTACTTCCCAAGGAGGATTTTTCGGCCTTGCTCTTCCAAAACCTCGCTCCTCTCTCCACTTCTGGAGCAGGTGATCATCCACATAGGGCCTTTTGCCCTTGTTGTCACTTGAAGAGGCCATGGCTCCCCCAAGCTTAAGATCAACTCCTGACACAAACAGCTCAAAACAAAACGCGACGAGAAAACGATATACAGACCTCGGGGACTCCGGGGGGTTAAATAGGCGAAAATTATACATCGAAACGAAACCACAGGAGGAAACCGGGACAGAAACGAGTTCCGGTGTGTTCTCACACGTAGGTGGCGCGGCCAGGGGTGGGCCCGCGCCACCCATGTGTGAGATACACACGGACTTCGTTTCCTCCCCGTCTTCGTCTCATGATTTTTCATATTTAGTAAAAACAGCAAAAATATTAAAAGAAGAACTTTTCGCGAAACTTTTCTGACTAGAACTGTTACCTATTCGAAAGCGAACTCTGCAGGTTCCTGCAGTTTGTCTTGGATATAATCTTCCGGAGAAACTGTTTCAATAACATCAACATCTTCATTATAAGAATCTCTAGAAATATAATGTTTGAGTCTTTGCCCATTCACCACTTGTGTAGAATCATCTTTCAATGAAGCAATCTTTATAGCACCTGAGCGGTACACTTCCACAATAACATATGGTCCTTCCCATTTAGGGAGTAATTTACCTGCAAAAAATCTGAGACGAGACCTATACAATAGAACTTTCTCACCAACATGGAACTCTCTCTTAAGAATCCTCTTATCATGCCATTGCTTGACTTCCTCTTTGAAAAGTCTGGCATTCTCATACGCTTCGTTTCTCCACTCATCTAGAGAACTCAAATCTAACAACCTCTTCTTACCGGCTAGTTTAAAATCTCTATTAAGCTCTCTCACTGCCCAAAAAGCTTTGTGTTCTAATTCTAAGGGCAAGTGACACGCTTTTCCGTAAACCATCTTATAAGGAGACATTCCCATGGGATTCTTATAAGCAGTTCTATAAGCCCATAAAGCGTCGTTTAACTTACTAGCCCAGTTTTTCCTAGATTTATTAACAGTCTTTTGCAAGATAGACTTGATCTCTCTATTTGAAAGCTCTACCTGCCCACTAGTTTGGGGATGATAAGCAGAAGCAATCCTATGGTTGACATCATACTTAGCAAGAGTTTTTCTAAAACTACCGTGAATGAAATGAGAACCTCCGTCCGTCATAAGATATCTAGGCACTCCGAACCTAGGAAAAATAACACCTTTAAGCATTTTTAACGAAGTCTCACCATCGGCACTCTTTGTAGGTATGGCTTCTACCCATTTGGTAACATAATCAACAGCAACAAGTATATGGGTATAGCCTTTTGAAGGGGAAAAAGGACCCATAAAGTCAAATCCCCAACAATCAAACGGTTCAATAACAAGAGTGTAATTCATAGGCATTTCATTGCGTCTAGAAATATTACCAACTCTTTGACATTCATCACAAGATAACACATACCTTCTGGCATCCTTAAAGAGGGTTGGCCAATAAAAACCTGATTGAAGAACCTTCTGTGCGGTTCTATCTCCAGCATGATGCCCTCCATAGGCACTGCTATGGCATTTTCTTAATACCTCTTGTTGCTCATATTCCGGTATACATCTTCTCATAATACCATCAACTCCTTCTTTATATAAATGTGGGTCATCCCAAAAATAATGCCTCAAGTCATAGAAGAATTTTCTTCTTTGCTGAGCTGTAAAGGTTGGAGGCAAATACTTGGAAACAATAAAGTTAGCATAATCAGCATACCAAGGAAGGTCTCGTGAAGTTACATTAATTGCAGCCAACTGTTCATTTGGAAAACTGTCATTAACAGGAATAGGATCAAAAGAAATGTTTTCCAATCTAGACAAGTTGTCAGCCACAGGATTTTCAGCACCTTTCCTATCTACGATATGCAAATCAAACTCTTGTAAAAGCAACACCCATCTAATAAGCCTAGGCTTAGCATCCTTCTTAGTCATGAGATATCTAATAGCAGCATGATCAGTATGAATAGTAACTTTAGAATCAACAATATAAGATCTAAACTTATCACAAGCAAAAACAACAGCAAGAAACTCTTTCTCAGTAGTGGCATAATTTTTCTGAGCAGCATCAAGAGTCTTACTAGCATAATGAATAACATTCAACTTATTATCTATGCGCTGTCCAAGGACAGCACCAACAGCAAAATCACTAGCATCGCACATAATTTCAAACGGTAAATTCCAATCAGGTGGTTGAACAATAGGAGCAGTAGTTAAAGCCTTCTTAAGAGTTTCCAAAGCTTCCTTACAATCATCATCAAAGACAAATGGTACATCCTTTTGAAGAAGATTAGTAAGAGGCTTTGAAATCTTAGAGAAATCTTTAATAAACCTCCTATAAAAACCAGCATGACCAAGAATACTATGAATACCTTTAACATCCCTTGGACAAGGCATTTTCTCAATCGCCTCCACTTTTGCTCTGTCAACTTCAATGCCTCTTTCAGAAATTTTATGTCCAAGGACAATTCCTTCATTTACCATAAAGTGGCATTTCTCCCAATTAAGAACAATGTTAGTTTCTTCACACCTTTGCAAAACTTTATCAAGGTTGTGCAGACAATTATCAAAAGAAGTTCCATAGACGGAGAAATCGTCCATGAAGACCTCCACAATTTCTTCACAAAAACCATGAAAAATAGCAGACATGCATCTTTGAAAAGTAGCAGGAGCATTGCATAAACCAAACGGCATACGTCTATAAGCATAAGTTCCATAAGGACAAGTAAAAGTGGTTTTCTCTTGATCATCCTTCTTAACAGCAATTTGAGAAAAACCAGAATAACCATCAAGGAAACAAAAATGGGTCTTCTTAGACAACCTTTCTAGCATTTGATCTATAAATGGTAAAGGGTAATGATCTTTCTTAGTAACTTTGTTTACCTTCCTATAATCAATGCACATTCTATAACCAACTACTACCCTCTGAGGAATAAGCTCGTTATTCTCATTAGGCACAACAGTCATACCTCCTTTCTTAGGAACACAATGAACAGGACTAACCCATCTACTATCAGCAATAGGATAAATGATACCAGCATCAAGGAGCTTTAATACCTCATTTCTTACCACATCCTTCATCTTCAGAATTAGGCGGCGTTGATGCTCTACAACTGGCTTTGCATCTTTCTCCATATTAATGGCATGCTGACATAAGGTGGGAGAAATCCCTTTTAAATCATCAAGAGTATACCCCATAGCTCCTCGATGTTTCCTCAATATCTCCAATAATCTTTCTTCTTCCTTTCCTGAAAGTTTAGAGCTAATAATAACAGGATATATTTTCTTATCATCAATATAAGCATATTTGAGGTCATCAGGCAAAGGCTTTAATTCAAACACAGGATCTTCTTTAGGCGGCAAAGTGGTACCAAGATCCTCCACAGGTAGATTATGCTTGAGTAATGGTGGTTGACGAAGGAGAATATCATCAATCTCTTCTCTTTCCTTGCTAAAAACATCACTTTCGTGATCTTCCATGAATTGCTGCAAGGCATTATTAGGAGCAAGAGCAAAAGAAGCAAGCTATTCCACTCGAAAATTTTCATTAGGCGTATCATTTTCATAAGAAGTCTTAGCAAACTTGGAAAAATTAAACTCATAAGACTCTCCATTAAACTTAGTAAAAAATTTCTCCTTCTTACAATCTATCACTGCGCCACAAGTGTTCAAAAAGGGTCTACCAAAAATAATAGGACAGGTTTTACTAGCCTCCTTACCAAGTACTAGAAAATCAGTAGGGTATTTAGTCTTACCGCAAAGAACTTCCACATCTCGGACAATACCAAGAGGCCAAACTGTCTCTCTATTAGCAAGCTGAACAACCACATCAATATCTTCAAGTTCACAAGCGCCAATCTCGTGCATAATTTCTTTATAAAGCTCCAAAGGAATAGCACTTGCACTAGCACCAATATCACATAAGCCATAATAACAATGATCTCCAATCCTGACAGAAATAACAGGAACACTTGCTTTCCTGTGCTTTTTAGGATGTGAAAGAATATTAGAAGCATCTTCACAAAAAAGAATATATTCATCCCCTACATCTTTAGTAACAAGATCTTTCAATATAGCTACAGGAGACTTAATAGTAATTTGCTCATCGGGTTCTGTAGCTTTCTTAGTACTTTTATTAGACACACTTACCAAAGTAGAATACTTCTTTACCTTAGCAGGAAAAGGTGTCTTCTCAAAATAAGGTTCAGGCACAAGGCTATCAATAGTACAAACTTCAGTAGCCGCAGCAGGAATATGACTAATAGAATCTTTATAAGGCGCATGATATTTGTTCCAATCTTTCTTTGGAACATCAATATAAGAGGCAAAAGCCTTAAGACAATTAGCAAGTATGTGTGAATCAAGACCATAAGCAACGCTAACTCTATGAAAGTCATTGGTTCCCATAAAAGATTTAATGCATTCATAATCATAGTTTATACCTGACTTCGTACCTTTGTCGTTTTCCCATCCTTCAGCATTCTCTTGTATACGGTCAAGAAGTTTCCACTTAGCATCTTCTTTCATATGAGTAAATGATCCAAAGCAAGAAGTATCCAAATAATCCTTATCAAGGAGAGTGAGCCGCGCATAAAAATTATTAATAACAATATTATTGGGGAGCTCATGAATGGGGCATTTGAGCATTAGTAACTTCAATCTCCCCCACGCTTGGGCAATACTCTCTCCATCATGAGGCCAAAAATTATATATCCGATTACGGTCTTTATGAATTTCACTTGGAGGATAAAACTTGGAATAAAAGAGAGGCACAATATCCTCCCATGCCATAGATGGACCATCTTGGAGTAGTCGATACCACTCTTCAGCTCTGCCTTTCAATGATATAGAGAATAATTTCTTCTTAACCTGGCTTGGTGAAATGCTTGCACACCTGAACAACTCACATAATTCATGTATAAATAATAAGTGATCAACCGGATGGACAGTTCCATCTCCTGAATAGCAGTTATCCATAATTCGCCCAACAATTTTCATAGGTATTTTAAAAGGATCAATTTCAGCAGGCGGTGGCGGTGGTGGTTCTTCCGCATGTGCAGCAGTAGTAGTAGTAGTAGTAGATGTGTTTCCAAATAGGAAACCAAATGGAGAGTTCTCCATAGCAGAATAAAATAAAAGACAAAATAAAACAATACTCACAGTGACGGTTACCTTTACCAATTCCACTCTTCAATAGCGCTACACTCCCCGGCAACGGCGCCAGAAAATAGTCTTGATGACCCACAAGTATAGGGGGTGTATTGTAGTACTTTTGATAAATAAGAGTGTCGAACCCAACGAGGAGCAGAAGGTGTTGATGAGCAGTTTTGATCAAGGAATCACTATAAATACTAGCAAACAGGTTTTCAGGGGTATTTGGTAATACGAGTAAATAAAGTGCGAGTAAATAAAAGACAGTAGTAACAATTGCAGCAAGTGGCCCAATCCTTTATTCAGCAAAGGACAAGCCGGTTGTGTTCTTATAATAACCAAACGTTCTCGAGGACACACGGGAGTTTTCTGTCAAGAGCTTTCGCTTCATAGAGCCAATAGTATTTATTGGTTTGGTAAGTGTTATGGGGGTGAACCTGTGCTAGCGCACTACCCTTACTAGGATAAATACACACTTGTGATTATACCCCTTGCAAGCATTCGCAAATACAAAAAGGTAATTAAGATAAATCTAACCACAGCCTTAAACTCTAGGATCCTACGCTCCCTGGTGCAATGGTTTCCCAACGGAGGTTTAGGTTTCTGTCACTCCAGCAACCCCACAATCGGTGACCAAATACACAATGCATCTCACTAGGCCCATAAATGGTGAAGTATCATGTAGTCGACATTCACATGACACCACTAGTGAAATAGCACCACAACAATATCAAACCATTAAATATTTCTCAACAATAATTCACTACTAACATCTTGACTTCTCCCATGTCCTCAAGAACTAAATGAACTACTCACAAGACATCATATGGATCATGATCAGAGGTGAAATAATGGTAAATAACAATCTGAACATAAACCTTAATTCAACGGTTCCACTCAATAGCATCAACTACAAGAGTAATCAACACCGGGAAAGTTTCCCCTATGAATATAACAAGATCCAACTCAAGATGTTACAACGGGATGGCGTGGTGATGGTGGAGATGAGGGTACTGGTGATGGAGATGATGATGATGATGATCCCGATGAAGTCCGGTGCGATGGTGATGACGATGGCGACGATCTCCCCTCCTCGGGAAGGAATTTCCCCGGCAGATTTCTCCCTGCCGGAGAGCTTTCTCTCTCTGGTGTTCTCTGCCCCGCAGAGGCGGCTGTGTCTAACTCTGAACCCCCCCTTGACTTAGGTTTTCAGGGACGATGATGTACGCGGAGGGGCGAGACCAGAGGTGGGCCAGGGCTCCCTCACACAGGGCTGGCGTGGCCAGGGGGCTGGCCGCGCCACCCTAGCGTGTGGGGCCCCCCTGGCCTCTCTCGACCCCTCCTTCTGGCTCCGTGAGTCTTCTGGGAAATTATAATTTCTGGGTATTTTTCTGGAATTTTCCTGATCTTCGAAATATGGTCTCTTGGCAGTCCTTTTTCCAGCAGAATCCTAACTCCGGCAGCAACTCCTCCGATGATCATCAAACATGTGAAAACAAAGGAAATAACATAAGTAACTTATCTAAATATGAAATATATCAATGAATAACAGTAAATTATGATACAAAATAGTGATGCAAATTGGACGTATCAGCTACCCAGCTTCTTCTGGCCATCTTCACAAGTTGGGTACAACAATTTGTTGTGGTCCTGTAACATCTGCTCGAACTGCAACCTCTTCTTTTCTGTGTCGCAGCCTCGCCGTGCATCAAAAATGACCTGGCCAAGATCATCAGCGGGCTCATCTAGTTCCCGTTCTTCACCCTGATCTTCTTCTTCATTGTCTTCCATTGCTGTATCAGTATACTCAGGGAACATAGATCTGTAGTTGTCATCATCGTTCTCTTCTTCATTGTCGTCTTCCATCATAACCCCTCTTTTTCTGAGCTTGGTCCAAACATTATAGCCAGACATAAAACCAGACCGAAGCAGGTGGCTCTAAATGACTCTTGAGGAAGTGTAATCCTTCTCATTCCAACATTCAACACATGGACAAAACATATAGCCACCACCATGCTTGTTTGCCTCAAACGCATCTCGAAAAGAATGCACGCCTTCTCTGTAAGCGGCTATGCGTCGATCACTGTACATCCATGGATGGCTCATCTGCATCATACAACAGTATATCAAATGCAATCACGATCCTAAAAATTAGTACCGCATGGTCTAAACGAGGAAATATAGTTGCTAACCTTTTAGAATAAGTGAAAATAAAGAGGAAGAGGCTTAAGCGTGGCTCGGGCACCTCATATCGTAGTTGTGTTCGGTGAACTAACGTGGCATCGCTCTAACACACATTTCAACAAACACCTCTAGTGCATAGGAATGAAATAGAGAACTAGCACAAACCCACACTCCCCCATCCAAGAAAAATACAAGGGAGAGGGGAGAGGGGCTGCGGCCATATATATAGGCAGAAGCCTTTAGTCCCGGTTTGGGACACAAACCGGGACTAAAGGGGGCGCACATGCGGGCCGCCCACCGCATAGCCCTTTAGTCCCGGTTTGTGTCTCAAACCAGGACTATAGGGTTGTAACGGACCGGGACTGAAGGCTGCCGTGCGGGTGGGCGAATTTGGGGCGACGTGGCCAGGCCTTTAGTCCTAGCCCAGATTACGGCCGGGACTAAAAGCGCCTGACCAAAGGCCCATTTTCCACTAGTGAATAAGATAGATTAAGATAATGAAAAGGAATCAGTGGTGCTGATAGGGGGTTAATTGTCAGCAAGAGTGGGGGTGCTGGCGGCCGCAGGTATGTTCATTGGTTCCTGAAAAAAATATGCAATCCCAAGCGATGACCTCGCCTCTATAGCGCATATTTGGCTCGACACGACACGTGTGCATGCCGATCCATGGAAATGCTCCCCCCACTCCCAGGACTATGCCATCAGCTGACCTTGGCCGCAGTTGACGACATGTCTTGCCCTGCGCGCAAAGCAGAAATAATACTACCTCTATCTTAAAATAAGTGATGTGGATTTATTTAAATTTGTATGTATCTAAATCTCTACTAATAGGATTGCTAGAGGTATGGTCTGTGGCTGTCATAAAATACGTTTCCATTCACCAAAAGTACGCTTTTGTCCCATCAGAAAATTACCCACCAATGCCACCGTTAAGTCAAATAACGGTTCACATCACCGCAGGCTCCCCTGTCCTCTCTCTCTCATCTAATCGCAGTGGTACTTCTGAGATGGCCGATAGCAAAGGAGCTAAAGCGGCGTGGGGTGATCCCTCGCGTGCTTGCATCTCTCTTACCTCAAACTTCATGCACGTCGGCTATGTCGCCCCCAGGCAAAACCACCGCACGCAGCCCTAACTCGCGGCACCGGCGGCCTTCACTCGGAAGCCGCGTGCGCCAGTGGGGAGCTTGGTGCCAAATCCATGATGGCCACACTGTAACTCGGATGCATCTCGATCTACCTAGATAATTCGTACGTACCTACTGGGGAGCTCGGTGCCAAATCCATGACGGCCACGCTGCAACTCGGATGCATCTCGATCTACCTAGATAATTCGTACGTACCTACTTGGATGATACTGCTACTTGCTAATGAATATTCCAGATTAGTGGATTCATAGTTGGGGTGTTTCACTTCCCTCTTGTCCTATCCTATGTAGGAGAGTGAGAGAGATTGGGAATAGAGAGAGCTTGAGAGAGGGAAAAAGAAGATCGTATGTAGGAGTGAGAGAGATTGGGAATGGAGAGAGCTTGAGAGAGGGGAAAATCAGATCGAGTTACGCTGCACCATAGATTGGCTAGATCTTTTTTTAGAGATATTGGAAACTGCTAGATGTTGCATCAGTTTGTAACCTTTAGAGTACAAGGACCAAATTAATTATCTAACTTGGGGACTTTAAGCATACCCACAGATTATGTTCTTAGCTGATTCGAGAGAGAAGAATGAATTGACTGGTATTCAGGATTAATTGCTACAGGGATTAGACTATGTTGTGCAGCTGATTACTGTCTGCTATGTTGACTGCTGTAGGTATTGTTAGGTGATTGTTGTAATGTGTGAATTTTGTAAAGATGGAACAAGCCAGATTTCAGTCAAGATATGTCTAAAACTCCATCATACTAATGAGATGTCCCATTTATCAATTTTCTCATGTTAGTATTATGCCTCATAATGTGGAATTGGAGATATGAACATTGGTAAACCTTTAGTTTAAAGTCATAGCCTTCAGTTGAAAAAGAATCTCTACCTACTAATGTTGTAGCATTTTCAGGTCTGTAAGTTGTAGCGTACCTTTGCTTTACTTGTGCTAGTCCTGGATCGACAGCTAGCACACACAGTTACAAGATGAAATATCAAGAATACAAAGGTCTTTATTACAATGCTTGATCCACAAATAACATAGTCTTTTACAACTCAATAAGGCGCAAAGCCACAAACTTATTACAACTCTAGAAAAACGACTAAGTAAATGAACTACAAGTCTTCTTTTCTTCAAAGCTCCGCAGGCAGACGTGTTGGACGAAGACTCGTGACCGTAGCACAGTAATCTTCAATCTTCATAGTAGCCACCTGCAACATGATATGTTGTAGCCACGGAGGGTCAATACATTGAATGTATTGGCAAGATGTCACTTTGGTGGACTCAATGGCACCTACACTTATATGATATTTGGCCAGGTGGATTTTAACTTAGCAAAAAGCAAGCCTTTTCATATCTTTGTAAAACTCAGATTTTTTCCTTAGCAAAATTTTGTCCAGAAGGAACCTTTTCTACCCAAGTTTACCCATCAAGTTTTTAACTTAGAGAAATTGGGGTGAGGAGATTCTTGAACAGCTTCAACATCACTTCACTCAGAATTGTCCATGACCGGGGACACGGCTAAGTACTTAGTTCTAAACACTCTGCAGAGGTGGTACACTTTTCCCACAAGACTTAGTTAACCCATTTTGCCATGAGACTCATTTTGCCTCAAATGGCCAACTGAAAACTAAGACAAGGCCTTTCAGAAGCATTCCCTCGGACCAAACGGATGCGTTCCATCCTACCAACATCTACCACCCTCTGTCCGCCTGGCTCGAGTTCTTGCAGCTTAGTTGACCAAGACAGAGCCCATATGTCTTGTGGTTGCACTGGAAGCTTCATGACTTGAACGTCTCCAATATCTTTGCTCCTGGGTGGCCGTCCACAAGTGAGATACACCTGGCGGTTCAGAGGTTTGATGACATGACCCCAGGGAACCACTCAACATAACCCAAACAAAGTCACATCCACCCAGGTGATTCATTAACTTAGTTGTTTTCTTAGTTTTTGGAAAACAAGGTTTTTCAACTCTTTGCCAAAAACATATGTTAACCCTTCCCACAACAAGTGTAAAATCAAAGTCCTATAGCAGCAGCAATTCTACTAGGAGATGCAAAGCTAGGCAAGCTAGACAAAAACTTAGCATAAAATCTAGCAAGCTAAAGATAAGAAATCATAAAAACACCTATACATGCATCTTCTACTAGAGTAGCTACAAGACCAAAACTTTCAGTGGGACAAGGGAGTGTCGTGGTTTCGTCAACAGATCTGCCATAGAGGTAGGGGTATGGCGGTTTGTGGAAGGGGGTGAACACGGAGGAGCGATTCAGGACGGTGGTAGCACGAGTTTACCCAGCTTCAGATTCCGCAATGGTGGCGAGACCCTACGTGCTGCTATAATTCACTAAATGGCAACATGTGCTCGATTACAATGATGAGGTTGGCTGTTTCGCTATGTGATTGGCCGTATGACTCTAATCTTGCCTCAAGGGCTGCCCCACGCCGGGCTTATAAAGGCGCCTGGCGTGGGCTACACGTTGATACCGGAGCGGATACAACTTGGAGTCCTAGACTAAGTCCTCTGCGTGTGCTACAAGGCAACCCGCCATGGGCCATCTCCGAACCTGCCATGGGCCTGTCATCAGCAATCCGCCATGGGCCTATCTTTGGATCCACCATAAGCGCCTGCGTCCAGTACCGCCGTGGCAATTTCAGCAACTGGGCCGCCCAGTAAGGCAAATCCGCCATACCACCCCTGATGGGCCACCCTGGCTTGCTGATTTAGGACTACATCGCTGGTATACCTATTTGGTATATCCCCAACAGTAGCCCCCAGGGAACTTCAAGATTGCCATCTATATCCGCCATGCATGTTCTTGGTGAGTTATTTCTGCCATAGCTCTTTTGCATCGGGATGGCGGTTATCTTGATGCTCCTTCATTCATCTATCAATCCGCCGTAAATAACGGATCAAGCGATGTAGTCATCCTAGCGAGATTTTCGGGATCCGTTGGATCATACCGTTGAAATCCGCTGTAAATCTCGGCACACAGTTCCTTCTAGGGCAAGACTTACAGTGCACGCACTGCTTTCACCAAGTTACTTTTTTACCCCTGGACACATGTCGCCAGATTAGGGTTTCTACGATCAGGACGAACGGTGGTGATGGCAGGCACGAATCTTGAGGCCCGGGGTCTATATATACTCCGGCCTCTCACCCTCGGCCAGTCACCCCTCATTCGCCTCCGTCGCATTCTCTCTCCTCAGCGCCGCCACGAGAGCTTCATCATCTCCGATGAGCCACCGCGGAAAACCTCACCGCCGGCAGCTTTTTCCGCCACAAGCTGGCATCGTCTTCCTCGTCTTCGCTCGAAATCTTAGAAGTCATTACCGCCACGCCACTAGCCGCCATGGAACCTGAATCACCTCGCCAAGCCTCTAAGTCCGAAGCTACTGAAGGCTCTGTGCGGTCCTCTGATATAGAGTCCGCCATGCCCGAGACCTCGGGAGGAGATTGGGACCCCTGCAATGTAAATGAGGAAATTCTATCCTCCTTGGAACAAGAAGGCCGCATAGCTGCTAAGGAGATTTCCAGATGGCGGGTCGAGCCTGGTGCAACAATGCCAGCTCCTTCAGAAGAAGAGGTCGTCATACTGAAGTCCCTCATCGATCGTGGCCTCAGTCTTCCGCCATCATACTTCCTGAAGGGCGTTCTTCGGCACTACAGGTTACAGCTACACCACATTGCTCCAAATAGCTTCACTGCTCTAGCGGGATTCGTCGCGCTATGCGAAGGGTATCTGGGTATCAGCCCACGCGGCGATCTATTTCGCCTATATTTTAATATCTGCCATAACCGAGACACGAACGGGGATCCTCGCAATTGCGGATCAATCTCCTTTGTTCCTTAGAAAGGGAAATCCTACCCTTACATTATCCCTCATGACTCTGCAAAGGGATGGCGGGGATCCTTCTTCTATCTGGCTGATCAGGCCCATCCTGAAAGGAAGTTTGGCCTTTGGTCTTTTGCTGATGGCCCCACCGAGGAGCAGGATAGCTGGGGCGTCATGGACGATTTTACAATGGATGATGAATGCCAATTATGCTCATGGCAGATTTCGAAACTTGTCTTTTCTGGACTGACAGGTGCTGATACCATCCACTGCTGGATCTCACAATGGATTCAGCCTCTTCAATACCGCCCAGCCTTGATGTGCGATTATAGCGGAGTTGACGATCTCCAGCGCTATTCCAAGGAGGAACTATCTGCTGACGAGATAGAGCTTCGGATCCGCAGCATCATTAAGGTGGGGCAGGATGAGCCTCTGAAGCGAAAGATCCCAATGTATGAGAATGGCAGTTGTCCAAAGGTGAGTGTTTCTCCTTATTCCGCCATAACAGCTAATTTTCTTGAATAACTTCGCATTCCTCCGCAGCTTTCTTCCCTGCCACCATCTGAACTGAGCCGTCTCGTCCGCTATCCTCGGACAAAGGAGCTTACTGACGATGAGGACGAGACATCCTCGTCTCCAAAAAGACAGAAGGTGGCAGAGGAAGAGGTAGTGGCGGATGAACCTATCACGGCGGTTCCTCATGGCGTTCGCGGTGCTAGCGGGCGCATTCGTGGGCTAGGCAAGAGAGTCATCTCTCGCCATTCGTCCCCTGCTCTTTGCGGCCATCTAGACACTGTGCCCGAACATTCCACCACTATAAATCTGCCGGAGAGGAAGTAAGGATAATCATAGCTTACCTTCATACCATGTATAACTTGACTACTCTAATCTGTCTCTTTTGCGCACAAAAGAAGAAAGGTTTCTGGCCAGAAACCTCCAAGGACCAAGCCGTCTCCTGCTGCCATTCCACCTACACCGGATGCTCCTGCTCATCCAACTGGGCCTTCCACTTCCTCTCAGCATACTAGCAAGGTGGCGGATGTTCCAGAGAAGACTGGTGAACCATTAGACCGCCCTGCTAAAGGTGCCAAGAAAGTAAGTTTTAGCAGAAAAGCAGTCCAGATGGACGCAGGAGCTGGGGAGGCCTCAAAATGGAAGAAGAAATCAGAGGCTCTTTTCCGCCTTGATAATTTACAAGAGGAGGCCAGTAACAATGTGTCATCTGCTATGACAGTGTTTGTTCAGAGAACCAGTCTTGTTAAAGAGGTATGTACTCCCAGTAGCCCCCGAGCGCCATGGTGGATTTGCAAATTTCGATCCGCTATGGGGCTTCAAGAGTGACTTCTGTAATTTTTAAATAGCTTAGCCCTCGAGCGCTGGTAGTTCACACTGTGCTCTATAGAGAACTTTTTAATTTTCATACTGAGTAGCCCCCGAGCGTTATGGCAGATAACTATCTGGCATAAAGCTCCTAGGAAGACAAAAAATCAGCATAAGTAGCCCCCGAGCATCATGGCGGATAATTATTCTTCATGATGCTCTAAGAGTGACTAAAAAATCATCGTGAGTAGCCCCCGATCATTATGGCGGATATGTATCCGGCATGAAGCTCTAAGAGTAACTAACACTTCAATTTTGTTTTGCCAGAATTACAAGAAGGTGGTGGAAGACCTGGTCTAGGTGGTCAGCTCGCGGGAGAAGGAGCTGGCAGCCAAAAGCGCTCTTGTGGCAGATTTGCAGCAGCAGCTTGAGAATAGCGGTACTTTACCTTAACAAGCTTATTTTCCTTTATGCTTATTCAATCAATGCTGAGCTGATGAAATTCTGCCATGCAGATGCTGCCAAGCTCAAGTCCACACTTGAGGGAATGAAGAACGGCCATGCCATTGCGATGGATGGGCTGAATGAACAGCTCTGGAAATCACTGGCTGAAAATGCCACCCTCGAGAGGCAGCTGAAGGACCAGGAGAACCAGGGCAACAAGAAGGACAAGGAGATAGCGGACCTCCGCAAAGCCGCCGCTGATTTTGAGAAGCGGCGTGAAGGTTTTAACGAGCTCCTCCATCACTTCCAGGACAACTTGCTAGGTACCATTTCTTCTTATAATGTAAAGTTTTTCAATTTCTGCTATGCCGTGCATGATGTGTCTTCTTTTTCCGCTATGCAGTCGCTTTGGGGCAGGGCGAGATGGACACCGCTGAGGGCTTGCGCATGGCCACCGACGCAGTGAGGAAGGAGCTTGATGGCCTTCTCAGCGCTGGTCGCCAAGTGTGCGGGAGCCTGCAGATAGCGGGTTCTTCCAACCTCTCCGCCATCGTGCTCACACAGAAGCTTCTGCTGGTGCCAGGGCTGGCGGCGGACTGGAAATTGTCCTCTGCTCGGGGTGGTGCCAGGACAGCGTTGACCTTGGCGAAGGCCAACTATCCCGAGATGGACCTGGACCAGCTCACCTCCGGCATCCCGGAGAGCGGCGAGGATGGCGCGCCGGTGGACGAGGCCACCATCCGGCAGAGCGTGCTTGGATACGATCAACGGTGTGCCCTTGGCACTCAGTTGAACGTATACTATGAAGCATACGAGCTGCAAGGGTCGCCAAGCCAGGCTTCGGCATCTGCCTCCGCGGCAACTGCAGGTGGTGATGGCGGTGACGAGGTGTCCTCCAAGGTTCCGCCATCTTCTTGAGATGTGCCCTGCGATATGGCAGGAAAAATACTTTGCATTAATTCAGCCCCTGAGTGGGTCTGTAATATAAACTTAAACTGCGTGTGAATGCTTGTGCACTGCAACTGATCTGCTTGTGGCGGATCAATGGAATGCTTTTGAACTCTTGCAGTTTGTTTTTTATGAAGTGGTTTAATTGCGCGAAGAAACTGCCAGGCCTAATTTTATGCAACTTGCAGTTTTTGCCATGCCCAAAAACAACACTTGAAATTTTTTTCACGTGTAGGATTATGCGATCCGCCATCCGGCTCTCTGTGCTTGACTTTTCATGAGATGGCGAAATATTCACACGAACAATCTGCTAGGGCGATGATACTTAATAGTAACTGCCCAGAACTCATAGTAGATGGCGGCTTAGATCGTCAAAAAGTCACTACTCTGGAATCCACACAGAGAACATCGGATGAAGATCAAAACATAAAAAAGCTACGCGGACCGCTTATGGCGGATTTAAAAGAGACACAAGTGCAAAGCACAATTGCGCAAAAGGTTCTATACAATCTAAATGAACAATAAAGGAGGTAAAAGACTCAGAAAAAATCAAGAGTGAACCAAATGCTTTATTTCATTGATCATATAGTGATGCCTAGTACATAGCTAGAGAGGTGCTAAGTGTAGAAAGGATGTAGCTGTGCGATGTTCCATGGACGATCTATCTCATCATAGATATCGTCAGGGTCTCTTCGTTTGCGCTTCTTACTTGGTCGCTTATCTAGCTCGCGAATATCAACGAGGTAGTAGGAACCATTCAGTAGAGCTTTGCTGATGACGAAGGGTCCTTCCCAAGCCGGGGATAGCTTGTGGGACTTCTGCTGTTTGAGGCGTAGCACTAGGTCACCTTCTTTGAATGAGCGTTGGCGAACTCGCCTGCTGTGATAGCGGTGGAGATTCTGCCGGTAGATGGCGGATCTCTGGGCTGCTAGGTCCCGTTCTTCTTCCAGCAGGTCCACAGATAGTTGTCTGGATGCTTCTGCATCTTCTTCCTTGTAGGCGTCGACTCTTGGAGAATCGTACTGAACATCACTTGGCAAGATTGCCTCTGCTCCGTAGACTAAGAAGAAAGGGATAAGGCCAGTTGATCTGTTTGGCGTGGTCCGTAGACTCCACAACACAGATGGCAACTCTTCTGCCCAGGCTCCAACTGCTCTGTGTAGCGGTGCTTCTAGGCGTGGCTTGATCCCTGACATGATTAGTCCGTTGGTCCGCTGAACTTGGCCATTAGACTGTGGATGTGCCACAGATGCTAGGTTAAGGCGGATTCCATTGTGATGGCAGTATTCTTCAACTTCTCCCTGAGACAGATTAGTGCCATTATCGGTGATGATGCTATGTGGGATGCCGAATCTAACCATAATGTCCTTGACAAATTTGAGGGCAGTTTTGCCATCAAGTTTTCGGATGGGCTTAGCTTCCACCCACTTCGTGAATTTGTCTACCGCTACCAGAAGGTGCGTAAATCCCGAAGGTGCTATTTTCTGCGGACCCACCATGTCTAGCCCCTAGACCGCAAAAGGCCAAGTTATAGGGATCGTATGCAGTTCTGTGGCGGGCATATGGGTTTTCTTGGAGTACATCTGGCAACCATGGCAGAGCTCCACAATGCGGTCTGTATCTACCTTGGCTGTTGGCTAGTAGAATCCATGGCGGAATGCTTTAGCTACTAGGGATCTGGCGGCAGCGTGATGCCCACATTCGCCTTCGTGGATCTCTCTTAGTATTTCGATTCCATCCACTTGGGATATGCACTTCATGAAAACTCCCGAGATGCTTCGTTTGTAGAGTTGGCCATCTATGATGGTGTACGCTTTGGCTCTACGCTCGACTTGTCTTTTTTCAACTTTGTCTTCGGGAAGCTTCTTGTTCGTCAGAAATTCCAGGAAGGGCTCTGCCCATGGCGGATTGCTTGGCAAAACCGCCATAACAGGGGAGCTCGCTAGCTCCGGATTTTCTGGATCAACCATCTTGACTGATGGTACTCGCAGATGCTCGAGGAATACGCCTGGCGGAACTGCCTTACGGCTAGATCCCAATTTGGACAAGGTATCGACCGACATGTTATCTTCTCACCGCACGTGTTTTATGTCGTAGCCAAGGAAACTTTTGGCCATCTCGTCCACTTCATCTCTGTATGCCGCCATGACTTCATTTCGAGCTTTGTATGTGCCAGCCACCTGCTGAGCCACAAGGTCAGAGTCTCCACAGCACATGATGTGTTGTACGCCGATCTCCTTTGCGACACGTAGCCCGTGTAGTAGCGCTTTATGCTCCGCAATGTTGTTGGTGGTGGGGAAGTGGATCTGGAGAACGTAGCTTAGCTCATCTCCCTTGGGAGATTTGAGTGTCACTCTAGCCCCCGAGCCATGTAGCAACTTTGAGTCATCAAAGTGCATCACCCAATGCTCTGGTTCTGGGACGGGCGTAGTTTCCTGCGCTTCCTTCCAATCCGCCATAAACTCCGCCAAAGCCTGAGACTTGATGGCAGTACGAGGCTTGTAGTCGATGTCGAAAGAGGCCAATTCAATGCCCCACTTCGCAACTCGTCCTGTTGTGTTGCTGTTGTTGATGATGTCCTTCAATGGGGCTTTGCTCACCACTGTGATCTTATGGTCATAGAAGTAGTGCCTCAACTTACGAGAGGCTAGGAAAACTCCGTATGCCAATTTTTGGTAGTGAGGGTAGCGCTGCTTGGATTCCGTCAGGACCTCACTGACATAGTAGACTGGTCACTGTATGCCATACTCCTGCGCTTCTTCCTTACGCTCTACCACCATGACGATGCTGACCACCCTGTTAGTTGCCGCCATGTATAGTAACATGGGCTCCTGGTCTTCGAGAGCCGCTAGGACTGGTGTAGTGGATAACACTCTCTTCAGATCCTTAAGTGCAGCGTCCGCCTCGTCGGTCCAGATGAATTCGTCTGATTTCTTCATCAGCTTGTAGAGTGGCAAAGTCTTCTCGCCAAGACGACAGATGAATCTGCTCACTGCTGCCACGCAGCCTGTGAGTCGCTGTACGTCTTTTAGGTCTATGGTCCGGGAGATGTCGAGGATTGCCTTGATCTTCTCCGGGTTAACCTCAATTCCGCGGTGGGAGATGATGAATCCTAGGAGTTGTCCAGCTGGGACCCCAAAGACGCACTTCGTTGGGTTAAGCATCATGTTGTACTTCCTAAGATTGTCAAATGTCTCTTGCAAATCCGCTATAAGGCCATCTTGCTTTTTAGACATAACGGCGATATCGTCCACATATGCGTGGATGTTTCGTCCGATTTGATCCGCCAGGCACTTTTGCATAGTGCGCTGGTACGTTGCTCCTGCGTTTTTCAGACTGAACGGCATTGTGACATAGCAATATGTGCCATAAGGTGTTACGAATGACGTAGCGAGCTGATCGGACTTTTTCATCTTGATCTGGTGGTATCCCGAGTAGGCATCTAAGAAACACAGCAGCTCTGATCCCGCCGTCGAGTCAATGACTTGGTCAATGTGAGGCAAGGGAAAAGGGTCTTTTGGACATGCTTTGTTCAGGCCAGTGTAATCTACACACATGCGTAGAACTTTTGTGTTTTTCTTAGGAACTAGCACCAGATTTGCCACCCACTTCGTATGTATCACTTCCTTGATGAAGCCTGCTTTCAACAGCTTGGAAATTTCCTTTGCTATGGCGTAGCGCTTTTCATCCCCGAAGCGTCTCATGGCTTGTCTTACTAGCTTTGAGCCAGGAATTATCTGCAGAGCGTGCTCGGCGAGTTCCCTGGGTACACCTGTCATGTCAGATGGCTGCCATGCGAAGATGTCCCGGTTCTCACGGAGGAACTCGACGAGCACGCTTTCCTATTTGGGGGACAAGTTTGTCCCAATGGCGGTGGTCTTGGCAGCATCGCCAGCAACAAGTTCCACCTGTTTTGTATCGACTGTAGGTTTGAAGGTGGGCGGGGAAGCAGAAACCTCCTGCTTGGATGCCGGCATCTCCGCGGGGTCCGTAGCAGCATGGATTTCTTTGAATTCCTCGCCGAAGAACACTGCTTCCGCGAAGGCGGCTTCTCCTTCCTCGCACTCCTTTGCCTTTCTGAAACTGCCATAAATGGTAATTATACCATCCGGGCCTGGCATCTTCAGCTGATTATAGATGTAACATGGCCTGGCATGGATGTCGGGGGATGACCCCCGGTAGGGTCAAGAGACTAGAAAGACTCAAGGTCTATGATTGACTTTGTGCCGGGTTATCACGGAAAGGGCCTGGCCGGAATATAAGAGCATCGGCCAGGCCGGCATATATGTATATCCCGGCTGTTGTCAGGATATGCCGGCATAGCCGGAATACTGATATATGTGTGCCGGCATATACTCAGATATGCCGGGCTAACCATCTTGTGTGTTGTGCAGGAGCAGGGGAGGCCGGATTACCCGACCCTCGTAGGTCGTTGGTCCGGCATATATGTCCTGGGTATGGCCAACGGTCATATCCGGGATACTTAAGTCAACCAAGGTGTCATTTCCCTACAATCAAGGAAGAAAACATCCCAGCATGGTAGCAGAGTAAAGATGGCAGGGTGCACAGTGGAGGTTACCTACCCTCACTGTGCACAAGTACAAGCTTACCTCAGAGAGGTAAGGCCACAGTTCAAGAGGTACAAGGTACAGGGATATGGCGTCCCATCGAGAGCAATCAGGGGCGAAGTCAAGGGTCTCTGCCATCGCCACCAGCTCCTGTTTGGAGTGTAGCCCTTGTCTTGTGGTCTTGTATGACCGTTGTAACCCTGGCCACCACTATATAAGGTGGCATAGGGAGCCCTGGTAAAGGGTGGGGGATCAGAAGGTTGAGCATTAGAAGGTTGGGTGATTGTTGTTGGTTGGTCACTCTGTACTCTTACACTTACCAGTTCATCTTCCTTCTCTAGCAGAGAGCTTGGAAGCACCATTGTGGTGTACTACATCGATCCATATATACAATCAGTAGAGCAGGAGTAGGGGTGTTATCTCCTTACGAGAGCCCCGAACCTGGGTAGATCAGTGTCTCTTTCTGTCGTGCTTTTTAGCTCGTTCCCCTCTCCCGAATCCTCCAGCATCTAGTCGGCCCCCATTTAAGCCATCCTATGGCATATGTTGTTTCACCACGACGACATTTGGCGCCCACCGTGGGGCCTCAGATCGATATGCTGGGCGGAGTGTTCATTCGGACGGGGTCTATGATAGCAGCTTCGGGAGTGCGCGTGGTCTCTGGCCTCGTCCAGAGGCTAGGCTCGCTCAGTTTCGTCAGTGACAACGCCGGTTGTCTCGGTGGCCGGCCGTTCCCCAGGGATGGCCGGATTATGTCTTTCGGTTCCCACGAGGTGTACGTGGGGACTGAGAGAATTTGCAGGAAGGAGGTGCTGGTGGCGTCGGATCCTCCGTCACATCGGCTGGCTCACGCTGGGCGTAGCGCTCGCTCAGTAGAGTCGGCTGAGGTGATGATGGCCGGCACATCCGTGCCGCCGGCGGAGGATGCCGGCAAAGCAGCGGCGGTCGGAGCTTCTCCTCCAGAGCCGCCGAAGGTCAAGAGGTCGGCGCGTCCTCCGTTGGAGCGTGCAGAGAACCTGGCCGGCACTTCCGGTGTGCCGGCTAGGGGCGAGGTTCTTCTTCCCATCATCGACCGGCTTCTCGAGCCGGTGCGATCCGGCGTTGATCTGGAGCAGACAAGGGAGGTCCTGGAGGGATCTCGTCAGGCCCTCGTCGACGAGGCCCTGGCCATGAACCAGGAGCGCGAACGGTTTAACCGGCAACTCCGTGAGTATGAAGCAGCCCATGGTTTTACTCCTGTAGTAATCCGGCCTAGCCGGATAGAAGAGGTTAGAACTAGAGGCAGAAATCTTAATGCTGAGATAGGAAAAGATGCTAGAGATAAGAGTCATACTGCAACTAGTACTGTGCCTAAGGTAGTCTATAGTTCGCCAGTAAAGAACCTTAGAGCAGCGGCCGAGGTAGCTAAGGATTTATCTTGTTTATCCGGCGAAGCACTGCGTGAGCAGCAAGCCCGGCTTAACCAACTTTTGTCTGAAGCTACAAAGCAGCAGGAGGCCTTTAAGAAGGCAAACCCAGGTGCCGGGGCATCCCAGTTCATTGTGTCGGCGGGAGGTGCCGGTGCGAGGTCGAGGGGCCAAGCCTCGTCCCCGCATCCCAGCGCCCGGCGTGCCGGAAGTGTGACCTCTGGCCGCCGGGACAAGCAGATCCAGGTGTACGATCCGGCTGCCGCCGGAAAGCAGGCGGTGGTGCAGAAGAGTGTCGGCCAGGCTGACAAGTATGTCGGCCAGGCTGACAAATATGTCGGCAGCAAGAAGCCCGGCCAGAGTATGCCGGCCGGGCATGAAGCAGCAGCGGCCGATGGTGGCCGGAGTAACAGTGTACTCCGGCGTCAGCAACAGGGCGCCGGAGGTACAGCGCAGCAGCAGAATGCAGGCCATCCGGGACATCGAGAGGATGACGGCAATTCCGCCCTTGCCAGGGCGGGATATCAGCAGCAGCGTCAGCAAAGCCGGCATAGTGAGCAGCATCGGCCGGAGCAGCAGCAGCAGCAGATGATCGCAGGCCCAATAGCATCCCGGCTCGGACCTCGGTCCTTGGAAGCCAACGATGCACGTTTCAGGTTGGACAAGCTCCACCAATCAGAGTTGGTGGAGAGGCAAGGAGCTCCGGGCCCTATGTGTTTCGGACCCCGGATTATGGGGGAGCCGGTGCCTTACTACTTCCAGCTCGCGCGTGGCGCGAGGACATATAATGGCAGTACCAAGCCGGAAGATTGGTTGGAGGATTACTCCACTGCGGTGAACATCGCCGGAGGAAACCTCAGATGGGCGGTACGATATGTGCCGCAGATGTTGGAAGGTCCAGCCAGGATATGGCTGAATAATTTGCCGGCCGGGAGTATCAACGGCTGGATTGATTTCGAAGAGCAGTTTGTGTCAAACTTTACCAGTACATACAAGAGGCCCAACCGTCCGCAGCAGCTGGCTAACTGCCGGCAAGGAGTGAATGAGACTGACCGTGACTATCTGACCAGGTGGTGCACGTTGCGCAATTCCTGCGAAGGAATCAATGAGCAGCAGGCCATCATGTGGTTCGCTCATGGGTGCCAGCATGGCACCATGCTGTGGCAAAAGCTTCAGAGGCAAATGCCGGCCACGCTGGCCGAAACAATCAAGATCGCTGATAGTTATGCTCTGGGAGATCCCAAGCAGCCCAGTCTCGATTCACAAGGACAGGGGCAAACCCAGGGGAACACCAGCAATGCCGGGAGATCAGGGCAGTTCTATCGCCCGGATAACCGGAATAAGAGGAGAGATGAGCGGCCGGATTATCGGTATGGCTCAGCACAAGTTGCAGCTGTGGAGGAAGAGCAAGGGGGCGCCGGCAGTAGCCAGCGTCCGAGATATGAGAACTATCAGCAGCAGCCGCAGCAGCAAGCACAGCCGTTCCAGAAGAAGAATGTCTGGACCAGCAAGAATGCCGGCGGAGCCGCCGGCTAGAAGAAGCAGTGGCCGAAGTATACTGTGGGTCTTGCCATGGACAAGCCTTGTGTGTTTCACACATTCCAGCCGGGAAAGCCGGCAAACCATTTGACAAGGAACTGTTCGTGGCTGGACGACATATTGGCAGGTCGTGCAGGTCCCTGGGGACCGGCCAGACCCTCTGTCCCGGCAGCCCCATCGCCGTTGACAGGGGCCAATACAATTGCAGTCCCGCCTAGGCCGGATAATCCTGGGAATCAGAGCAACGCCGGAAATGCCGGCGTAAATCAGGTTGACCAGGGCTATAATCCGGAATATAACGCCGGAGGCCCAGGAGCGGGCCGGAATGAGTACAAGGAGTATGATCAGAGCTATATGGTCTTTGAGACCGAGAGAACAGACAAGCAGAGCTTGTACCGCCGGAGTCTGGAGGTGAATGCCGTTATGTCGGCAGTGCCAAAGCTGATGTACTGGTCTGACCAGGCTGTTGGTTGGGACAGGGCGGATCATCCCCGGATCATGCCAAATCCCGGCGGATATGCTCTGGTGATGGATCCGACATTCGTCGGGCCGGCTAATAACGTGAGATTCAGCAAGGTCCTCATTGATAATGGAAGCAGCATCAACATCATGTATCGAGATACGATGGAGAAGCTGGGAATCAAGGAAAACATGCTGGAACCAAGCAAGACCACGTTCCACGGCATTGTGCCGGGACTTTCGTGTGCGCCGATGGGCAAGATCCGGATGGATGTCATGTTTGGCAGCCGGGATAACTGTAGGGTGGAAAACCTCATGTTCGAGGTGGTTGATCTGGAGAGCCCCTACCATGCTTTGCTGGGTAGGCCGGCACTGGCAAAATTCATGGCCTCTACGCATGTGGCGTATCTGAAGATGAAGATGCCGGGACCCAAAGGAGTGATCACCATCATTGGTGATTACAAGCGTTCGATGGCATGTGCCACCGCCGGATCTAATCTGGCCGAGACTCTGATCATCGCAGAGGAGAGAAAGAGGCTCAAGAGAGCAGTGGAGATTGCTGAGACGGTCGTGGCCGGCAAATATATGCCGGGCATGGCAAATCCCGGTGGCAGTGCTGCTTTTCAAGCAGGCAAGGAGGTAAAAAAGGTGCCTCTGGATGAAGCTTTTCCGGAGCGTCATGCCCTGGTTGGGACAAGTCTGGATCCCAAATAGGAAAGCGAGCTCATCAGCTTCCTCCGTGAGAATCGGGATATCTTTGCATGGTCTACTTCAGACCTGCAAGGTGTGCCGAGGGAGCTGGCTGAGCACGCATTGCATGTGAGACCCGAGGCTAAGCCGGTGAAGCAGCCGCTCCGGCGGAATGCCGGCGACAGAAGGAAAGCCATATGGGAGGAAGTGGCCAGGCTCTTAGCCTCTGGCTTTATTAAGGAAGTACTTCATCCGGATTGGGTGTCTAATCCGGTTTTGGTGGAAAAGAAGAAAGAGGAGCCCGCCATAGTGAAAGTATGGCGGATGTGTGTTGATTACACCAACTTGAATAAGGCATGTCCTAAAGATCCATTCCCGCTGCCTCGGATCGATCAAGTGATTGATTCCACAGCCGGATGTGAACTGTTATCATTTGTAGATGCCTATTCTGGTTTCCACCAGATCCCTTTGTTTGAGCCAGATCAAATAAAGACATCCTTTATTACCCCGTACGGGGCTTATTGCTATCTCACTATGCCGTTCGGTTTAAGAAATGCCGGCGCAACTTACCAAAGGTGTATGCAAAAATGTTTGCATGATCAGATAGATAAAAATGTGCAGGTATATGTCGATGATATCGTCATAAAAACCAAGGAGAGCAAGACTCTCATAGATGATCTCCGGGAAACCTTTGGGAATTTGAGGAGATTCCGGATGAAGTTGAATCCGGCTAAGTGCACCTTTGGTGTGCCGGCGGGCAAGTTGCTCGGTTTCCTTGTTTCCAGCCGGGGTATTGAGGTGAATCCCGGCAAGATTCGTGCCATAGAAAGGATGAAGCCGCCGACAGATTTGAGGGAAGTACAGAAGTTCACTGGGTGCCTCGCATCCCTGAGCCGCTTCATAAGCCGGCTGGGAGAGAAAGCTCTGCCGTTATATCAATTGATGAAAAAGTCCGACACATTTGTTTGGACGACGCAAGCAGATGCGGCTTTCAAGGATTTGAAACAGTTGTTGTCAACAGCGCCGGTATTAGCATCTCCGATGCCCCGGGAGCCAATGTTGCTCTATATAGCGGCAACCAACCGAGTTGTCAGTGCTGTGGTGGTAGTAGAGCGAGAGGAAGGAGGCAAAACCGTGCAGCGGCCGGTATATTATCTGAGTGAAGTCCTCTCCACCTCAAAGCAAAACTACCCCCACTATCAGAAGATGACCTATGGTGTATATATGGCGGCCAAGAAGCTCAAGCATTACTTCCAAGAGCATCCAATCCGGGTAGTGGCCGAGGCCCCTATCTCGGAAATTATAGGCAACAAAGATGCCAGTGGCCGGATAGCAAAGTGGGCAATAGAGCTTTCACCATATACACCGCAGTACGATAAGAGGGATACAATCAAGTCCCAGGTCTTGGCTGATTTCTTTATTGACTGGGCCGAGATGCAGTATGAGCCACCATTGCCAGATGCCAATTATTGGAGGATGCATTTCGATGGGTCCAAGACCATCCATGGCTTGGGTGCCGGCATAGTTCTCAGTTCGCCAAAGAATGACCAGCTGAGATACGTCCTGCAGATTCACTTTGCAGCATCAAATAATGTGGCGGAATATGAGGCACTTGTGCATGGCCTGAAGGTGTCTAAGGACATAGGAATTCGCCGGATTATGTGCTTCGGGGATTCTGACTTGGTAATCCAGCAAAGTTCCGGCATATGGGACGCGCATGATGCTAACATGGCATCGTACCGTTTCCTAGTGCAGCAATTAAGTGGCTACTTTGAAGGCTGTGAGTTCCGGCACGTTCTCTGGGCTCAGAACGATGCAGCCGATGCATTGTCCAAGCTGGGGTCTTCCCGAGATTCAATCCCGCCCGGCATTTCGCTGGAGCATCTGAGGAAGCCATCGATCAAGCCCTCGCCGGAGTCATCTTCCATTTATGTCCCGCCAGGTCCGGAGGAAGCAGTTCCGATGGAGATAGATGCCGGAGCCAAGCCGGATAACCCGGGGACTGTTTCCTCAGTCCCGGGGACTGGGCCGGCATATGCGGTTAGTACAGTGTTCCGGAGCAAAACTAAAGGCAAGGGTAAAATGTGCCAAGAGGTTGTGCCGGTATACCCGGGGACTGCTCCGGCATACCCGGGGACTGATTCTTCAGTCCCGGGGACTTCGCAGCCCATGGAGATCGATTATGTGTCGGTCGAAATGATGGAAATAGATCAGGCAGTGTTCACTGTCAGGGAAGTGCCCTCATGGGCACGTCCTATCATGAGCTTCATGGTGGATGGTCAAGTGCCGGCGGATGAAACCGAGGCCCGCCGGGTTATAAGGAGATCCAAAGCGTATACCATCATCAACAAAGAAATATACAAGAGAAGTACCACCGGAGTATTGCAGAGATGTGTCGAATCTGCGGAAGGTCTGGAGATGCTCCGGGAAATTCACCAGGGGGAGTGTGGTCACCATGCTTCGTCCAGGGCATTGGTGGCAAAGGTATTCCGGCATGGCTTTTATTGGCCAACGGCACTGCAAGAGGCAGAAGACTTGGTCCGGAAGTGTAATGGGTGTCAAAGATATGCCCACCAGATTCATCAGCCGGCGTCTGCCCTGAAAACTATCCCAATAACCTGGCCCTTTGCTGTTTGGGGCCTGGATATGGTCGGGGCTTTTAAGCCGGCCAGAGGGAAAATGACCCATATCCTGGTCATGGTGGACAAGTTCACCAAGTGGATTGAAGTGAAGCCCATAAGCAAGTGTGATGGTCACACAGCAGTGAAATTCTTAAAGGATATAATCTTGAGATATGGTGTTCCTCATAGCATCATCACTGACAATGGGTCAAACTTTGCCCAAGGGCCATTTGCCAGATTTTGTGAGGAGGTGGGAATCCGGCTGGACGTTGCGTCGGTTGCCCACCCTTGTGCCAATGGCCAAGTAGAGAGATCGAATGGGCTAGTATTATCCGGCATAAAACCCCGGCTGATAGAGCCCCTGGAGAAAACTCCGGGATGTTGGCTAGATGAGCTGCCGGCAGTGCTGTGGAGTTTAAGAACAACTCCGAATAGATCAACAGGCTACACACCATTTTTCCTGGTGTATGGAGCAGAAGCTGTGCTTCCAACAGATGTAATACATGATGCACCAAGAATAGTGCTATATACTGAGGAAGAGGCTAAAGAAGCCAGAGAAAATGATGTTGATCTGCTAGAGGAAGCAAGGGAAATAACTCTGTCAAGAACAGCAGTATATCAGCAGAACCTCAGACGCTATCATGCGCAGAAGGTAAATCCAAGGAGATTTCAAGAGGGAGATCTAGTACTCCGGCTAAAGCAAGGAACAGAAGGCCGGCATAAGTTAACTCCTCCATGGGAGGGGCCATTCATTGTGAGCAGAGCTCTGCACAATGATGCCTATTATCTTATAGATGCACAGGACCCCAAGAAGAATAAGGTGGACAGGTCCGGAGAAGAAACCAAGAGGCCATGGAACATAGCTCTACTGCGACCCTTTTACTCCTGAGCAACACAATGTATGTATTTCCATATTTTCCTTTGTATGCCGGCATATTTGTGCCGGCACAAGACTAATGAAGGAAGTGCCGGCATCCCGAAGAGAGCGGGCACTGCCTCCGAGATATTTGTTGTTTATCTATAGTTTTTGTTATATGCCGGCTGGCTTTATTTGAATGTTTCCTATGTCGGCCTAGTAATGTGTCGGCACCAAAGGCCACTCTTCGACTCAGCTGCTGTCCGAAACCCGGCTTCATGGCTAGCAAGAGTAGATGCCGGAGATTGTCTACACATGGAAAACGGCTAAGGAAATGTAAAGCAAGCGAACCGACATTTTCGTTAAAGTTAAAGTTAAAATTGGAAGTGTCGGATGATTTGAAGTCTAAGTGTCAAAGTTTAAGTACTGTATGTTTAACAAAGCAACCTTGAGACTCATAAGTCAAAAGCCCAGAGAGGTAGACAAGTAGCCAAGGTTGTGAAGTTGAGGAAACAGGAAAACAAACTCGGTGACTTAGCCAAAAGATGATCCGGCATTAGTAACAAGCAAACCAAGTTAAAACTTGTTCAGGAAGCAAACCAAAGGAAATTAAAATGTATATATTACATCTGCACCCGGCATACCGGGGATCTGATAAAGCTTAAAGTGTTTTTGATGCAAAGATTCAAGGGGCAGACGCGGGGCCGCCAGCAGGTGGAGCAGTAGCAGTCGAAGTGGCGGCTTCAGGTGTGCCGGACCCAGCAGATGGAATGGAGCCATCACCTCCGCCCGGGGCAGATGCCTGTTCCGGAGCTTCAGTGTCGGCTTCCTCAGCTTCATCTTCATCTTGGCTGGAGTCGGAACCCTCAGCAGCGGCAGATGTCCCGGCTTCGTCATTCTTCTCCGGCTCGCGGATGTCCCGGACGAATTTGTCGGTGTCGGCATAGTCCACATAGCTGTGGGCCAACTCTCGCCGGCGCCGGATATGTTCCGGATCCATGGTCCAGATGGATCCTTCGCGCACGGTGCGCAAAGTCTCCAAGTCTGCCTTTTCATACCAAGACAAGAAGTAGCTGAGGGCTTCGTCAGCTCCAACCCTCGCGCCGGAATCTCGCCACTCCTGGAGGCGAACCTTGGCAAGCTGCAGGTCGTTGCCGAGGTCAACCGGGTCAGTGGGAGTCCTTTGTCCCGGCCAGAGGGCAGAGAATGCCTCCTGGGCGCCGTAGAAGAGCTCCTCAGTGTAAAGGGTCATGGCCTCCTTCCGGGACTGCAGGGCCAGCAGCTGCTCCGACATGTCCCAGCTGGGCGAGTCAACCGGAACACCCCGGTTTTCTCGGTCCAACTGCAGAGCCCTCTCAACGTCAGCGACGGAAGCGGGAAACATGCCTGCAGAATAGAAACAATGTTAGCAAAAGGAAAATATGTCGGCATAGATGCTATGCCGAAAAAGATTACACTATGTCGGAAAGGATAAAAGGGGAAAGGATTTGAAGCTTACGGGCAAGGTCGGCATTAAGCTGTGAAACTGTAACCTCCCATTTGGTGGCCTGCTCCTTCAGGCTATCCAGTTCAGCGTGGGCAGTGGAGGCATCAGTCTCGGATTCAACGAGCAAGTCCTGGGTGTTCTTCAGTTGGCCCTCCCTTTGCTCCTTCTCCTCCAGGAGCTCGGCAATCCGGCCCTTGAGCTGCTCAACCTCGGCCTTGTGACCGGCATCCCGGTCGTCCAGTTGCTTGGCCACATCCACCGAGGACACGCAATCCTGGTGGCGTGCCTCCAGTGCAGCCTTCTCATCTGCAAAGATTTCAAGTTAAAAGGATTTGAAGAAAGAAAACAGTGACAAAGAGTAAAGGATTTGAAGTATAAAGTAGCTATCCGGGTAACAGCAGGATCCGGCATACCAGTAAGCTCTTTCACCCTCTTGAGAAGCTCGGTGACTTGCGCTTCGGCACCAGCTGAAGTATGTCGGCACAAGGATATGTGTCGGCAAGAAGAAGTATTGCAAAGAAAAGAGATGAAAGATATCCGGCATATAGCAGTATGTCGGCAAAAGGTTACCTTTCTTGGACAGCTCCAGCTGAAGCTTGCTGTGTGCGTCGGAAAGCTTCCGATGCTCACACACCAAGTCGTGGAACATGTCCGCCCGCGTGTTGTTCATGAGCTGCAAAAATGCCGGGATTTGAAATGTCAGCAGAGAAATTTGGCATGATAATTAAAGTGAAGATTTTATCAAGTGATCATTCTTTTAAAGACCCGGCACAGGTGCTGCGCACCTATCCCGGCCCTCGGTGACTAGGATTTGAAGCTCGAATCGAGCTTATATCCCGGTCATGAGGATTTGAAAGATAATAGAGATTTGAAATTGTTAAAGACCCGGCATAGGTGCTGCACACTTATCCCGGCCCTCGGTGACTAGGATTTGAAGCTCGGATCGAGCTCATATGTCGGCAGTTAATTCAAAAGAAGCTAGCTAAAGGACTATGAGAAAATCCCGGATGTCCATATCCCGGACAGCCGACATTTTCGGGGACTGGGGATATGTGTGTAAATGTAAAGGACTTACGTTGGTGGCATCGGCCAGCTTGTGAAGCCTTTGCTGGATGCTGAGGAGCTCGCTGGCGATCGGTATGGGCTTCGCTGCCAGGAAGTCGCTCGGGTCGCCACTGGCCTTGGCTTCGGCCAGCTTCTTGCTCCTTGAGTCTGCAGTGTCCATCTGGCTGGCGTCGTTCCACTTGACGCACTGCTCCTTAAGCGAGCCGAGGCTGTGATCACTTTTTGTCACAAGAGGGACGAGGCCCTCAAGTTCTGGCGTGTCGAAGAAGGTTTTCCGGTACCCCGGCCGGGCTGCTGCCCTGCCAAGATGCAGGGACAGAGCAGAGCTGGTCCGGGACGCTGCCTTAGGAGGAGCTCTTGCGGCAGATGGTGTGCCGGACTTGGCCGGCTCAATCTTCAGCGTGCCGGTCCGGGCCAGGGCAGTGGACTTGGCCGGTGCAGTGGTCTTGGCCGGTGCTGGTGTCTTGTCAGCTGGAGGAGTCTCGGGTGCGGGCTGTTCCGGCGCGGCCGGTGCTTCTTGGCCAGCGGGAGCAGGATCCGGAAAAGTCCGGACTTCCGGCACTAAAGGGCCTTTGCCCTTGATGTCTGTGCCGGCGCTCTTGTCGCTTGCGCCGGCGTCGTCAGTTGTGCCGGCGTCGCTGGTGGGCGCGCCGGAGTCTGGGGCTTCTTGATGGGCTCCTGTGTCCATGTGGACATCAGGAGCCGGAGGTTCCTGTTGAGCCCCCGAGTCCATGTGGACGTCGGGGGCAGAAGTGTCTTGTGCCGGCGAAGGGACGTCCTTCGCCGGGGAGGTGGTCTTGTCGGGCGCAGGCGAAGATGCCGGCGCCGGTGAGGTCGTGTGACTAGCAGAGGGAATGTCGGAGGTAGCAGGGGCTGCGGGCTTGGTAACCTGTGGGTCGCCGCTCAAGCCAGAAGCTTGTTCCGGCTCAAGAGGAGCACTGAAAGAGAGAAAACACCAAGTCAGTAATACAAACAAGAGATATGTCGGAGGAAATGCAAAGAAAAGGAAATTTACCCCGAGGCAACAGGCCTCTGTTTCTTCTGTTTGGGCACGCCGACCTTCTGTCTTTTCGACCTCTGAGGTATGTCGGACTGGGGCTTCACACCTCGCTTCCGGCCGGCACGTCCGCCGGTGGAAGGAGGTCCCTGGTTCAGAGGGGCGGCGTCGATAACAATATCGTCCGGGATAGCTGAGGACGGCATTGGAAACTCGTGAGCAATAGGTGTTTCGGGAAAGGCGTACGCAAGTGGCGTCGGGTCATAGTACATCAGCATCTCCTCGTCAGAGTCTATCTCACTCCGGTCTTGAGTGTAATGCCGGGAGGAAGAGCCCTTACCCATGGCAGCTGCAGCCCGGGTGTTCCTGGGAAGCTTATCCCAATGATCCGGATCTTCGACATCCGCAACGGTGCGGTCCGCCGCGATCTTGATCCGGGAGTTCTCCATTGTTTGGAAGCTGAACTTCTGTGTAAACAGCAAAGTCAAGTATTCAGACAAGGAAATATGCCGGTGCAAGAGGTATGTCGGATAAATATGATATGTGTCGGCAGATAGACATATGTCGGCTTAAGTATCTATGTGCCGGACATGGGCTTTATGTGTCGGAAAAGATGGTTTACCGTTGGGGCCGGCCTATCCCGGCTGTATGGTTCTAGCCCCCAGGCAAAAGTGGCCTGGGAGGACTTGCAGACGTCCTTAATCCGGCGGAGAATGTCGTCCGGAGTTAGCTCATGCGTGGAGTGCCGGGTGGGGTCCATTGGCCCGCTCATCTGGCATATCTTGTGCGGCCGGCGCTGCAGAGGGGAGACGCGCCGGCTGATGAAGCATGCCACGAGATCGTTAGGAGTAAGGCCGGCATCCCGGAGCTCGCCCTTAACCCGGTGAAGTGCATTCACCGGCATCACCGAATTCTTCGGGTTGTAGGTCCAGTTAGTCATGGCCAAGGGTGGCTCGTCCACAAATGGCGGCAGGTTGATGAGATCCTCGTCGGTGGTGTTCTTGACGTAGAAGAAGCTCTTCTGCCACTTCTTGCAAGACTCCAGGAGCTCCACCTTGGGGAAGTCCGAGCCCTTCCGGGACATGATGGTGGCCGCGCCGCAGAGGGTCATGGGGCGGTCCTTCTTTTCCTGGGCCGTCTCCGGCGGGTCGTCCTTGCTCCGGGGCGGCTCTTGGATGACTTGCTTCCGCAGTTGGAAGTACTTCGCCCAGCCTTGAGTAATGGCCTCTATGCCGGCATAGCCCTCGCAAAAAGCAGCGAAGGCGGAGAGGCTCATCACGGCGTTGGCCGGGATATGATGAGGTTGAAGCTCGTAGGTGTTGAGGAAGTCCCGGAAGAAGTCCGACACCGGCAGACCGAAGCCCCGCTCGAAGTGGGCGATGAAGACGACGTGTTCGCCGGGTTCAGGTGCCGGCACAACTTCTCCTACTGGTAGCCGGCATGCTACGCCCTCCGGGACTCTCCTGGTGGAGGTGACCCAGGATATCTCGGCCGGAGTTACCTCCGACCCCTCCCAGCCGGAGCGTCCTTGAGCTCGGGCCGAGGTATCTTCCTCGGAGGCCGAGGTAGTCGTCATGCTTGATGATGCCATCTTGGTGGCCGGGATAAGGCGTGAGAGCCGGAGTCCCGTGATGTTATTTCTGTCAAGGCCGGAGAAAAGAGGGAGGTTAGTCTCTCCGGCATACCGCCCTCACCAATGTTAGCAGGAATAGAAGATCTACCGAGGCAGTTAAATTAGGAAACAAATAAGGATAAAAACTCCTAAGGATGAACACCTGCGAGCTTTGCCTAGCAGTGCTAATCGAATCCGAAGAGTAACAAGCAGAGGAACTGAAGCGGATCTATGCAAGCGTGGCTACCAATGAGAAGCTACGAAGAAGCGTGAAGGAGGAAGAACAGTCTCACCGGAGCTTGGCCGGCGACGATGGAGCGGCGGCGAGCGTGCAGGAAGATCCAATCTCCCTGCAAGGCTGCGGGGAGAAGAAGCGGCGGCGGCGGCGTCGTCAAAGGTGATGCCGTGCGTCGTCGGGCGTCGGCGTCGGCGGGGAGCAGGTCGGCTGTGGCGGCGATGCTGCTCTTCGGGCCGGCGGTGAAGCGCAGGAGGCAAAGGAGGAAGGCGAGGAAGACGATGGTGGTGGGGGGTAAAAAGATGAGTTTACCCCCGCCGCCCTACTTATAGGTCTGCAGGCAAGGGTCGTGGGGGTCGTAGGATCGTGGGAGTGTTCCACTCCCCCGACAGTTGCTGCGGCGAGGCGCCACGTGGCGGCACGGACTGGGGCGGCGGTTCCTGTAACCGTGCCATGACGCCATGATGGTGAGAAGTAACTGCTGCACTGTGAACCGTCACATCGTGGGTGACTGTTCGAGGAGGCAGGGCAGTTACAAGTTTCGATGCAAAGCTGTCGGACATGGCTTCTCGAGGAAGGCTCGTCTGTATGCCGGATTAGTTGCCCGATGCATATGTTCCGTCCGGAATACCCGCGGGACCGGCCGGAATAAGTTTTGGAACAGGAACAGAGGCCGGGATATGTGCAGATGTGCCGGCATGTAATCTGATCGCCGGGACATAAGGAAGAAAGGTATGTTGAACCTGTCAAGGCTCCACAGTTATGACTGGGGAACCTCGGCAGCTTCGGGGACTAGTGTCGGGGGGATGACCCCCGGTAGGGTCAAGAGACTAGAAAGACTCAAGGTCTATGATTGACTTTGTGCCGGGTTATCACGGAAAGGGCCTGGCCGGAATATAAGAGCATCGGCCAGGCCGGCATATATGTATATCCCGGCTGTTGTCAGGATATGCCGGCATAGCCGGAATACTGATATATGTGTGCCGGCATATACTCAGATATGCCGGGCTAACCATCTTGTGTGTTGTGCAGGAGCAGGGGAGGCCGGATTACCCGACCCTCGTAGGTCGTTGGTCCGGCATATATGTCCTGGGTATGGCCAACGGTCATATCCGGGATACTTAAGTCAACCAAGGTGTCATTTCCCTACAATCAAGGAAGAAAACATCCCAGCATGGTAGCAGAGTAAAGATGGCAGGGTGCACAGTGGAGGTTACCTACCCTCACTGTGCACAAGTACAAGCTTACCTCAGAGAGGTAAGGCCACAGTTCAAGAGGTACAAGGTACAGGGATATGGCGTCCCATCGAGAGCAATCAGGGGCGAAGTCAAGGGTCTCTGCCATCGCCACCAGCTCCTGTTTGGAGTGTAGCCCTTGTCTTGTGGTCTTGTATGACCGTTGTAACCCTGGCCACCACTATATAAGGTGGCATAGGGAGCCCTGGTAAAGGGTGGGGGATCAGAAGGTTGAGCATTAGAAGGTTGGGTGATTGTTGTTGGTTGGTCACTCTGTACTCTTACACTTACCAGTTCATCTTCCTTCTCTAGCAGAGAGCTTGGAAGCACCATTGTGGTGTACTACATCGATCCATATATACAATCAGTAGAGCAGGAGTAGGGGTGTTATCTCCTTACGAGAGCCCCGAACCTGGGTAGATCAGTGTCTCTTTCTGTCGTGCTTTTTAGCTCGTTCCCCTCTCCCGAATCCTCCAGCATCTAGTCGGCCCCCATTTAAGCCATCCTATGGCATATGTTGTTTCACCACGACGACAATGGAAGCTGTGGAAGGCAGGGCGACCGAAGATCACGTGGTATGTGCTCTTGAACGGGACTACCTCAAAGGTTATAGGCTCTTCACGGTAATTTTCTTTGCTACCGAAGGCAACCTTGAGCGTGATGGACCCGAGGGACTTGGCTTGGCGACCAGGAACCACCCCATAAAAGGTGACCGCGCTATGGCAGAGTTGGGTCTTGGTAAGGCCGAGCTTTGTCAAAGTTTCCACGTACATGATGTTCAGGCTGCTGCCGCCATCCATTAAGCATTTGGAGAACTCATAGCCATGGATTACAGGGCATACCACCATGGCGTAATATCCATCAGGGATGTGCTCTGGATGATCATCACGGCTCCAGTGCACCGGTACTTCGGACCATCGGACGTACTAGCGGATTTTAGGCACGGTGGCATTGAGGGAGCGCATAGCGGCTCTCTGTGCCTTTGCCGTGGGGGGGGGTCCAAGGAATGTGTGAAAGGCACCTTTTTTGTCCTTGATTGGGTTACCCTTGCCAGCACCACCCTCTGCCTTTTCGGCGGGTTTGGGCGCAGGGTCTTCATCCATATCACTGCCATCCCTAGACTCCTTGTCTTTGTCCGCTTTTCCTTTGCCACGAGGCCGTTGTCACCGGCTGCATTTGAAGCCAGCTTCTTGATCCGCCTTGAGGTCGTTGACAAACTTGCAGTTCCAGTTGGTGTGGTTGCACTTTCCTGAAGCGTCGCGATGGGCAAAACATGGCATATCGCGGTATTCATCATAAGACATGGGAGCGGATGGCGCCGAAGCGGGAGTTGCAGAACTCTGCGGCTGGCCGCCGCTACCTCCGCGTCCTCTGCCGCGCTAGCTGCTTTGGCCTTTGTCAGCAAAGGTTGTGGCCACCATGTCCGGAGCCTGCGGCTCTTCTGGCGGATTCTTCCGTTTGTTGCTGCTATTATGCTTTCCAGTGTTCTGGATGGCGGAAGCCTTCAGAGATTCGCGGGCGTCGTCGTTGGCAGCCGCATAGTTGCTTGCGATGGTGATCATGGAATTTAGGGTCAACTTCCCTTCGTTCCTTTCCTGCAACAGGTGATGGCGGAGCAGTTGGCCTCTCTCCAAACTGTCAATAAACATGAGGATGGCGGATTCGTCAGTAACCCCTTCACAGGAGTTCTTCATATCCAGCCATCGCGCGAGGAAAGTTCGGGAGGTCTCGTCGTCGGCGCGTCGGCACCGTTGGAGGTCACCAATGTTATGGGGTCTCTTGTAAGTCCCCTCAAATTTTTTGATGAACACATTTTGCATATCGAACCAAGTTTGGATAGAGTTTTCTGCCAAGTCGTTAATCCATTGCCTCGCAGTGCCGGATAGCATCAGGGGTAAATAGCAGACAACAACATTGGGTGATCCCCGGCGAACTGTACTGCGTTGAAGTAGTCCTGTAGCCAAGTTAAAGGCCTATCGACTCCATTGTACTGGCGGATATTTTTCTCGATCTTGAACCCATGCGGGATGGGTTCATCACGAATCCGTTGTCCAAAGCACTTTGGGCCGAGGAAGAAGGTTGTTTGAGACTTGGCAATCTCGTTTAGATGGGTACGGGCGTCGTAGGGCTTCTGTTCCGGCGGATCCTTGCGAGAGTTGCGTGACCTTGCTGGTCCGCCGCCACCACCGCCGCCACCATGGGGGCTCCCTGGTGGGGATGGTGAAGGGTCGCGTCGTCGTTTACTCTCGCCGTCCTGCGACTGATCTTTGCAGCTACGACGGCTTCCTTCCATTCTTCATGGAGATGGATCATCGTCATGGCGGCGGGAGCGCTGCCCTTTGTCATTGTGGTGGCCAGTGGAGCAATGCTTGTCCTTGTCACCGTCACGGTGCGCGCCGTCATCATGGCGAGATCGGTCCCTTCTCTTGGATCCACCGTCTCTACTGGTTTTCCGTCGTGGCAGATCGTCTTTGCGTCCAGCGTCACGGCTTCATCCTCGCTTGCCATCATTGTTGCGTATGATGATCCCTCCCTTTGGGACTTCGAACGTCTTATACTTTGGTGGCGGCATGTTGGTCTTATGGCGAGGGGCAGCGTTGTCTTGTTGGTATCCGTAAGCAGGGTAATTCTTGCGGGGTGGCGATGGATTTCTCTGTGGGCCTTTGCCATTTGGTTTGTCATCGGAGGATATTGGGATGATGTTCGCCCGGTTGTGAGCTTCTCTTCTTCGGATTTCTGAGGATCCGGTATGAGATTCGTTGTCAGGACATCCACCATAGTTGCCAGCCCCCTGAGCTTTAGAGGCAGTACTGGACCTGCATAGCGCAGGATCAGATTCGAGCCGTCGTGACGACGTAACCTTCTCCTGCTGTACTAATGCTTTGGTCATTAGTTTCACCGCCGTTTCTAGGGCTGCTGGGCTCTTATTATGCTCCAATAGCTCCTTTGCAGCCACGATGTTCTTGATGGGCGTAGCCCTAACTTCATCGCGGTTTTTGTCCACGTATGGCGGATTTTTGATGTACATCTTGGCCAGAGTTTCTGCTGTTGGTACGGTGAACTCAAGGTTTCGTACCAGCTGCGGGTCGCCCCCCTCGTTGATCTGGTTCTAGATGAGAGTAACATACTTGTCCTCCATGTTCCTTGCACGCTTCAGCGTGTCTTGAGCTTTAGCAATGTCATCATCAACCTGCTTGCCCATCTTCTCGACTCGCTTTGCTTCCTTGAGGAGTGCTCGCCTCTTCTTCTCGAGATCGTTCACATCTCTGACATAGTCAAGGGTGATTGGATCTGCTAGAGTTCCATAGACGACCTTGTCCAGCGGGGTCGTGAAGTCTTCCGGGTGTTGGTCCGCGGGGATGGCGGGTTGCAGAGGCCTGGGTCCACCGTGAATCTCAGGAAGTTGCTCCGTGGCGGGATCGGCAGCTGGTGGCGGGTTACCCTGCTCATTGCCGGCATCTCCATCGTGGACTGCCTGAGATGGTGGATCACCGGTTGTCTGCCCAGCATCATCTCCTTTGTTGGCTACAAACACCTGCTTGGCCGCTGCTTGTTGCTCTTCAAGTGCCTGCTGCGCCAATTTGGCCTCGAGTTTCCTCATGGCGGCATCGTAGTGATCAGAATCATAGCCCTTGCTGTCCCAGTCATCCGATTCACCACTTTCGTTAAGTGCCTCTAGGATGGATTCATCTGGGCTATCTTCTCCATTGGAGGTAGATCCCGAAGTGATACCTGTGAACGCAACAAGGCAGTACAGCGGTGTCTCTAACGCCAGATTACTCATGGCGGATTCACTGCGGTCTTCCACCACTTCCTCTACCTCTAGGGCGGGCTGGGTGGGATTACTTTTCAGATCCGATCTGGGCAACTTGGAAAGTTCTAGATCAGATGAGTCCTCCTCCGTATCCAGCTTGAAAGTGGTCCGTTTGGGGATTTCAGCCATACCAATCCATCGGAAATTGGTTTTCGTAGCGGGGGTAGGGTTTGTCTCTCCAATGAAGATATGGATATCTCCAATCGGGATGACGGTGAATCGAGCAGGGTCTTCTCTAGCCGACACCCAGAGGTTATCCGCTGGGATGATGGGGAAGCCGGAATCGTAGAGGATGCGCCCGATGGCGACGGTGTCACCGATGCCTGCAATGGTGGATCCCGCCTGGATCCGCGCTCCAGACGCGCTTAGCCCCACGGTGGGCACCAACTGTCATGGTTTCGTCAACAGATCTGCCATAGAGGTTGGGGTATGGCGGTTTGTGGAAGGGGGTGAACACGGAGGAGCGATCTAGGACGGTGGTAGCACGAGTTTACCCAGCTTCAGATCCCGCAACGGTGGCGAGACCCTACGTGCTGCTATAATTCACTAAATGGCAACAAGTGCTCGATTACAATGATGAGGTTGGCTGTTTCGCTATGCGATTGGCCGTATGACTCTAATCTTGCCTCAAGGGCTGCCCCACGCCGGGCTTATAAAGGCGCCTGGCGTGGGCTACACGTTGGTACCAGAGCGGATACAACTTGGAGTCCTAGACTAAGTCCTCTGCGTGTGCTACAAGGCAACCCGCCATGGGCCATCTCTGAACCCGCCATGGGCCTGTCATCAGCAATCCGCCATGGGCCTATCTCTGGATCCGCCATAAGCGCCTGCGTCTAGTACCGCCGTGGCAATTTCAGCATCTGGGATGCCCGGTATGGTGAATCCGCCATACCACCCCTGATGGGCCACCCTGGCTTGCTGATTTAGGACTACGTCGCTGGTATACCTATTTGGTATATCCCCAACAGGGAGCATGATGACACTTGCCTTGGTGAGGAGAAGAGTTGGTGCACTCATCACAAAGGCACTCGTTGCACTCAGCACAATCTACACATAAAATATAGCACCATAAGCACATATCAATCACAAAGCATTCATGAAAGGAAAAGTATGGATGCAAATGTGTTTTAAACACCTCAAGGACACTTAACAAATTCTTTGGCTGTTGACTACATGCATGATGACATGATCAAAATTTTAGAGTTAATTATAAAGCTCAAATCATCAACAACACAAAAATAGAACAAAAGAAACAAACTAAAGCTACAGAAGTAATGTAAAAGTCACTAAAAATATTTTGGCTGAGATACAGTACTAGGAGGTTCCAAATAGACCAAAAACAAAAGGAGTTACTGTAAAATAAATTCTACAACTATTTTTTTAATAGCAAAACACATAATTATGGCTTGCAGCAAAACACTATGTAAAACAGATACAGTAGGGGCTTTTGATGCGAGAAATATATTCTACACAATTTTATGAATCCATGGACGCAAGATTTGCTAAATTTGGACATACAAAACTCGAGATATGAAATTTCAAAGTTTAAAATGTTTGCTGATATTTTCAAACGAAAACAGATTGGGGTTTAATCAGAAAATGACACTTGGCGCCCCCTGATTCGCTGATACCGGTTCGGGCGGATCGCCGTTTTGAGCCACTGGATTTAAGTAAGATCTAACGGATCAGAATCGGCCATAACGGTTCATTAAGTGAATCTATCTGCGCCGTGTGATTCAGATCCAACGGTTGAGAGGAAAAGGAGGGCGAAGCTCACCATCAAAGGTCATCGGCGAGGTCTGGGAGGCACTGGAGTCCGACGGTGGAGCATTTCCGGCAACTGTTGACCTCGGAGATGGTGACGACGGTGTGCAGTGCGGGACCTTTCACTTCCTGTAGCAATGAAGGGAGGTGACTGGAGTTAGGCGTCGTGGTAGGCGTGCTCTGGACTTGCAGAAGATCGGCCAAGGGAGGAGGATCTAGGAAGCAGGGGTCTTACCAGGGGGTTCAGGTCGATGAGGCGGATCTGGTGGTGAAGTGCACGGAGTCGAGGTGCTCCGCTGCTCGATGAATTGATCGCCAGAGTTCGTGTCTTGCGGCAGCGAGATCTGGACGCGGACATTCCCGTCGTTCTAGTGCACAACCGAGGCCAAAAAGATGTCAGAGAGGTGTGCGTGGCTAAAAAAAGAAAGAAGGTGTTGGGGATAGATCGGGAGAGGGTCGAGGTTTACCGAGTACCAGCGATGCTCTCTGGCAGAGGTGGCGGCGCGGCAACTTTGGGTTTGCGTGGCCTAGCGGCGGGTTTGCTAGGGTTTTGTTGGGGGAATATGCGTGGATCAGAGGGGTTCTTATAGGCATGATTTCATGGCCGAGGGGTAAGCAAATCGTACCGAATCGGAGAGGGTTCGGTAGAGATTTTCCAGGGCTCGCCGTGTTCATCCCGGTCTCCCTGGCAGGGATGACATGTGGGGTTGCCCTATCAGTGAACGAGGGAAAAAAGAAATAACGGTTCGGGGAGGGAGAGGGAAGTGGGCCATGGGCCATCCTTCAGTGCTGGCTGAAATCTGCCCCCGAGGCCCTTTTCTTCTCTCCTCTTCTTTTCTCTTTTTCTTTTCTGGTTTTATTTGAAAACTTTTGCAAATGAAACCCTATTTGATCCAAACAACTTTTAAACTTTGCAAGAGATAAAATTCCCTATTGTTTTGATCAAACAGTGAAGATTTGATCATTACCACATGGTTTTCCAAAAATGAAGTCAATGCAATGATGAATGAATGCATGAGATGGTGTATGATTTCATGTGCAAAATTTAAATTCTTTCCCAAAAAAAATTGGGATGTTACAAGTCTAACCCCCTTAAGATGAATCTCGCCCTCGAGATTCAGGTTGGCTAGCAAATAGGTGCGGATGGTCTTCTCGGAGTTCATCTTCTCGTTCCTGATACGTCTCAAAGGTATCTATTATTTTTGATGCTCCATGCTTGTTTTTACACCATTTGCCTTGTGTTTCGTTACACTTCGTGGCACTTTTATGCAATTTCCGAAACTAACCTATTGACAAGATGCCATAGTGCCAGTTCCCTGTTTTCTGCTATTTTTGTGTTTCAGAAAAGCTACACAGGAAATATTCTCGGAATTGGATGAAACAAGTTCCAGATGTCTTATTTTTCTCGAAAGCTTCCAGAGAACCGAAGAGGAGTAGGAGTGGGGCCACGAGGGGCCCTCATGCCAGGCCGGCGCGGCCCAGGCCCTGGCCACGCTGCCTAGGTGTGAGATCGCCCAGGCAGCCCCCTGACGATGCCCCTTCGCCTATATAAAGCCTCGGTATGAAAAACCCTAGAGGAGTCGGCGAAATTTCCAGAACAGTTCCGTAGCTCCGCCGCCGCCGTCGACGAATTTCGGGGGACAGAAGTCTCTGTTCTGGCACCCTGCCGGGATGGGGAAGTGCCCCCGGAGCCATCTCTATCGGTCTCCATCGCCGTCTCCGCCATCTCCATCGACCTTACTGCCATCTCCATCAACCTTGTTGTCTCCTATGATGAGGAGGGAGTAGTTCATCCCTGGGGCTGAGGGCTCTACAGGTAGCTATGTGGTTCACCTATCTCTCCCATGATGTGATCTTTATGTGATCGTGTGCTTTGTATCATGTTGAATAAGTAGATGTTACTCTTCTTCATTAAGTGTACTCTAGTGTGTTATTAAAGTAATCTATTCCTCCTGCCATGGTGTAACGGTGACAGTGCGTGCATCGTGGTGGTACTTGGTCTAGTCTACGATTGTGATCTTTTATGGATTATGAGAATAATTATCGCTATGATAGTATTTAAGTGATCTATTCCTCCTTTCATGGTGTAATGTTGACAGTGTGTGCACCGTGTTAGTACTTGGTCTAAGTTGCAATAATATCTATCTTGAGTTGTGATTTGATTTGGATATCTCTATGAGTGGTGTTTGTCAAGTACTTGATGAACTTTGAGGAGTGCTTCGTAGCCCTACACAATGATTGGTGTTATTCAATAGGAGAGTAATTCAGAGTACCATAGTGAAGAGAAGTTATTTATTTGTTCAATCATGCTATATTTGTTGGGAGTGTGTCCACTAGTGAAAGTATGATCCCTAGGCCTTGTTTCCAAGCTTTGCACACCGTTTACTTGCTGTTTTGTTACTTGTTTGCTTGCTACCATTTTTATTCCAGATTGCATTTACTACCTATTTTTTTGAAGGGTAAAACAGTGGGGGAGAGCCCCACTGCAATTTTTATAGATTGAGGGAATTTACAAAGTGTACATATTTACAAACAGCAAAGCAAAATTAGGAAAAAAAAAGGTAGCTTATGTTACATTGTGTAACCAATCTACAAATTGATCATGAAATTTATTCTTCATTCTGAACTTCAGCATTCTAAGCTCATTCATGTAAATAGCTTTCCAACTAGACCATCTGGCTTCCTGGTTCTTGAAGATTTTATTATTTCTGATGATCCAAATACTCCAAGAAGCCAAAATCACAATGTCCATGCTGAATGGGAGATTCAGTAAATCCTTCATGTTGGAAATAGATTCCAAGACTGACAGATTTTTTGCTCTTTGAGGACAAATATAATCCCAGCATTTCTCAGCAAAAGGACAAGACCAGAATAAATGCATCAGGGTTTCTTCTTGCCTACAATCCATGGTAGCACAATCACAGCATGCCAAGATGAAGTTTTTCCTTCCCAACAAATTTCTTGTGTTAAGTCTATCATGAAGGAGTAACCAGAAGAAAAACTTGTGCTTTGCTTGGCAACTGGTTTTCCAAATCCAAGTGATGTGAGGTGGACTCTGTTGATATCCAATGAAAGCTTTGTATGCTTTTTGTGTGGAAAATTCATTAGAATTCCATATGTAGCTCCATTTGTCTACCTCTCCCAAGGAAGTGCGTTCTACAGTCTCTTCACACAATGTTTCAAGGCTTTGGAACTCAGTGTATGCTTCCAGGGACATTGGCAAGTGAAATAGATCCTCGAGAAATTCAGTATGGATTGCATCATGAACAGTGATGTCCATCTTCTTCGAAAAAGAAACAAGATGTGGAAATTTTTGGAAAAGATAGTCATCTGTCCAAAGATCTGTCCATAAGTGAGCTGATTTTCCATCTCCAATATTGCATTTACTTATTCCTTTGAATTTATCCAACAGTTTCAGATGCACCTTCCAGCAGAAAGAACCTTCCATATGGTTCCCAGGGATTTGACCATTGTTGTAATATGAAGTCCAGATTAATTTTACCCATGGGATATCATGTCTGTTGTAGAATTTGTGGAGGTTTTTTAGAAGAAGCACCTCATCCTGAGCAAAGAGATCAAGCACTCCCAAGCCACCTTGATTCTTTGGTCTGCAAATTTTTTCCCATGCCACTAAGGCAGGGCCCTTTGACTGAACTTCATTGTTCTTTTTTCTCCAAAGGCAGTGTCTCATGTACTTAATAATTTGCTTTTTGATAGAAATAGGAATATCAAGGCAGCACATGAAGAAGATTGGGAGTGATGATAGAACTGACTTGACCATTAGTAACTTTCCACCATAATCAAGAAAGTCAGCAATACCATTGAGCCTTCCTTCCACTCTTTGAACAATTGGCAGAAAAAATTCCAGACTTGGTTTTGTGATGCTTAAAGGTAAACCCAGATATGTGAAAGGCAACAAGCCTTGTTTACATTGCAAAGTTCTTGCAAAATGGGTGAGTCTATTATCATCCAGATTGATGGGAATCAAACAAGACTTTGAGTAATTGACTTTTAGGCCAGTATATTCTGAAAAGGCATGAAGAAGACATTTCAAGCAAATAAGTTGTGTGGCATCTGCTTTGAGAACAATAAGAGTGTCATCTGCATATTGAATTACAGGAAAGTCTGGATTTGCATTCCTTGGAAGAGGAGGAATCATTACTCCAGAGTTCATTGCTTTGTTTAGGATTGCTTGAAGACAATCTGCAGCCAGCACAAATATGAATGGAGATAGAGGATCTCCTTGTCTAACTCCCATTTTGTAGTAATTTTTTTCCCTGGGACACCATTTAGGAGAACTGAAGAAGTGCCAGAGCTCAAGATCATCTCTATCCACTTGATCCATTTTCCACCAAACCCTCTTGCTCTGAGAATATCAATAATTGCAGAATGCTCAATTTTATCAAATGCCTTTTCAAAATCTAGCTTGAGAATTAGAATTTCTTCCTTTGATTTATGACATTGAAACAGATATTCATAAGCCCAACCCAGACAATCTTGAATAGACCTTTTTTTCAGAAATCCATATTGATTACTGTGAACAAGCTTCAGAATCACCTGCTACAGTCTGTTTGCCAGCAATTTGGTAATTATTTTAAGCACACTATTCAAAAGTGAAATGGGTCTGAAATCATTTGCAGACACTGGGTTGTCTCCTTTTGGAATTAAGGCGATGAATGAGGAATTGATGCTTTCTAGGGAAACTTTTTCATCATAGAAGTCTTGGATCAATTCCTTTACATCTTTGGCAATGATTGGCCAGCAGCTCTTGATGAACTCATTATTAAAGCCATCAGGTCCTGGAGATTTGTCATTGGGCAAATCATCAATCACATCTTTAATTTCTTTTTTAGAAAAAGGCCTCTCTAGAGCAGTCATTGTGTTAATGTCCAGGCTTTGACCATACATTTCTCTCAGATTGAATTTCATAGATGTTTTATCAGATTGCCCCATTCTCTCTTTAAAGCCTTTCCAAAGCAAAGCAGCCTTGCCTTCATGATCAGAGATTTCAGCTTGGTCTTCATTTATCAACATTGAGATATAGTTGTTTCTATAGTTGATGGTGGCTTTAGTATGAAAGAACTTTGTATTCTCATTTCCCAATTTTACCCACTTAATTTTGCCTCTTTGCTTCCAAAAAATATTCTGGTTGTGAAGCAATTGCAGCACATGGGATTTTAGAATGTCCCTCAAGTTCCACTCTTCAGTAGTTAAGTTTCTCCATTCTTCTATGATATCCAGCAGCTCTATTGTCTCATTTACCTTGGCAATCAGATCTTTCATGCATGGAATATTTTTAGCCCAAAGCTTTAAACCCCTTCTTAGGTTTTTGAATTTTGCATTAATTCTTTTTGCACTATCCGAATAGTTGACAGGAATGTTCCAGGCATTTTGTACAATTTCTTTAAAGCTGCTGTGATTAAGCCAGAAATTTTCAAATCTGAATATTCTGGCTTTTGGAATTTTTGTTCTAATGGAAACCACACAAGGAACATGATCAGAAGTTGGCTTGGATAAAGGGTACACCAAAGTGGAAGGGTATGACAAAGTCCAAGAAGCAGAGGTGAAAAACCAGTCCAGTCTTTCCAGGAGTGGGTCCTTTTGCATGTTGCTCCAAGTAAATTTTGTGCCCTTCAAAGGAAGCTCTACTAGACCCAGATTACTAATGGCCTCATTGAATAATAACATATCATTTACATCTCCTCTAGGCTTATTTCTGTCATTTGGATTTCTGATGAAGTTGAAGTCACCCATCACAATCCAGTCAGTGTCATCTGCCATAGTAATATTTGAAAACCAGTCAAGAAATGAGGCCTTTCTTTCAGCATGGCATGGTCCATAAATGTTTGTTAAAATCCAAGATTCCATTGATAAGTTGCTTGTGAATTTGACAGAAAGAGAGAATTCATTCTGGAATTCTAGGTTGCCTTGAAACAAAGAGCCATTCCAGAGAATAATCATCCCACCAGAAGCACCATTTGATGGCAGAAATTCAAACTTATTGAATCTTTTTGGAGCAAATTTCCTTATGAATTGGATGTAAAAGTTCTCCCTCTTGGTTTCCTGAATGCAAATAATATCACAGCCACATTCTTCAATTTTACTGGCTATGGCTAGCCATTTTTTCTCAACATTAATTCCTCTAATATTCTAGTTCAAAATTTTCCAAAATCTGTTGTGATTCATTGGAAACAGATGAGGGATATTCTTTTTGCAACAAAGCAATCCCACAAGAATTGCTTTTCCACACATTCCCAAACAAAGAGAGGGGAATAAGATAAAAGTCTGTTCCAGTGCAAATATATAGTTGGTTCAGCAACACATCCACAGAAGGGTTTAAGGTACCACCATAAGGTTTGGCAGACAATAAGACAAGGGGAATAATTACATAACTGCGAAAAGACATGACAATTCGCAACAAAATATATGTTGTGCAACATGGAGAAACTATTTCCAGTCCTTCTTCTTTCCCTTTTGGTTGCCACCATCAGCATCCAGCTTGTCTTTTCCTTTGTTCAACTTCTTCACCCTCTTCACCAGCTTAGAATTCAGGTTTTCCTCCTCCACCTTGCAGAAAGAAGTTGCCAAATTTTTCATAATTTTAGACTTTAGATCTGGGGGAGTAGATGAGCATGACAAACAGTTCTTGTCTTTGCAAATAGAATGGTTTTTAAACCCTTCATTAAGCTCCAGGATTCTAGGGCTTCTCCTTACCTCAGTGTCCACCAGAGGTGTAATCCCCCTTCTCTTCCTTTTGGGTGCAGAGGGTGGTTGCAGAGGCATCTCTTCCTCAGCAACCTGAGAAGAATCTCCCAGGATAGAAATAGAACATTTAGGAGCTTGGCTTACAACACATTTGTCAGGGACAAGGAATGAAATATAATATTGAACTTCATTTTCCTTAATTATATTCCATAAAGAGCTATTAAGAAACTTCTTTGTCCAATCAAATTTTTCTGGAGTAAGCAGCATTAGAGTTATGAAATTGAACCAATTGGTGGGAATATCCAATACCTTGCAAGAGGAATTATTCATTTGTTCCATGATGTGAGGGGCAAAGTATTTTTCCCAGAGCAGCATTCCCTCAGCAGAAAATTTCTCTGTGTACTCTCTGGGGAAGAAGTGAGTTTTCACCATTCCCAGCTGAATGTGAGCAACCTCTGGAGGTACAAAATCATTGAAGTGGAACATTTCCAGATTTGGATCATAGATATTATCATCTAAGAGCATGTCATTTCCTTGTTCATTTTCTAACTCAGGATTCTCCTCTTCTCCATCAGATTCACTGTCTGAGTCAATGTCATGGTAAGCCATCATGATGTTCTGCATACCAACACCTAACTGAATGAAATTATCCATGTTGAGTGCTTGTGCATCACCCTGAACATGGACTGGTAATACTGCATCTTCCTGAAAGAACTGCATCTCATCATCTTGTTGTACCACAGAAAGCTGATTAACTTCTTCATTGGGAGCATTAATCTGTGGAAGAGGAAGATTATTTGACTGTTCACCATCTGACAGAGAGACAGTAACAGTAAGGCTGCTCTGCAAATCAACACCATCAGCATTCCCTTCCACATTGTCCACAGCATCTGCAAGATCATTGAGATTGTTGTTTGCTTGTTGTTCTTCATTTGCCCATTGTCCATCACCCCATGCCATGTTGACATTAGGCATAACAGGAGGAGGAGCAAAATTGACAGGTGGCAAGGGGTGTGGATCAGCTCCATCATCAGGAACAGGATCTTCATCTTGAGGACCAGCACCAAGAAGAGTCTGCTGCAAGACTTCAATTGAAAACGTCCAAGACTCTGTATCTGGGTTATCCCCATCTGTCAACCTGATGCTTTTTGGAATTTCTTGCAGCTCTGTGCACCTAACTTTTGCAATAATCCTTCCTTTATTTCTCTCATCATTCTCCCACACCATCAGATGGCCAAACTTGCATACAACAGCAGTGACATCTTCAGTGGACCAATTGTCCAGAGGGGGTCCTATCATCAGAATCCAACATTCCCTATTTAAGTTTGCTCTTCTCCAGTTAGTGCCCTCATTGTGTTTGACAAATGAGATTTGAATATCCTGGAACTGGTGCGGACTATGAGCAAAAAGTCTGTCCCTGTCTCTGAAATGTGCAAATCGCACATAGGCCTGGCCAAAAGGGCATTTCTGGACATCTCTAACTCCTACCCTTGCAACATTCGCAAAGAAATCTTCCAGAACATCACGAATGTTAGCAAAGAGTACCTGACCTTCCGGCATGGGCTGGATTGTCGCAATAGCATATTCTTCATGGTGACGAGGACGGCGCGGAAGAACAACACGATGAACAGCAGTACGACCCTCTATATGCTGAATCTGAAATCCAGGCGGAACAAAAGGTTGCGGGTCGATCGGAATGTTCGCCAGTGCAACAGACTTCGCCAGAGCCGCAGCAGGGCGAGGAGGGGAGCTGGGGTTTACTGTAGCCATAGAAGGCGAGGAGGCAGGGGAAAAGGAAGACACGGCCGAGAAGTGAAAAGAGAAGAGTTCTTTGAATGAAGAAAAAGTTCTGATCGGTAAAGCCGGCCCATGGGCCCTAAACCAAGAAAGGCAAGGCGAATCTAGCCATTTACTAGGATCCGGAGCAGGAAAGGAAGTGTATTTCATGAATGGAATCAGGCCCAGTAAATGCAAAGATTTTACCTTTTTTGGCACCCAGATTTCCCGCCTATTACTATAATTCAACGTGGGCAATGAATTTGACGTTATTTTGGTATTATTACCATTGACCACCTGAGTGTAACTTTTTCGCTCATTATCAGCATTATTGCAATTAATGCTAATAAAACTCTTTGATTCAGCCTACTCGAATGAAGAGGGAGGAGAAATTACCGGCTCAATTTTTGAAGGGAATGAAAGCCGTTTGAAGACCGATAATTTTCCAGGACTTTTGCGTTTTGATCTTTGAATATGTGTCCATTCAGCATCTTGCTCCAAGTAATATTTTTTCTCCTCAAATTCCCAGTTAGGGCCACCTCTCCCCCAAAGAAGGAAATGAACGTCAAAGTCTTTCTCTGAAATTTTCCCAGAATTATAAATTTCAAACCCAATGGATCTGGAGGCCACAGCAAATTTGAAAACTCTGCCACGTAGGAGAGAAACTTGAAATTGAGAAGCTTTTCCACCAAAGCATACTTGAAGAGCAACACTGACTGTATGCACATCTAGTTTGAAATTTGAACGACCAAATGCAGCCACTAAGAAGAAAGGCCTCTTACGAAAACCAGGTAAGAAATTGACTGAATGACCAAATTTTTTGTAGACGTCATCAGCAAATTGGACTCCTCGAGCAAAGTTGAATTGAGGAGGAGATACCTGAGCTTCACTTGAAATATCCTTCAATAACACATCTGAAGGCTTTTTGGAGGAAAAATTTGAGCTCTGACCCGAAGAATGCAAAATTTGCTCACCAATAATCACTTTATGCACCGAAAGCTCAATCTGGCAACCTTTTGTGATAGATTCATTTTCAAGCAGAAATCGAGCATCTATCAGAATCTCATCATTGTCCAACAAGACCAGACGCTGAGCTAAAGGTCAAAGAATCAGAAAACCAGATCTCCAAGATGACCAATCCCCACTAACAAAGGAAGAACATTGAACTTGCCATCTCAAAATGGGAGGTTTCTTTGCAGGCCAAGGAGACAAGGTGCTTGAAACAATCTTGGACGTGTGAGAGGGGAACCTCACCATTGAACCATCATGAAAAACTTCCCCATTTTCAAGAGCTCAACCAACCAAAGGATCCTCACTCTCATTGAGAAGAACCAACCACTTGGATCGAGAAAGCACTAGGAAGCCCTTGGAAAACTTACCATCATCCCAAAGTCAAATGGTGTTGAAGGTCACCACCCAACGACCAATAGGAGCATCCATGGAAACCACCATGGGAGAAGGCGCCGGCGCCAAGGCGCCACCAGCGACGGCCAAGGGCAGAAATCCTAGCTTGAGAACACCATCACCTCCCCTTGTTAACTGGTCTCTTCGCCGAACTAGTGCACCTATACATCTGACAAGTGTATTGGGTGTGTTGGGGACATAAGAGACCTTCTGTATTGTAATTGCAGGGTTGTTTGAGAGGGATAGCTTTGACCTCTTTCTCCCTGAGTTCGATAAACCTAGGGTGATCCACTTAAGGGAAACTTGCTGCTGCTCTACAAACCTCTGCACTTGGAGGCCCAACACTGTCTACAATAATAGAAGCATGTGTAGACATCAAGCTCTTTTCTGGTGCCGTTGCCGGGGAGAAGAGTGGAAGACCTCTGCAAGGGGAGTTTTTCGCACACACATCCTTTACTTTGTTTTATAGTTTTGCTTTACTTTATTTTTACCTGCATTGTTTTATATCAAAAACCCAAAAAAAATAGAATCCTTGGTAGTTGTTATTTCTTTACTTTTAGTTCATCATGCTGTTCCCTAAGTACATTCTGGAGGACCTCTCAGTAGGTAGTGGTTCAATTATTGGAAAAATTAACATTGAGGAGTTCTTTAATCACATTAGTATGCATAAGGAAGTTGAGGAAAAGTCTTTGGTTGAGCTAGCTCCTAGTATTGAATTTGCTTCTGCTTATTTAATTCACATGTTGGAAACTAGGTTTGCTAGTCTTAATCCTTTTATGCAATACATGTTCCTTAAGCTTCATGAAATTGAAGATCCTGAAAAGAAAGCTTTTATCTTGGAAGCTTTGCACCTAGAATTTAAAGATGTCATTATTGAAGCTAGAAAAGTTCTTAAACATTTTAATAAACCTGGTTCACCCATAAAGGTTATTAGTACAAACGATGAAGGGGCCGAAATACCTATATCTAGCTAGCTCTTTGGCTTGTGTGAAGCTTTCGAAAATATTTTTGACTGGATCTGTCCCAAAAATATTTTTAGTGATTTGAGTGAACCAAAGGGTGACTACAAGGGATACTCAAAACCTCAATTGGATAGTATTCATTACTTTATTCCTATAATGGATCCTAATCCCCCTTTCATTATTACTTTATTCGCAATTTTCTGCGCCTAGCTCAAAGGCGTTAAAGAAAAGCACTCTTGGGAGATAACCCATTGTTTTATTTTCAGTACTTTTTCTTTTATTTGAGTCTTGGAAGTCATTACTACTGTAATTACCGCTCCTTATCCTTTTTATTTCATTTTTGTGCCAAGAGAAGCCTCTAATTTGAGTGAGGTAAAGATTTGGGGATGTTGCTGTCCTGAATCTGTTTTCGGTGCTGCACCGTAAAAATTCGTATAAATTCTCTGTCTATCTTTTGGACCTCCTATTTCTTGTGCATATGCCCCAGGTTATATCTAAACTTTCGTTAGTTGAACACTTTTTATTTGAGCAACAGGAAATCCCTCAAAAATTCGGCCTTTGTCAGCTGTTCTGTTTTGACAGATTTCTGCCAATATTTGTGTTTGCCGCTTTATCGCTTTCTTTTGAGTTCTTTTGATCACGGAACTTTTTAGGAAGTTGCTACAGTAGTATTTGCTATATATGTGGTAGTTTTGGGTTGAAACCTAAAGCAAAAAGAGGTTGATTATATGTTATGCTACACTAATGTTGCTAATAGATTTGTGTTTAGTTTTGTATGAAGGAAGTTTTCAAGTGTAGGGATTGGAGAATGATTAGATGAGTTGAAAAATGGACAAAAGCTCAAGCTTGGGGATGCCCATGTATCACCCCAAGAAATATCCAAGAAGTACAAGCGTCAAAGCTTGGGGATGCCCCCGAGGCACCCCTTCTTCATCGGCAAAAATCAGGTCACCTTTCAAAACACTATGTATTTTTCTTGGAGCGTCAGTTGTTTTAGTTTTCTTTATTAGTTTAGTTTTTTTTGCTGCAATAAATGGTTGGACCCCAACAAATTTCCTTTGGAAGAGATGTACTCATTTTCATTTGCCAAGAACACTCTGTTTTTCATTCTTACAATTACACCGAGTGTTCTTCTTTTTCTGCTACTACTTTTGGTTTTTGTTTTTACCTTGATTTGCATTCAGACCTTGTCATATATTTTCATCAAGGTGTATTTTTGTCTCTGATCTTTATTAGTATTTATCAAAAGAGGTGTTTATAAAAATTTCAAATGGTGTTGAAAAAGAGAAAAACCTTTGTGCAAAAAAGTGGTACAAGGAGGAGCTTGTGTAGACTGCGGCTTAGGCTTTTTCATGTCATGCTTGATGTCTTTTTGATAGCATGCTTAGTGGTTTTGCTATAGCATGACTTGTCTCAAATAACTGAGATAGCTTAATGAGCCTTAGAAAAAATCATGCGTTGTTTTAATTATCTGGAAGCATTATTTTGGTTTTCTCCTTGATGCTTTATTTGGGTTGACTTGGCGCATGCTCACACATGTTAGACTGTTACAAAATCGCCAATAGCCTTCATGATCATTTAGTTTTTGACTTTTTATGCCATCTTATGCTTCTTTTAATGTCGGTTTGTTGCTTTGCATGATTATGGCCATTACTGCTCTCTTAGTTGGTCGCTCCCAGTCTTTTGCTAGCCCTCGCCTTGTACTGAGTATGAGCTCTACTTGTGCATCCAACTCCTAAAAACCAAGTAATTCCAAAGTGTCCACCATACATACCTACTAGCAATTTGCTATTCCAAGTAAATTTGACTCGCTTTTATTTTCTCTTCAAATTAAACTCTTACCAGTGTTATGCAAAATTCGGTCAGTAAAGCTCTCACGAACCGGAAAGCACACTTTACTTTTTCCTGTTCTTAAAAATTTAACATTGTGGTCTCTTATGTTGAGTTGTTATGCTTGCAAGTTGTAAGTTGGAGACTAGTCCAGCCATGCATTCATGGGCAAGCTTTCAACATTGAACTTCTTATTTGAGTTGATATGGTGATCTTTTGTTTATGGATGCCCGCGGTGTGAAATGAATTGGGAATCTTGTGGGGATCATGGAGTTTTTATATGTGTTAGGGAAACACCGGGCCGCTAATCTAAGCCATGCATAATTCATGGTGGAAATTTGTAGCATACCCATGGTGAACATTTGACGACGCATCTCACAATAAAAAGCTAAACAAATAGTAAATAAAAGAGATGTCGAGGTATTCATTGTCTGCTTGTCCTATCATTTTGATGTGGGCTTGTTCCATGTCATCGGGCACGGAGGTACCCCATTGGCAGTTCTCAATGATATGCATATATTTACAATGACAATAGCCTTGCTTGGGACTCTAAGTAAAGTAGCATGAGGTTTGGGTACTCGTATTCACAGGACACGAGGTTTTCAACTTATGATTTGTCAAGCATATGCATCATAATTGTTCTTGCATTAACTTTAACCATTCAAGATGCTTATGATGGGGGCAATGAGAGCTCAAAGCCGGTAAATACCATAATTTTTGAAGGTTATAAAACTTGCAATCATTGCTTCCCTGCGCGAAGGGTCTTTCTTCTAGTTTTTATGTTGAGTCACCACCTTCTATCTTTATGCACCATAAGAGAGCATAGTTGTCATTCTTAGTATAATGTGCATTGTCCCAAAGTTTTCATTGATTGATTCATATTGTTGGTTTCACTTGTTCTTAAATTACTTGTATCTAGTCGCCCTCTTAAACTTGAAGGTGTCCAATGCATTTATGTTTTGTTCTCTATCAAGGACAAGCTGAAAACCATTTGTATGTTTTTCCTTATGATTTGAACACATGTTTGACTTTCATTGTTTCATTTTCATGATCTTTTGTTTGTGTTCATTTGCATGTTTACAACATGGTTGCTAAGTTTCTTATTGTCAAGATTATGTCTTTCATGCCCATGTTTTAAGTTCTTTTGATCCTAGCTCACAATGCTTACATATATGATCAAGTTTGTGTAGGTGCATGTCACCTCAAAAATCATTTCTTTTGTTATCACTTACCTACTCGAGGATGAGCATGAGTTAAGCTTGGGGATGCTGATACGTCTCAAACGTATCTATAATTTTTGATGCTCCATGCTTGTTTTTACACCATTTGCCTTGTGTTTCGTTACACTTCGTGGCACTTTTATGCAATTTCCGAAACTAACCTATTGACAAGATGCCACAGCGCCAGTTCCCTATTTTCTGCTGTTTTTGTGTTTCAGAAAAGCTACACAGGAAATATTCTCGGAATTGGATGAAACAAGTTCCAGAAGTCTTATTTTTCCCGAAAGCTTCCAAAGAACCGAAGAGGAGTAGGAGTGGGGCCACGAGGGGCCCTCACGCTAGGCCGGCGCGGCCTAGGCCCTGGCTGCGCCGCCTAGGTGTGAGAGCGCCCAGGCAGCCCCCTGATGATGCCCCTTCGCCTATATAAAGCCTCAGGACGGAAAACCCTAGAGGAGTCGGCGAAATTTCCAGAACAGTTCCATAGCTCCGTTGCCGCCGTCGATGAGTTTCGGGGGACAGAAGTCTCTGTTCTGGCACCCTGCCGGGACAGGGAAGTGCCCCTGGAGCCATCTCCATCGGTCTCTGCTACTCCAAGTGGATGTGAAGCAGACTGTCCTTGTGCGTGGTGGATAACCAGCCCGTTGGGAACCCCAAGAGGAAGGTATGATGAGTATAGCAGCTAGTTTTCCCTCAGTTTAAGAAACTAAAGTTTATCGATCAGGAGAGGAGAGACAATGACGACTGAAGGTGATGCGGAACCTGCACACACACAAACAAATACTTTGTTCCCAACTTGCGATGAGGTTGTCAATCTCACCGGTTTGCTTGAAACAAAGGTTATGAGCGTATCGAGTGGAAAACAATATAGTATGCGAGTAAAGTAAACAGGTGATAGCAATATGATGGAAATAGGACCGGGGTCCACAGTTCACTAGTGGTGTCTCTCCATAGATAAAATAACACATGCTGGGTAAACAAATTACAGTTGGGCAATTGATAGAATAGAGATAAACGTGATATGTCAAGAAGATCACTATGAGATTTACTCTGGGCATTACAACAAAATACATAGACCGCCATCCAACTGCATCTATGACTAATAATCCACTCCCGGGGATATCAATCCGAACACCCTAGAAGTATTAAGTTGCGAACAACAGATAATTGCATTAAGCAAAGTGTGTAATGTAAACAAAGCATATGCCCTTGAGCATATAAATGTTGTTTTCTCCCTAGTAGCAATAGCACATCTACCACCATAGAGGTTTCTGTCACTCCCCCAGGTGAAATAGAGGCATGAACCCACTATCGAGCATAAATACCCCCTCTTGGAGTCACTAGCAACTACTCGGCCAAGATAGCTACTAACAACGGAGATCATGCAAGATCATAAACAACATAGAGATAACAAAAGATATAATTTAGTACAGCAACTTAATCATAAACACCAATATTCATCGGATCCCAACAAACCAAACATGTAGAATTACATAACAGTGATCTCAATCATGTATGGCAGCTCATGAGATCTAAACATGAAGCACATGGTGGAGAAGACAACCATCTAGCTACTGCTATGGACCCATTGTCCAAGGTAGACTACTCACTCATCGCTCCGGAGGCAAGCATGGCGATGAAGAAGACCTCCGGTGGCGATTCCCCTCTCCGGCAGGGTGCCGGGAAGAGCTTCTGGACCCTCCCGATCTTCGAGTCGACGGTGGTGGTGGATCGTGATGTGTTCTGGAAATCTGATCAGGTACTTAGGTTTTTTTTCCGTCGAGGGGTCTTTATAGGCAAAGGGGCGTCGTTAGAGGAGTAGCCAGGCGCCCTCACGCAGGGCCCACGCGGCCAGGGGCCTAGCCGTGCCGCCCCTGTGTGTGGGGCCCTGGTGGCCCCTCTTCGGCTCTCCTTCGGATCTCTGGAAGCTTCCGGGAAAAATAAGACTTCAGGAACTTGTTTCGTCCAATTCCGAGAATATTTCCTGTGTATCACTCTGAAACACAAAAACAGCAGAAAACCGAAAACTGGCACTGTGGCAACTCGTTAATAGGTTAGTTCCGGAAAATGCATAAAAGTGCCACTAAGTGTAACGAAACAATAGGCAAATGGTGTAAAAACAAGCATGGAGCATAAAAAACTATAGATACGTTGGAGACGTATCAAGCATCCCCAAGCTTAACTCCTGCTCGTCCTCGAGTAGGTAAGTGATAACAAAAGAATAATTTTTGAGGTGACATGCACCTTCTCAATCTTGATCATATATGTAAGCATTGGTGAGCTGGGATGATAAGAACTTAAAACATGGGCATGAAGATATAATCATGACAATAAGAACTTAGCAACCATGTTGTAAACATGCAAATGAACACAAACAAAAGATCATGAAAATGAAACAATGAAAGTCAAACATGTGTTCAAGTCATAAGGAAAAACATACAAATGGTTTTCAGCTTGTCCTTCAAAGAGAGCAAAACATAAATGCATAGGACACCTTCAAGTTTAAGAGGGCGACTAGATACAAATAATTTAAGAACAAGTGAAACCAACAATATGAATCAATCAATGAACTTTGGGAAATGCATATCACACTAAGAATGACAACTATGCTCTCTTAATGGTGCATAAAGAAAGAAGGTGGTGACTCAACATAAAAGTAGAAGAAAGGCCCTTCGCAGAGGGAAGAAGTGATTGCAAGTTTTATAACCTTCAAAAATTATGGTACTTACCGGCTTTGAGCTCTCATTGCCCCCATCATAAGCATCCTGAATGGTTAAAGTTAATGCGAGAACAATTATGATGCATATGCTTGACAAATCATAAGTTGAAAACCTCGTGCCCCATGAATACGAGTACCCAAACCTCATGCTACTTTCCTTAGAGTCCCAAGCAAGGCTCTTGTCATTGTAAGTATATGCATATCATTGAGAACCGCCAATGGGGTACCTCCGTGCCCGATGACATGGAACAAGCCCACACCAAAATGACAGGACAAGCAGACAATGAACACCTCGACATCTCTTTTATTTGCCTTTTGTTTAGCTTTTTATTGTGAGATGCGTCATCGAATGTTCACCATGGGTATGCTGCAAATTTCCACCATGAATTATGCATGGCTTAGATTGGTGGCCCAGCATTTCCCTAACACATATACAAACTCCATGATCCCCAAAAGATTCCCAATTCATTTCACACCGCGGGCATCCATAGACAAAAGATCACGATATCAACTCAAGTAAGAAGTGCAATGTTGAAAGGTTGCCCCATGACAGCATGGATGGGCTAGAATCCAACTTACAACTTGCAAGCATAACAACTCAACATAAGAGACCACAATGTCAAATTTTTAAGAACAGGAAAAAGTAAAGTGTGCCTTCTGGTTCATGAGAGGTTTACTAACCGAATTTCGCATAACACTGGTAAGAGTTTAATTTGAAGAGAAAATAAAAGCAAGTCAAATTTACTTGGAATAGCAAATTGCTAGTAGGTATGTATGGTGGACACTTTGGAAAACTTTGGCTTTTAGGAGTTGGATGCACGAGTAGAGCTCATACTCAGTACAAGGCGAGGGCTAGCAAAAGACTGGGAGCGACCAACTAAGAGAGCAATAATGGCCATAATCATGCAAAGCGACAAAGCGACATTAAAAGAAGCATAAGATGTCATCAAAAGTCAAAAACTAAATGATCATGAAGGCTATTGGCGACTTTGTAAGAGTCTAACATGTGTGAGCATGCGCCAAGTCAACCCAAATAAAGCATCAAGGAGAAAACCAAAATAATGCTTCCATACAATAAAAATAATGCATGATTTTTTCAAAGGCTCATTAAGCAATCTCAGTTATTTGAGACAAGTCATGCTACAGCAAAACCACTAAGCATACTATCAAAAAGACATCAAGCATGACATGAAAAAGCCTAAGCCGCAGTCTACACAAGCTCCTTCTTGTACCACTATTTTGCACAAAGCTTTTTCTCTTTTCCAACACCATTCGAACTTTTTATAAACACCTCTTTTGATGAAAACCAATGAAGATCAGAGGCAAAAATACACCTTGATGAAAAGATATGACAAGGTCTGAACGCAAATCAAGGCAAAAATGAAAACCAAAAGCAGTAGCAAAAAAAGAAGAACGCTCGATTTTTAATAAGAGTGAAAACTAGAGCGTTCTTTGCAAATAAAAACGAGTACATCTCCTCCGAAGGAAATTTGTTGGGGTCCAACCATTTATTGCAGCAAACAAACAAACTAAACCAACTAAGAAAACTAAAACAGCTGACGCTCCAAGAAAAACACATAGTGCATGAAGCAATAAAAATATAGTGTTTTGAAAGGTGACCTGATTTTTGCCGATGAAGAAGGGGTGCCTCGGGGGCATCCCCAAGCTTTAATGCTTGTACTTCTTGGATATTTCTTGAGGTGATGCATGGGCATCCCTAAGCTTGAGCTTTTGTCCATTCTTCAACTCATCTCATCATTCTCCAATCCCTACACTTGAAAACTTCCTTCATACAAAACTAAACACAAATCTATTAGCAACATTAGTGCAAGCATAACATATAATAAATCCTCTATTTGCTTCAGGTTTCAACTCAAAACCACCACATATATAGTAGATACTACTGTAGCAACCTCCCCAAAAGTTCCATGATCAAAAAAACTCAAAAGAAAGCGATAAAGTGGCAAACACAAATATTGGCAGAAATCTGTCAAAACTGAACAGCTGACAAAGGTCGAATTTTTGAGGGATTTTGTGTTGCTCAAATCAAAAAGTGTTCAACTAACAAAAGTTTGGCTATAACCTGGGGCATATGCACAAGAAATCGCAGGTCCAAAAGATAAACAGAGAATTTATATGAATTTTTACGGTGCAGCACCGAAAACAGTTTCAGGACAGCAACATCCCCAAATCTTTACCTCACTCAAATTAGAGGCTTCTCTTGGCACAAAAATGAAATAAACAAGATAAGGAGCGGTCATTACAGTAGTAATGACTTCCAAGAATCAAATAAAAGAAAAAGTACTGAAAAGAAAACATTGGGTTATCTCCCAAGAGTGCTTTTCTTTAACGCCTTTGAGCTAGGCGCAGAAAATTGCGAATCAAGTAACATCAGAAGAAGCATTGAGATCAACAGTAGAGGTCTTGTCAATAAGGCATTGTATTTCATCCACATAAGTTTTTGAAGACCCTTTGTGATCATGCTTTGGTACACTATTTTCATCAAAAAGATTTTCAGGACAGATCCAGGCAAAATTATTTTCGAAGGCTTCACACAATCCCAAAAGCTTGCAAGGTATAGGTATTTCGGTTCCCTCATCATTAGTATCAATAACCTTTATAGGCAAACTGAGTTTATTAAAACGTTTAAGAACCTTTCTAGCTTCAATAACGACATCCTTAAATTCTAGGCGCAAAGTTTCCAAGATAAAAGCTTTCTTTTCGGGATCCTCAATTTCATGAAGCTTAAGGAACATATATTGCATAAAAGGATTAAGACTAGCAAACCTAGTTTCCAACATGTCAATTAAATAAACAGAAGCAACTTCAATACTAGGAGCAAGCTCAACCCAAGACTTTTCCTCAACTTCCTCATGCATACTAATGTGATTAAAGAACTCCTCAATGTTAGTTTTGCCAATAATCGAACCACTACCTACTGAGAGGTCCTCCAGAACGTACTTAGGGATCAACATGATAAACTAAAGTAAAGAAATAACAACTACCAAGGATTCTAATTTTTTTGGGTTTTTGATAAAAAACGATGCAGGTAAAATAAATAAAGTAAAGCAAAACAATAAAACAAAGTAAAGGATGTGTGTGCGAAAAACTCCCCTCGCAGAAGTCTTCTCTTCCTCCCCGGCAACGGCGCCAGAAAATAAGCTGCTACTCCAAGTGGATGTGAAGCAGACTGTCCTTGTGTGTGGTGGATAACCAGCGCGTTGGGAACCCCAAGAGGAAGGTATGATGAGTATAGCAGCTAGTTTTCCCTCAGTTTAAGAAACCAAGGTTTATCGATCAGGAGAGGAGAGACAATGACGACTGAAGGTGATGCCAGGCGCCCTCACGCGGGGCCTGCATGGCCAAGGGCCTGGCCATGCCGCCCCTGCGTGTGGGGCCCTGGTGGCCCCCCTCCGGCTCTCCTTCGGATCTCTGGAAGCTTCTAGGAAAAATAAAACTTCAGGAACTTGTTTTGTCCAATTCCAAGAATATTTCCTGTGTATCACTCTAAAACACAAAAACAGCAGAAAACAGGAAACTAGCACTATGGCAACTCGTTAATAGGTTAGTTCCGGAAAATGCATAAAAGTGCCACTAAGTGTAATGAAACAATAGGCAAATAGTGTAAAAACAAGCATGGAGCATCAAAAATTATAGATACGTTGGAGACATATCAGTCTCCATCGCTGTCTCCGCCGTCTCCATCGACCTTACCGCCATCTCCATCAACCTTGCTGTCTCCTATGATGAGGAGGGAGTAGTTCATCCCTGGGGCTGAGGGCTCTACCGGTAGCTATGTGGTTCACCTCTCTCTCCCATGATGTGATCTTTATGTGATCGTGAGCTTTGTATCATGTTGAATAAGTAGATGTTACTCTTCTTCATTATGTGTACTCTAGTGTGTTATTAAACTAATCTATTCCTCCTGCCATGGTATAACGGCGACAGTGCGTGCATCGTGGTGGTACTTGGTCTAGGCTACGATTGTGATCTTTTATGGATTATGAGAATAATTATCGCTATGATAGTATTGAAGTGATCTATTCCTCCTTTCATGGTGTAATGTTGATAGTGTGTGCACCGTGTTAGTACTTGGTCTAAGTTGCAATAATATCTATCTTGAGTTGTGATTTGATTTGGATATCTCTATGAGTGGTGTTTGTCAAGTACTTGATGAACTTTGAGGAGTGCTTCGTAGCCCTACACAATGATTGGTGTTATTCAATAGGAGAGTAATTTAGAGTACCATAGTGAAGAGAAGTTATTTATTTTTTCAATCATGTTATATTTGTTGGGAGTGTGTCCACTAGTGAAAGTATGATTCCTAGGCCTTGTTTCCAAGCTTTGCACACCATTTACTTGCTGTTTTGTTACTTGTTTGCTTGCTGCCATTTTTATTCCAGATTGCATTTACTACCTATAATCATCTATACCACTTGTATTTCACTATCTCTTCGCCAAACTAGTGCACCTATACATCTGACAAGTGTATTGGGTGTGTTGGGGACACAAGAGACTTTTTGTATTGTAATTGCAGGGTTGTTTGAGAGGGATAGCTTTGACCTCTTCCTCTCTGAGTTCGATAAACCTTGGGTGATCCACTTAAGGGAAACTTGCTGCTGCTCTACAAACCTCTGCACTTGGAGGCCCAACACTGTCTACAAGAACAGAAGCGTGTGTAGACATAAGTTCCCAAGTTGCTTCTTCTTCAGTATGGTGACACCACTGAACTTTGAAAACTTGATCATCTTGGTACGAGTAACTCTTTCTGATGTCTCCAAGATTTTGATAGGCTTTTCTTCATACGTGAGATCACTTTCCAATTGAACCTCTTCCAATGGTATTGTGTCTCTTAGTGGGGTATCTGCCATCTCTGGATGACATTTCTTTAACTGACTCACGTGGAACACATTGTGCACTGCAGACAGAGATTCTGGTAGTTCTAGCTCATAGGCAACTTCTCCCTTGCGAGCCAAAACCTTGAATGGCCCTACAAAGCGAGGTGCTAGCTTTCCTTTAACTCCAAATCTCTTCACCCCACAAAGTGGCGATACTCGAAGGTATGCTCTATCGCCCACCTCATAGATTACTTCTCTACGCTTTAAATCAGCGTAGCTCTTCTGTCTGGACTGAGCTATCTTAAGTCTATCTCTGATCAAACGAACCTTTTCTTCGGCATCCTTTATTATGTCTGGCCCGAAAAGACTTTGTTCACCAACACCACTCCAAAGCAATGCGTAGTGCACTTTCTTCCATATAGAGCTTCAAACGGTGCCATCTCAATGCTACCTTGATGGCTATTGTTATAAGAGAACTCTGCATATGGCAAGTTATCATCCCAGTTAGACCCATAGTCCAAGGCACAAGCTCTCAACATGTCTTCTAGAATTTGATTCACCCTTTCTGTTTGCCCATTAGTCTGAGGATGAAATGCTATGCTGAACTCTAGTCTTGTGCCCAAGGATTCATGGAGTCGGCACCAAAAGTGAGAGGTGAATTGAGTACCCCTATCAGATACAATGCTCTTAGGAACTCCATGTAAACACACTATTCGGCTCATATATATCTTGGCTAGTCTAGCGCTAGTATAAGTGGTTTTCACAGGGATGAAGTGAGCCACTTTGGTTAAACGGTCAACTACAACCCAGATGGAGTCATATCTAGACTTAGTCCTTGGTAAACCCGTGATGAAATCCATGCCAACATTATCCCATTTCCACTCTGGTATAGGCAATGTCTGCAATAAACCTGCTGGTTTATGATGCTCTGCCTTGACTCTATTACACACGTCACATAGGGCAATGTACTCGGCGACATCCCTTTTCATATTGCTCCACCAAAATCTACCCTTCAAATACATCTTGGTGTTTCCAGGATGAATGGAATAGGGTGAATCATGTGTTTCTTGCAGAATCAACTTTCTGAGTTCAGGGTCTTGTGGTACACAAACACGTTTCTCAAACCATACAATTCCGTCATCTTCGTGAAATCCCTTTGCCTTCCCTTTACTCATATTACTCTTTATTTCTTCTATCTCCTTATCTAGCTTCTGAGCTTCTTTGATCTTGTCCATCAGTATAGGTTGAACTTCAAGAGATGCTAAAACTCCTTCTGGCATAATTTCCAGTCTGAGCTGCTTAAACTATTCACACAATTCTTCAGGCAACTCTCCTGCTGTGAGTCCATTCACATGGCTCTTACGGCTCAAGGTGTCAGCTACAACATTAGCCTTTCCTGGATGGTATTGCAGGCTCATATCATAATCTTTTATGAGTTCCAACCATCTTCTTTGTCTCATGTTTAGTTCCTTCTGAGTGAATATATACTTCAAGCTTTTGTGATCGGTGAACACATCACAATGCTTTCCCATCAAATAATATCTCCATACCTTTAGAGCATGAACAATGGATGCTAGCTCTAAGTCATGGGTGGGATAATTTCTCTCGTGATGCTTGAGCTGGCATGAGGCATAACTCACCACTTTTCCATTCTGCATTAGAACGCTACCAAGTCCTTGACGAGAAGCGTCGCAGTAAACTTGGAAATCCTTCTGTATATCTGGCAGACATAGAACTGGCGCACTTACTAGCTGTTTCTTTAGTTTTTGAAAACTAGCTTCACATGAGTCGGTCCATTCAAATTTCTTGTCTTTCTTCAAAAGTTTAGTCATTGGCTTTGCTATCTTGGAGAAATTTTCAATGAATCTCCAATAGTATCTCGCAAGGCCTAAGAAGCTCCGGATGTCTCCCGCATTTTTGGGTGACTCCCATTCAGTGACGGATGCTACCTTGCTTGGATCCACCGCGACTCCTTCTGCGGAAACTATGTGACCAAGAAATCCTACCTTGCTCAGCCAGAATTCACACTTGCTGAATTTCGCATACAACTTATGCTCCCTGAGCTTTTCCATGATTAAGCATAAGTGCTGCTCATGTTCTTTATCATCCTTGGAGTAAATCAGGATGTCATCAATGAACGCCACTATGAATTTATCCAAGTACTCCATGAACACCTTTTTCATCATGGTCATGAAGTATGCTGGGGCATTTGTTAGCCCAAAAGACATGACGGTATACTCATATAGACCATATCTGGTGGTAAAAGCTGTCTTGGGTATGTCTTGCTCTCGGATCTTTAGCTAGAAATATCCTGATCGGAGATCAATCTTGGAAAACACTTTTGCTCCTTTCAACTGGTCGAACAAGTCGTTGATGTTGGGCAATGGATACTTGTTCTTTATTATCACTTCGTTCAGCGAACGGTAGTCCACAACCAATCACTTGCTAGAGTCTTTCTTCTCTACAAACAGAACAGGGGCTCCCCATGATGATGAACTCTGTTGGATAAAACCTTTGTCCAACTGTTCCTTGAGCTGCTTCTTTAATTCCTTTAATTCTTCTATGTCCATCTTGTATGGCCTCTTTGCTATAGGTCCTATTCTAGGCAGCAAGTCGATGATGAATTCGACATCTCTGTCTGGTGGCATTCCTAGCAGTTCCTCTAGAAACACATCCGGATACTCCTTCACAACTGGCACTTCATGCATACTAACCCCCTTAAGAGAATTAACCTTAGACCCCTTTAGCTCAAAGGTTGATTTGAAACGGATGCGTTTCTTTTCAGGGGTTGTGAGGGTGATGGTTTTGTTTGCACAATCTATGACTCCCTCAAAAGCGGTCATCCAATCCATGCCTAGGATGACATCTAGTCCTTGTGAGTCTAGGACAATGAGGTTAGCCGGAAACTTATGTTTTCCAATTTCTAGGACTAGGTCTCTACAGCCGGCATTTACTATCAAATCTCCCCCTGGAGAGCTTACCCTTATAGAACAAGCTATTGTTTCAGTGGGTATTTTGTTCTTAACCACAAATGCTCTTGAAATGAATGAATGAGATGCACCAGTGTCAAAAAGAACAAGTGTTGAAAATTTATTGAGCAGAAACATACCATAGACGGCGTCAGGCTCATCATAAATCTCCTCCACATTGATGTGATTGACATGCCCCTTCTGGAATGGATTGGGCTTGTTTTCTTCATCCTTCCTCTGTGGGCAATCATTTGCATAATGCCCAGTTTTGTGGAACTTATAGCATTCCACCTGACTAATATCCCTCTTCTCGAGGACATTATCTTTTCTACCATTGCTGTTGCCATTGTTATGGCCATTTGTCCTTGTGGAGTTGTGATTGTTGTGATTCCCGTGGCCATTGTGGTGGTGGCCATTCCCCTTGTGATGCTGGTGCCCATTTCCACCATTATGGTTGTGGTGGTTTCCTCCATCCTTATGGAATCCAGAGCTCCCATGATCACTGTGATAGCTTCGCTTGTGCACAGGCTCTTGGTACTTGTTAACATGATGCTTCCTCTTTCAGTTTTCAGACTGCTTCATCTTGCTCTCTAGAGTTATAGCTTGATCAAGCAGAGACTGAAAGGTAGGAGTGTAGGCAACAGACAGAGGGATTGACAACTCATCACTGAGACCCTCTAGGAACTTCTCCTTCCTTTTTGCATCAGTGTCAATGTCATCCGGTGCATAGCGTGACAGGTTGGTGAACTCATCAATATACTCAGACACACTGTGAAATTTCTGTCTGAGATCATGGAATTCTTTCTTCTTCAGACCCATCACACCAGAAGAAATATGTGCAGCCCGAAACCCTTCCTGGAACGAGTCCCATGTCACACCCTCAATGGGATGGGTGATCTGATAAGTATCCCACCAGCTTGCTGCTGGTCCTTCCAATAGATGAGCTGCAAACCTGACCTTTTCAGTGTCAGTGCGACCAGTTGTCACCAAGTCTTTGTTGACAGAACGGAGCCAATCCATGGCCTCCAGTGATTCAGCAGCACGAGAAAACTTAGCAGGACGAAGCCTTAGAAATCTTGCAAGCATGTCAACCTGAGGGGGAGGTGGTTGATACGTCTCCAACGTATCTATAATTTTTGATGCTCCATGCTTGTTTTTACACCATTTGCCTAATGTTTCGTTACACTTCATGGCACTTTATGCATTTTCTGGAACTAACCTATTAACGAGTTGCCATAGTGACAGTTCCCTATTTTCTGCTGTTTTTGTGTTTCAGAAGTGATACACAGGAAATATTCTCGGAATTGGACGAAACAAGTTCCTGAAGTCTTATTTTACCTGAAAACTTCCAGAGATCCGAAGGAGAGAAGGAGAGGGGCCACCAGGGGCCCACACATAGGGCTGGCATGGCCAGGGCCTGGGCCGCACCACCCTGGCGTGACGCCGCCTGGTCCCTCCTCTGACATCGCCCCTTCACCTATAAAGACCCCCCGATGGGAAAAACCTAAGGACCCGATCACTTTTCCAGAACACATTGCGATCCGCCGCCGCCATCGACCCGAAGATCGGGAGGGTCCAGAAGCTATTCTCGGCACCCTGTCAGAGAGGGGAATCGCCACCAGAGGTCTTCTTCATCGCCATGCTTGCCTCCGGACCAATGAGTGAGTAGTCTACCTTGGACTATGGGTCCATAGAAGTAGCTAGATGGTTGTCTTCTCCACTATGTGCTTCATGTTTAGATCTCATGAGCTGCCCTACATGATTGAGATCACCGTTATATAATTCTACATGTTTGGTTTGTTGGGATCCGATGAATATTGGTGTTTATGATTGAGTTGCTGCACTGAATATTTTCTTTTGTTATCTCTATATTGTTTATGATCTTGCATGCTCTCCGTTGTTAGTAGCTATCTTGGCCGAGTAGTTGCTAGTGACTCCAAGAGGGGGTATTTATGCTCGATAGTGGGTTCATGCCTCTATTTAACCTGGGGGAGTGATAGAAACCTCTAAGGTTGTAGATGTGCTGTTGCTACTAGGGAGAAAACAACATTCATATGCTCAAGGGCATATGCTTTGTTTACATTACACACTTTGCTTAATGCAATTATCTGTTGTTCACAACTTAATACTTGTGGAGTTCTCGGATTGATTCGCCACAAGTGGATTATTAGTCATAGATGCAGTTGGATGGCGGTCGATGTATTTTGTTGTAATGCCCAGAGTAAATCTCATAGTGATCTTCTTGACATATCACGTTTATCTTTATTCTATCAATTGCCCAACTATAATTTGTTTACCCAGCATGTGTTATTTATCTTATGGAGAGACACCACTAGTGAACTGTGGACACCGATCCTATTTCCATCATATTGCTATCACCTGTTTACTTTACTCGGACTGTTTACTTTACTCGCATACTTTTACTGTTTTCTACTCGATACACTCATAACCTTTGTTTCAAGCAAACCGGTGAGATTGACAACCTCATCGTAAGTTGGGAACAAAGTACTTGGTTGTATGTGTGCAGGTTCCGCGTTGCAGCTAGCAAGCAAAGCTTGGACGAGGCGCCATATATAAATTGTCTGAAGCTGTCGCAAACAAGCAAGCATCACCTTCAGTCGTTTGTCTCTCCTCTCCAAGAATGATAAACCTTGGTTTCTAAACTGAGGGAAAACTAGCTGCTATACTCATCACACCTTCCTCTTGGGGTTCCCAACGGGCTGGTCATTCACCACGCATCAAGCTAATTTTCTGGCGCCATTGCCGGGGAGGAAGTAGAAGACTTCTGTGAGGGGAGTTTTTCGCACGCACATCCTTTACTTTGTTATTGTTTTGCTTTACTTTATTTATTTTACCTGCATCATTTTATATCAAAAACCCAAAAAAATTAGAATCCTTAGTAGTTGTTTATTATGTCTAGTTCAGTTGCTATTACTATGTCGCCCGAGGATATGATTTTCACTTTTAAACAGAAGGATGAGGAAAGTTTTAAAGAAGCTTGGTCTAGAATTTATGATTGGCATGGAAAAACTGAACCTAAAATGACTTTGAGTTTGCTTCTTAGTAGCTTTTACTTTGGACTTGCTCTTCGTTATAGATATGCTTTGGATGCTACTGCAGAAGGAGATTTCCTTCATTGTGATGGAGATCAAGCCTTCAATATTATAAAAAAGTTGATTACAATTTATAGCATGCCAACCTATTTTGATTCCTCTCTTGTGTGCATTTTTAATAGACTTGATGCTCTTGAGACTCGCACTTCTAGTTTGAATTCTAGCTACAATACTTTGAGCCAGCATTTTGATTATGTGCCAACAAATTCTGAACCTTCGAGTTGGTATCCTACGGTAAAAATCACCATTAGTGTTGGGGATATACCAAATAGGTATACCAGCGAAGTAGTCCTAAATCAGCAAGCCAGGGCGGCCCATCAGGGGTGGTATGGCGGATTCGCCATACCGGTCAGCCCAGTTGCTGAAGTTGTCACGGCGGTACTGGACACATGTGCTTATGGCGGATCCTTAGACAGGCCCATGGCGGATTACTGTTAACCGGCCCATGGCGGTTCTGGAGATGGCCCATGGTGAGTTACCTTGACGTACACGCATAGGACTTAGTCTAGGACTCCAAGTTGTATCCGCTCCGGTACCAACGTGTAGCCCACGCCAGACGCCTTTATAAGCCCGGCGTGGAGCAGCCCTTGAGGCAGAGGAGAGACGTTAGACGTTCTAGTCATAAGGCCAATCGCATAGCGAAACAGCCAACCTCATCATTGTAATCGAGCACTTGTTGCCATATAGTGAATTATAGCAGCACGTAGGATCTCGCCACCGTCGCGGGATCTGAAGCTGGGTAAACTCGTGCTACCACCATCCAGGATCGCTCCTCTGTGTTCACCCCCTTCCACAAACCGCCATACCCCTACCTCTATGGCAGATCTGTTGACGAAACCACGACAGTTGGCGCCCACTGTGGGGCATAGCGCATCTGGAGCGCGGATCCAGGCGGGATCCGCCTTTGCAGGCATCGGTGACACCATCGCCATCGGGCGTGTCCTCTACGATTCTGGCTTCCCCATCGTCCTAGCGGATAACCTCTGGGTGCCGGCTAGAGAAGACCCTGCTCGATTCACCGTTGTTCCAATCGGAGATATTCATATCTTCATTGGAGAGACAAACCCTACCCCCGCTACGGAAACCAATTTCCGGCGAATCGGTATGGCTGAAATCCCCAAACGGACCGCTTTCGAGCTGGAGACGGAGGAGGACTCATTTGATCTGGAACTTTCCAAGTTGCCCAGATTGGATCTGAAAAATAATCCCACCCAGCCCGCCCTAGAGGTAGAGGAAGTGGTGGAAGACCGCTGTGAATCTGCCATGAGTAATCTGGCGTTAGAGACACCATGGTACTGCCTTGTTGCGTTCGCAGGCATCACTTTGGGATCTACCTCCAATGGAGGAGAAGATAGCCCAGGTGAATCCATCCTTGAGGCACTTAACGAAAGTGGTGAATCGGATGACTGGGACAGCAAGGGCTATGATTCTGATCATTATGACACTGCCATGAGGAAAATTGAGGCAGAATTAGCGCAGCAGGCACTTGAAGAACAGCAAGCAGTGGCCAAGCAGGTGTTTGTAACCAACAAAGGAGATGATGCTGGGCAGACAATCGGTGATCCACCATCTCAGGCAGTCCACGACAGAGATGCCGGCAAAGAGCAGGGTAATCCACCACCAGCCGCCAATCCCGCCACGGAGCAACTTCCTGAGATCCACAGCGGACCTAGGCCTCTGCAACCCGCCATCCCCGAGGATCAGCACCCAGAAGACTTCACGACCCTGCTGGACAAGGTCGTCTACAGAACTCTAGCAGATCCAATCACCCCTGACTATGTCAGAGATGTGAATGATCTCGAGAAGAAGAGGCGAGCACTCCTAAAGGAAGCAAAGCGAGTCGAGAAGATGAGCCAGCAGCTTGATGGCAAATTTTCCAAAGCTCAAGACACACTGAAGCGTGCAAGGAACATGGAGGAGAAGTATGTTACTCTCATCCAGAACCAGATAGCTGAGGGAGGCGACCCGCAGCTGGTACGAAACCTTGAGTTCACCATACCAACAGCGGAAACTCTGGCCAAGATGTACATCAAGAATCCGCCATACATGGATAAAAACCACGATGAAGTCAGGGCTACGCCCATTGAAAATATCGTGGCAGCAAAGGAGCTATTGGAGCATAATAAGAGCCCAGCAGCCCTAGAAACGGCGGTGAAACTGATGACCAAAGAATTAGTACAGTAGGAGAAGGCTACGTCATCACGACAGCTCAAATCTGATCCCGCGCTATGCAGGTCCAGCACTGCCTCTAAGGCTCAGGGGGCTGGCAACCATGGTACGCGCCCCGACAACGAATCTCATACAGGGTCCTCAGAAATCCGAAGAAGAGAAGCTCGCAACCGGGCAAACGCCATCCCAATATCCTCCGATGACAAACCAAATGGCAAAGGCCCGCAGAGAAATCCATCGCCACCCCGCAAGAACTACCCTGCCTATGGATACCACCAAGACAATACTGCTCCTCGCCATAAGACCAACATGCTGCCACCAAAGTATAAAACGTTCGAAGTCCCAAAGGGAGGGATCGTCATACTCGACAATGATGGCAAGTGAGGACAAAGCCGTGACGCTGGACGCAGAGACGATCCGCCACGATGGGAAACCAGCAGAGACGGCGGATCTAAGAGAAGGGACCGATCTCGCCATGACGACGACGCGCACCGTGACGGCGGCAAAGACAAGCATCTCTCCACTCGCCACCACGATGACAAAGGGCAAGGCTCCCGCTGCCATGATGATGATCCATCTCCACGAAGAACAGAAGGAAGCCGTCGTAGCTGCAAAGATCAGTCGCAGGACAGCGAGAGCAAACGGCGACGTGACCCTTCGCCATCCCCACCAGGGAGCCCCCATGGCGGTGGCGGTGGTGGTGTCGGACCAGCAAGGTCACGCAACTCTCGCAGGGATCCGCCCGACCAGCAGCCTTACGATGCTCGTACCCATCTAAACAAGATTGCCAAGTCTCAAATAGCCTTCTTCCTTGGCCCAAAGTGCTTTGGACAATGGATTCGTGATGAGCCCATCCCGCATGGGTTCAAGATCGAGAAAACTATCCGCCAGTACAATGGAGTCGATCGGCCTTTAACTTGGCTACAAGACTACTTCAACGCAGTATAATTTGTCGGGGGATCACCCAACGTTGCTGTCTGCTATTTGCCCCTGATGCTATCCGGCACTATGAGGCAGTGGATCAACAACTTGGCAGAAAATTCCATCCAAACCTGGTTCGATATGCAAACTGCGTTCACCGAAAATTTTGAGGGAACTTACAAGAGACCCCATAACATTAGTGACCTCCAACGGTGTCGGCGGGCCGATGACGAGACCTCCCGAACCTTCCTCACACAATGGCTAGATATGAAAAACTCCTGTGAGGGGGTTACTGACGAATCCGCCATCCTCGCGTTTATTGACAGTTTGGAAAGAGGCCAACTGCTCCGCCATCGCCTGTTGCGGGAAAGGAACGAAGGGAAACTGACCCTCAATTCCATGATCACCATCGCAAGCAAGTATGCGGCCGCCGATGACGACGCCCGCGAATCTCTGAAGGCTTACACCATCCAAAACACTGGAAAGCGGAATAGCAACAACAAACGGAAGAATCCGCCAGAAGAGCAGCAGGCTCCGGATATGGTGGCCACAACCTTCACTGACAAGGGCCAAAGTAGCCAGCGTGGTAGGGGATGCGGTACTAGCAGTGGCCAGCCACGGAGTTCTGCAACTCCCACTTCGGCGCCATCCGCCCCCGTGTCTTACGACGAATACCGCGATATGCCATGTTTCGCCCATCGTGATGCTTCAGGAAAGTGCAATCACACCAACCGAAACTGCAAGTTTGTCAACGACCTTAAGGCAGATCAAGAGGCTGGCTTCAAGCGCAGCCGGCGACAATGGCCTCGTGGCAAAGGGAAGGCATACAAAGACAAGGAGTCCAAACCCTGCGCCCAAACCCGCCGAAGAGGCAGAGGGTGGCGCTGGCAAGGGCAACCCAATCAAGGACAAAAAAGGTGCCTTTCACACATTCCTGGGACCCCCCACGGCCAAGGCACAGAGAGCTGCTATGCGCTCCCTCAATGCCACCATGCCAAAAATCCGCCAGTACGTCCGATGGTCCAAAGTACCGGTGCGCTGGAGCCGCGATGATCATCCAGAGCACATCCCAGACGGATATTACGCCATGGTGGTATGCCCTGTAATCCATGGCTACGAGTTCTCCAAGTGCTTAATGGACGGCGGCAGCAGCCTGAACATCATGTACATGGAAACTTTGACAAAGTTTGGCCTCACCAAGACCCAACTCCGCCATAGCGTGGTCACCTTTTATGGGGTGGTTCCTGGTCGCCAAGCCAAGTCCCTCGGGTCCATCACACTCAAGGTTGCCTTCGGTAGCGAGGAAAATTACCGTGAAGACCTATAACCTTTGAGGTAGTCCTGTTCAAAAGCACATACCACGTGATCTTCGATCGCCCTGCCTTCCACAGTTTCCATGCCAGGCCATGCTACATCTACAATCAGCTGAAGATGCCAGACCCGGATGGCATAATCACCATTTATGGCAGTTTCAGAAAGGCAAAGGAGTGCGAGGAAGAAGAAGCCGCCTTCGCGGAAGCAGTGTTCTTTGGTGAGGAATTCAAAGAAATTCATGCCGCTATGGACCCCGCGGAGATGCCGGCATCCAAGCAGGAAATTTCTGCCTCCCCGCCCACCTTCAAGCCGACGGTCGACACAAAACAGGTGGAACTTGTTGCTGGCGATGCTGCCAAGACCACCTCCATTGGGACAAACTTGTCCCCTATATAGGAAAGTGCGCTCATCAAGTTCCTCCATGAGAACCGGGACATCTTCTCATGGCAGCCTTCTGACATGATGGGTGTACCCAGGGAACTCGCCGAGCACGCTCTGCAGATAATTCCTGGCTCCAAGCCAGTAAGACAAGCCATGAGACGCTTCGGAGATGAAAAGCGCCGCGCCATAGCAAAGGAAATTTCCAAGCTATTGAAAGCAGGCTTCATCAAGGAAGTGATCCATACCAAGTGGGTGGCAAATCCAGTGCTAGTTCCTAAGAAAAACACAAAAGTTCTGCGCATATGTGTAGATTACACTGGCCTGAACAAAGTGTGTCCAAAAGACCCTTTTCCCTTGCCTCGCATTGACCAAGTCATTGACTCGATGGCGGGATCGGAGCTGCTATGTTTCTTAGATGCCTACTCTGGATACCACCAGGTCAAGATGAAAAAGTCCGATCAGCTCGCTACGTCGTTCGTAACACCTTATGGCACATATTGCTATATCACAATGCCATTCGGTCTGAAAAACGCAGGAGCAACGTATCAGCGCACTATGCAAAAGTGCCTGGCGGATCAAATCGGACGAAACATCCATGCATACGTGGACGACATAGCGGTTATGTCTAAAAAGCAAGATGGCCTTATAACGGATCTGCAAGAGACCTTTGACATTCTTAGGAAGTACAACTTGATGCTTAACCCCACGAAGTGTGTCTTCGGGGTGCCAGCTGGACAACTTCTAGGATTCATCATCTCCCACCGCGGAATTGAGATTAACCCAGAGAAGATCAAGGCAATCCTCGACATCTCCCGGCCCATAGATCTAAAAGATGTACAGCAACTCATAGGCTGCGTGGCAGCAGTGAGCAGATTCATCAGTCGTCTTGGCAAGACGGCTTTGCCACTCTACAAGCTGATGAAGAAATCAGACGAATTTGTCTGGACCGGCGAGGCAGACACTGCACTTAAGGATCTGAAGAGAGTGTTATCCACTGCACCAGTCCTAGCGGCTCTCGAAGATCAAGAACCCATGTTACTATACATGGCGGCAACTAACAGGGTGGTCAGCATCGTCATGGTGGTAGAACGAAAGGAATAAGCGCAGGAGTATGGCGTACAGCGACCAGTCTACTGTGTCAGCGAGGTCCTGGCGGAATCCAAGCAGCGCTACCCTCACTACCAAAATTGGCATACGGAGTTTTCCTGGCTTCTCGTAAGTTGAGGCATTACTTCTATGACCATAAGATTACAGTGGTGAGCAAAGCCCCACTGAAAGACATCATCAACAACAGCGACGCAACAGGACGAGTTGCGAAGTGGGGCATTGAATTGGCCTCTTTCGACATCGACTATAAGCCTCGCACCGCCATCAAGTCTCAGGCTTTGGTAGAATTTATGGCGGATTCGAAGGAAGCGCAGGAAACTACGCCCGTCCCAGAACCAGAGCATTGGGTGATGCACTTTGATGGATCAAAGTTGCTACACAGCTCAGGGGCTGGAGTGACACTCAAATCTCCCAAGGGAGATGAGCTAAGCTATGTTCTCCAGATCCACTTCCCCACCACCAACAACATCGCGGAGTATGAAGCTTTACTACACGGGCTACATGTCACAAAGGAGATTGGCGTACAACACATCATGTGCTATGGAGACTCTGACCTTGTGGCTCAGTAGGTGGCTGGCACATACAAAGCTTGGAACGAAGTTATGGCGGCATATAGAGACGAAGTGGATGAGATGGCCAAAAGTTTCCTCGGTTACGACATAAAGCACGTACGACGAGAAGATAACATGGCGGCCGATACCTTGTCAAAACTAGGATCTAGCCGTAAGGCAGTTTCACCAAGAGTATTCCTCGAGCATCTGCGTGTACCATCGGTAAAGATGGTGGATCCAGAAAACCCGGAACTAGCAAGCTCTCCCGTCATGGCGGTTTTGCCTAGCAATCCGCCATGGGCAGAGCCCTACCTGGAATTTCTGACGAACAAGAAGCTACCCGAAGATGAAGTCCAAAAAAGACAAATCGAGCATAGAGCCAAAGCGTACACCATCATAGATGGCCAGCTCTACAAACGAAGCACCTCGGGAGTTTTCATGAATTGCATATCCCAAGTTGATGGAATCGAAATACTAAGAGAGATCCATGAAGGCGAATGTGGGCATCACGCCGCCGCCAGATCCGTAGTAGCTAAAGCATTCCGCCATGGATTCTACTGGCCAACAGCCAAGGCAGATGCAGACCGTATTGTGGAGCTCTGCCACGGTTGCCAGATGTACTCCAAGCAAACCCATATGCCCGCCACAGCATTGCATACGATTCTTATAACTTGGCCCTTTGCAGTCTGGGGGCTGGACATGGTGGGTCCGCTGAAAACAGCACCTTCGGAATTTACGCACCTCCTGGTAGCGGTAGACAAATTCATGAAGTGGGTGGAAGCTAAGCCCATCAGAAAACTTGATGTTAAAACTGCCCTTAAATTTGTCAAGGACATTGTGGTTAGATTCGGCATCCCACATAGCATCATCACCGATAATGGCACTAATCTGTCTCAGGGAGAAGTTGAAGAATACTACCATCACAATGGAACCTGCCTTGACCTAGCATCTGTGGCACATCCACAGCCTAATGGCCAAGTTGAGCGGACCAACGGACTAATCATGTCAGGGATTAAGCCACGCCTGGAAGCACCGCTGCACAGAGCAGCTGGAGCCTGGGCAGAGGAATTGCCATCTATGCTGTGGAGTCTACGGACCACGCCAAACAGATCAACTGGCCTTACCCCTTTCTTCTTAGTCTACGGAGCGGAGGCAATCTTGCCAAGTGATGTTCAGTACGATTCTCCAAGAGTTGAGGCCTACAAGGAAGAAGATGCAGAAGCGTCCAGACAACTATCTGTGGACCTGCTGGAAGAAGAACGAGACCTAGCAGCCCAGAGATCCGCCATCTACCAGCAGAATCTCCGCTGCTATCATAGCCGGCGAGTTCGCCAATGCTCGTTTAAAGAAGGTGACCTGGTGCTACGCCTCAAGCAGCAGAAATCCCATAAGCTATCCCCGGCTTGGGAAGGACCCTTTGTCATCAGCAAAGCTCTACTGAATGGTTCCTACTACCTCGTTGATATTCGCGAGCTAGATAAGCGACCAAGTAAGAAGCGCAAACGAAGAGACCCTGACGATATCTACGACGAGACAGATCGTCCATGGAACATCGCACAGCTATGTCCTTTCTACACTTAGAACTTATCTAGCTATGTAATAGGCACCTCTATATGATCAATGAAATAAAGCACTTGGTTCACTCTCGATTTTTTTGAGTCTTTTACCTCCTTTATTGTTCATTTAGATCATATAGAACCTTTTTTGCGCAATTGTGCTTTGCACTTGTGTCTCTTTTAAATCCGCCATAAGCCGTCCGCATAGCTTTTTTATGTTTTGATCTTCATTCGATGTTTTCTATGTGGATTCCAGAGTAGTGACTTTTTGACGATCTAAGCCGCCATCTGCTCAGGGTTTTGGATGGTTGCTATTAAGTATCATCGCCCTAGTGGATTGTTTGTGCGAAGATTTCACCATCTCACGAAAATTCAAGCACAGAGAGCCGGATGGCGGATCGCATAATCCTACGCGTGATTTTTTTTTCAAAAGTGTTGTTTTTTGGGCATGTCAAAAACTGCAAGTTGCTTAAAACTAGGCCTGGCAGTTCCTTCGCACAATAAAACCTCTTCATAAAAAACAAGCTGCAAGAGTTTAAAAGCATTCCACTAATCCGCCACAAGCAGATCAGTCACAGTGCAGAAGCATTCACACGCAGTTTAAGTTTAAATTATAGACCCACTCAGGGGCCGAATTAATGCAAAGTGTTTTTTCCTGCCATATTGCAGGGCACGTCCTAAGAAGACGGCGGAACCTTGGAGGACACCTCGTCCCCGCCATCACCACCGGCAGTAGCTGCGGAGGCTGATGCCGAAGCCTGGCTTGGCGACCCTGGCAGCTCGTATGCTTCATAGTATACGTTCAACTGAGTGCCAAGGGCACACAGTTGATCGTATCCAAGCATGCTGTGTCGGATGGCGGCCTCGTCCACCGGCGCACCGTCCTCGCCGCTCTCCGGGATGCCGGAGGTGAGCAGGTCCAGGTCCATCTCGGGATAGTGGGCCTTCGCCAAGGTCAGCGCAGTCCTGGAACCACCCCGAGCAGAGGACTGCTTCCAGTCCGCCATGAGCCCTGGCACCAGCACCAGCTTCTGGGTAAGCGCAAGGGCGGAGAGGTTGGAAGAACCCGCTATCTGCAGGCTCCCGCACGCTTGGCGACCAGTGTTGAGAAGGCCATCAAGCTCCTTCTTCGCTGCGTCGGCGGCCATGCGCAAGCCTTCGTCGGTATCCGCCTCGCCCTACCCCAAAGCGACTGCATAGCAGAAAAAGAAGATGCGTCATGCACGGCACAGCAGAAATTGAAAAACTTTACATTATAAGAAGAATGGTACCTAGCAAGGTGTCCTGGAAGTAATGGAGGAGCTCGTTAAAGCCTTCACGCCGCTTTTCAAAATCAGCAGCGGCTTTGCAGAGATCCTCTATCTCCTTGTCCTTCTTGAGGTTCTGGCGCTTCTGGTCCTTCAGCTGCTCTTCAAAGAGGGTGTTTGCGGCCAGAGATTTTTGGAGCTGCTGCTGTAGCCCATCCATCGCAATGGCATGGCCCTTCTCCACCCCCTCAAGTGTGGACTTGAGCTTGGCAGCATCTGCATGGCGGAAGTATCAGCACAACATTGATTGAATAAGCATAAGGGAATTAAAACTTGTTGAAGTAACGCTATTCTCAAGCTGTTGCTGCAAGTCCGCCACAAGAGCGCTTTTGGTTGCCAGCTCCTTCTCTTGCGAGCTGACAACCTGGACCAAGTCCTCTATCACCTTCTTGTAGTTCTGGCAAAATAATTTGAAGTGTTAGTCACTCTTAGAGCTTTATGCCGGATAAGTATCCGCCATAACGCTCGGGGGCTGCTCACGATGATTTTTTTAGTCACTCTTAGAGCATCATGATAGGTAGAATCCGCCATGATGCTCGGGGGCTACTTATGCTGATTTTTTCTCTTCCTAAGAGCTTTGTGCCGGATGGTCATCCGCCATAGCGCTCGGGGGCTACTCAGTATGAAATTTAAAAGTTCTCTATAGAGCACTGTGAAATTACCAGCACTCGAGGACTGTGTTATTCAAAAACGTACAGAAGTCACTCTTGAAGCTCCATAGCGGATCGAATCTACAAATCCGCCATGGCGCTCGGGGGATACTGGGAGTACATACCTTCTTCAAAGTCGTTGTTTTCTCATCAAAAGCAGCAATGCCGCTGGACAGCTGGTTGCTGGCATCTTCCTGGCTAGAAATAAGATTGACGACCTCAAGTTGCTTTTGTCTCCAAAATAAACTGCCCCCCGTCGGAGCATCCGCCACTTGACCCTGAAACGAGCCAGAAGCCTTTTCGCTTTGGACGACATCATTAGCCGCAGCTTCAGTCGTTGGGTTGGCTTCTGGCATTGGGTCAAACTGACCACCAACATCCTCCATATCAATATCGATACGAGCGGAGGAGGGAGTTGGTACGTCTGGGGTGAGCGGAACAGCAGCAGGAGAGGGCTTGGCTCGCTTGGATGACGGCTCCTTGACAGTAGGCTTCTTTCTTCTGAGGAAAGGAGGATTAGAGATGGAAAGCAGCAAACAATGAAGAAGGGTGATGAGGGGTTAACTCGACAAATGTCCTAGATGAAGGACTTAGGATCGGGGAGATAGGGCGTCGGATGAACTCGAAGGTAAAGTTAGCGAAATAGGTGTGTGTCGAAAGTAAACTTGGGTGTTCAACCTGGCTTGCTTTCAATCTTTTTTACACCGTCCCCTCCTAGCCCATATATATAGATGGCCAGGTCTCGAGGATCGGGTAGGGTCTGATACAGATTACAATATCGATATACGGTAAAGACTCGTATTTGACTATCATTACAATTGGGCCTAGCTATACGGGCCTCAGGGGTACTCAACTAATGGGCTCTATTAGCTATACCCTTGTCAGTAGCCCCTGAGATTCTACCAGAATTGTAGATTCGGGTTGAATCTCTAATCTTCAAATCTTCGACTTGATCAATTCTTCGACTTTATCTTCAAATCTTCGACTTGGTCTTTTGACTTATGATAATTTGTTCGCAAGGGGTCTTGATGAACAAGCCTGACAACTCTGACGGATCAAGAGGTCAGTTAACTGCCGGAACAGATACTTGACACCTACTTCAAATTCAATCCCCTTGGACTTGAATTCGGGATACTGGTCAAACCCACTCTTTTGCCGCATTTAGGACTTACAAAGAATGAATCCCAGTGGTTCTCAAGGTACCCAGTGCGTCCACCAGGATTTTCTTCACGTCGTAGACATGGATACATACCAGCAGAGCGCATCCATGTGCGTATACCAGGCCACACAGGACAGATCACGGGGTCTTACCTATGTGACAAGTCATGGCATTCGAGTTGCGTTGTGATAACGCAACTCGAGAATCTCATATCGCAGTCAAATTTTGACTGAAAATATTCGGGTTTCTTCAACCATAAAACTCGCTCCCGATGGGAGTAACACTCCTGCACTTCTCCAATTATAATGCTTTGCCAAGAAATATCATCGGGTGCGCGCTCAGCGCTCCCGATGGGAGTAGCCCCTGAGGCTATACTCGAAAGAGATTTTTTCGAGTATAGGCTCAAAATAGATTGCAATCCATCATACTTCAACTCGAAATACTTCAACTTCAAGATACTTCATCTTCGAGATACTCTAAAAACGCCTTGTCATCGAATATTCTTCCACAACTCCATTAAAGATTTCCAGTTACCATCTTTTAAGAGTAGTAGCCCCCAAGGCTATAATCCAAAAATATTTCACACATAATCTTCTCTAAGAATTTTGCATTTGTCGGCGCCATTTTCTATTTGATAATATATCCTTTATGACATCAATGCATACGTCACCTGTATCATTGCGAACCGTTGCGTGGGCAGTACTGTAAATTTCTTAATTTTTGACTGTTGGTGGGCTGCCGTTTCCGCTCTTTGCGCCATGTCTCGGCCCATGATTCTTCTCCCAGAAGATATATAAGGGGCGTAGTGGGGGATTTTTACTGTTTACCAGCTCGTTTCCTCCGCCGCCTCCATTGTTGATCTCCTCTGCTTCCTTCTCTCGTGCATAGCCCCCAAGCGCACTTCGCACTGGATGCGCGTGAAACACCTGGACACTAAGAGCACCATGGCCAAAACTTCTGCCACCAACTGGGTTCGCTCCACCATCACAAAGAAGGAGGTGGAGAAGGCCACGGCGGACGGCCTCATCGCAGCCGAAGATTCCATTAAATTCCCCAGTACTAAATGGATCCCGAAGCCCCCAAGCGGTTATCGGGTAATGTTCCTTGCCTTCCTCCTCCGCGGTTTCTCTCTTCCTGCCCACAAATTTCTCCGTGGACTTCTGTTTGTTTATGGTGTGCAGCTCCACCAGCTCACACTAAATTCTCTTCTGCACATCGCTTGTTTTGTGACTCTTTGCGAGTCCTTCTTGGGCATTGAGCCCCACTTCCTTTTATGGAGGTCAATCTTTCGACTCCGCCCCAATGTTTCTTTGACTAGGAAACCTGAACTGGGTGGAGCCATCATTTCTGTGCGCCCTGAGGTGCAATACTTTGAATTTTCCATGGCCGCATCTGTCCAAGGATGGAGGACAAAGTGGTTCTATATCAAGGACCGCAAATCCTCTCCTGAAGATGAATTCGGCCTGCCTCCTTTTGTTGCTTCCCAGGAGGTAAAGAAATTGGCATCATGGGATACACTCCCCTCAGATGCAGAAGCACAAGAAATTCTTCCTCTTCTTTCCCACATTAAGTCTTTAAAAGGAGGTGAAGGAGGTGCTCTATCGGGTATGCAACTCATGGCATTTTTTATTCAACGTCGAGTTCAACCCCTACAACACCGCCTTACCAGACTTTGGAATTACTCCGGCTTGGAAGATCCTACCCTCGTATCTGAAGATTTGATATCGAAAGAAGATGTCGATAAGCGAGTCAGGAATCTTACCAAGCTCACAAAAGATCACGCAGTTGCGGACTTAATCGCTGATTTTTTTGACTTCGTGCACCCTCTGCCTAAGGTATGCATCTTCATGTTGACTTTATGTCAAACTTTTTCTTTTTTCGACTTGCATTATTATTTGACTTTGCACTCTGCTTACTTATTTATATGCAGGGTCACCAATTCCTTGTTTCTCGTCCCCCTCTTCCAGAGGCAGGGCCCCTACCGGCTGATCTGGCCTCTTCTGCATCTGAAGCCCCCGAGGCTGACGAAAGTCAGGACAGAGATGATGTCGAAGATTCAGAAGAAGAAACTAGCTCGTCGACATCTTCTCCTCCCACTCTTGCTGAAGATGTCAATGTCGACAAGAAAAGGAAGCGTGTCAACGAAATCACTTCATCGAGTTCTGCAGCAGCGGGTAAAGCCCCCGCTCATGCAGAAGATATGGAGTACTTTGACATGCTAGCATCGTAAGTATTGTTTATACGAGTTCCTTAATTGCATTTCTCTCGCCTTGTTTCCATCGTGTTACTCATAAGTTTCTTGCTTCTTGTAGAGATGATGAAGAGCCATCAGAACCTGCTATAGGTATTCCTCGCTGTTGATGATGAGCCCCCGGCCCAAAAAATCACGCCCCGGGTTACGAGGGCCTCTGTGAAGAAGGTTCATGTTCCCCAAAACCCCAAGCGCTCGAAGAAGGCTAAAGAACCCAAAGTTTCTCTGGAAGCCCACGAATCCGTAGCTTCCCCTCATGATGTGAGTAACTTTTCTCTTACTCATTCTCCTTTGCATACACTTGCGCTCTTATACTCTCTCTTCTCTTAGGCTTTGTTGAGCAGATTTGTCGCCTTGGGCACTGAATGTGCTGAGTACCTGAAAGTTACGCAAGCTTCTGAAGGTACAATTTTGACGTCGAGTCCTTACTTTTCTTCTGTGCCTTATTCTTTGCTATTTATCTGATTCCTTGTCATCCTCTTTTGCAGCTACTTTAGCAACAACCAATGCTCGAATTGCGTCACTTGAAGCGGAGCTTGATGCTTCGCGAAAAGTTTATGATGCTGCAGCCGCTGCTGAAGCGAATGCTGAGAAGTCACAGAATGCCGCGCTTGGCAAGGCGAAGAAAGCTGAAAAAGCTCTAGCTGAAACCAACAAGGAGCATGCTCAACGGGAGCAAGCCATGGCGGAGCGTCTTCACACCATGTCTACTGCCTCTGAAAGTAAGTGCTTCGCCTTTTCTTCTGTTTTCGTCTTTTGTTGCACTGATGCATTTGTTGACACTTGTCTCTTCTTTTCTTTTCTATTGCTCAGAATTCACCGGGGTATCTCCATCGTCCCTACCAACGGACGATGATCCTCTTATGGACGCGGTTAACCTACTCGAGGAAAACTGGATATTTATCCAGGAGACTTTTGAGTTAGTTAGCCGCGTTTTATCACGGCTATTTGCCGGCTTGTGGCCGAAGAAAAGGGCGACAGTTCCGAAGGGTAACTTGACTGAACTTGCCAAGTCCTTCGATACCACTGAAGACCCCACTCTCCAACTGAAAGGCCTTTCCATTAAGCGTGGCACCGAGGGTGCTATTGCGCTTTCTCTCGCTCATGGGACGAACTTTGACTGGGAGAGGGTTAGCTCCCCTCATGGCCACATCCGTGATGAGATGAAGGTTTTCTTCGAGAGGGCGAAGAAGTTGGCACCTGCATTGCTGACAACTATTTCTCCTTTGGCAGCCTCTGCGGTGCCTGCTGCACCAGCTTCAGCGGCGGAAAATCCAGTACCACCATCAACTTCTGGCGAGGAAGCTGTTGTGCCCTCCTCTACCACGGAACACAATGCTGAGGTGGCGTAGACTCGGCTTTCTTTATAGTTTTCTAGTTTTTCTCCTTTTGGATGCAAGAAACTCTAGTTGCGTGCAACCCGAGAACCTTAGTCATGGGGTCTTGCACTTATGTAAATATGTTTCCAGTGTATGAAGTATTATGTTGTCTCTCTGAAATGTTTTTCTCCTTTCTTTTCCTTTTTGGCTTGCAGTCGATGCGCGTCAGTGATCCTTTGACTCACATTCCTGCTCCTTCCTCTGACCGTGGATTCGATCCTCAGATTTCGTCGACTCCTAGTCGATACAGTCAATGCGCGAAGTATTCTTCCAGGATATCTGACCTTGAGGCTCGCCTAACTTTGGCCAAATGTCAAGCACAGATGGCTATTAAAAAGGCTAGCCAAACGAGTAGCTATATGAAGAAAATCTCTTCCCTTGAGGAAAAGGTCTCCAGTTTGATGGCTAGGGTTGTTCATAATGAAGAATGCGAATCTTTCATTCTTGGCATTGTCGAGTCTGCCTGCGAGATGTTGCGATGTGAGTCTTCTTTCAACTTCTCCTTTCCCTGTTCTTGCATTGCTATTTTTGTGACATCTTTTACCATCATAGGTACTTGTTTGGATTTTGCTGCTGAGGAACGTCGAGTTGCTGATCGAACTGCGGCTCTGGAGAAAATGTCGACTAGCTATGAGACTTTGTGGTCTGATCCTCGATGCCGGAGCGCCATTGTATTGCTTCAAGACCGTGCCCAGCATATTGGCGAGTCAGTTGATGGTTGCCATCGAGCTCTCACAACTATGCACTCTGTTATGCTTCCTCGTAATCCTTTGCCTGCAACTTTCCCACTTCTTCTTGATACTTTTAGATCCAGCCATCGTATTCATAGGTTGATAGAGCTGAACTTAGTGGCCGGTGCCAATTTTGCTCTCGGGTGGATACGCAAGTGGCATCCCAGGCTGAATTATAGCACGATGTCTTTAAATTTGGCCCCAGGTGGGGCTAGCCTTTGGGTACATATGGAGAACACACTGCAACCTGCTCGAAGACTCGTGGCTAGGCTTCTCAAAGCGGATGCTGCGTTTTTCTGTGAGTATCATTATTTAGATCCTTTAGGCGTAGATGATTCTGATAACCCATTATTGTAATATTTTTGTAACGCGAGAGTGTCTTATTTTGCGACTTGTATGTTGAAAAAGGTTCGTCCTCAAGGCGTTTTTGTGCGTTTACCGCATTTCTTCTTTCGAAAGACTCGTAAACTCAAATATGAGGAACATTTCATCTTTATTATACTTGTAATGTAAGATATATGGGGTGACCCAAGAGATCCAGCCTATGACCTGTGTTCTAGATCTAGAGGGCATTGCCCCTGGTATAACTCGTGGCTTTTACAGCCTTATTTTTCTGCTTTACTCTATTGTCTTATGATGCTTATGCCGTCATAGCTTTCCCTTTTTCCTCTGCGTCTGTTTCTTCTCCTGATACTCCTACTCGTGGTTTCTTCATTTCGGGCTCTGCGACGCGTCCTTCGAGTAGCTTGACGTCCTCTTTAGTCGTGCTTTTTGCCTTTTCTGCATGGTTGGCTATTACGCCAAAATTTTGCGCCATCTTGTGGAACTCCCTGTCGCAGAGATCTGAAACTTCAAAACTTCCTTTTACTATAATTATTCCTCTTGGTCCTGGCATCTTAAGTACCAGATATGTATAGTGGGGTACTGCCATGAATCGCGAAAACACGGGTCGCCCGAGGATCGCGTGATATTGAGATGGCCAGTCCATGACTTCAAAATCTAGCTTTTCTCTTCTATAGTTTTGTCGGTTGCCGAAGCAAACATTGAGTGCTATTCGACCCAGTGGGTAATTGGCACTTCCTGGTATGATTCCATGGAAGGAACAATCTGTTGGCTTTAGGAACTCTAGTGATATATGCATTGCTCGGAGTGTTTTCGCATATATCAAGTTAATTCCACTCCATGCATCCATGAATATTCTGTCGATATCGTATGCGCCGATTTGAGCTTTGAGTACCAAAGGCGCTTTTCCCGGCCGAGGTACTGTTATAGGGTGATCTTCTCTGTTGAACTCTATTGGTTGCTCTGACCAGTGCAGATACTCTGTTGTAGCTGGAGGTGATATGACTGCTAAGTTGACTTGTCGAGTTATGCTCTTCTCTTCTTTGTTCAACTTGGGTACAGGTTGTATCATTGATATGATGTGTCCTTTTGATGGTACATACCCTTTGTCGTTGTCCTGTCCTTGGTTTTGCTGGTCTTGCACTTGAGGCGCTCCATTATTTCCTTGCTACTTTGCCGGAGGGTTGTTACTTCCTTCGAATCCTTGTCGCCTTGCTTCGATTTGCTTATTTACTGCCGCCTCTTGAAGTTTTAAGAATGTTGTGCAATCTTTCATTGCATGCCTTGATACTCGCTTCCCATCGACGAACGCTGAGTGTATATGACAAGGTCCGTTGAGCATGTCTTCTGGCGAGGGGTTGTATTCTCTGGATTCTCTTATGGGGAATTTTTTATAGTCCTCTTTTCCATAACTTCGATATCCTAAACTTCTTCGATCACTTCCTTGATAGCTATTGTCTCTGTATCCTGTGGCGACTTGGCTATGAGGGCCATAGTTGTCAAAATTTCTAGACCGTCTTCTTTGACTTCCATATCTGTTTCTTCTATCATCTTCTGGAGATCGCGTCCTTTTTTTGTTGCACGCGTCTTCTCCATCTGCGAATCTATTTGCTGTGTCCATGAGGTCTGACACTGTTTTCGGCTTGATTCTACCCATCTCCTCGACTAGGTCTCTTCGTCTTAATCCAATGATGAACGCATCTATTGCTCTTTCGTCTGAAACTTCGACTGCTGAATTTTTGATAAGGCTCCATCTTTGGATGTATGCTCGTAGTGTTTTGTCGCATTGTTGCACACATGCTTTGACTTCTTCTATTGATGCTGGTCGTTTGTATGTCGACCTGAAGTTGCTTGTAAACTGCTTTGTGAGGTCTTCCCAGCTTCCCATGGATTCTTTCTCTAGTTTGCTCAACCATGACCTTGCTGCGCCGGTGAGGTGTAGTTGCAAACTTTGCATTGCTGTTTCTTTGGTTCCTCCTAATATTTGAACTGCTTGTAAATAATCTGCGAGCCATGATTGTGGTTCTTGTGATCCATCGTATTTTTGCTGATCATGAGGTAGCTTGAATCCCTTGGGAACTGGAGTGGTGCGAACCCTGCGGGTAAAGCATGATGCCCCCATCTCTTTTTCGGTGTCTTCATAGTTGCGCTTTTCATTTGGGGATTGTGATCTTCGGGTTCCGCCGTGCTGCTTTGGTGATTGCGATCGAGATTGGTGTTTGCTGCTTCTGCACTGAGGACTATTGTGACGGCGAGGTGACCTTGCTCTGTGCGCTTCCTTGTGGTGATATGTTTCTTCTCCTTTCGCTGATAGCTTGTGGCCCACCATGTTGAGTCCGTTTAGTGCTGCTCTATGCATATGTTCTCTAGGATCTCCTGGACTTGGTCGAGTTATAAGTACATATGCTTGTGCTGCCACTAGTGCTGCTTCAGGAGTTTTTGGTAGGATGTTTCCCTGCTCGTTGACCGATAGGAAGGATGAGTCGAGGTTTTTAGAAATACTTTGTTTGTCGGAGTACTCGAGGTTATCGTACCTTGAACTGTGTCAACAATTTTTCCTTGCGTTGCTGTATGATGCGTCGCTTCGTGCTTTTCGAGCAGCTTCGCTAGCTGCAATGGCTGAATCTTTTCTTCTTTGTATCTCTGTTTTCTCCTTTGCTAATTGCTTGGCTTGCTGCCTTAGGGCGTAATGATACCCTAAAAGCAAGTTTTTACTGGAACTTGATGGTATTGGCGTGCCGTGTTCTACGGCATCTCTTATTATCCTCCATTCATCGACTGATAGTCAAATTATTTCCCTAGTTGTAAGGGATTCTGGTGTTTGCCCTTCTGCTAGGTGATTTGCTCCTCTGTCGATATTTGCTGGGTTTAGCACTGGATTATCGTTTTCGTCGAACTCTTCTGAGTTATCTCCTATAATGGCGAACACCTAGCACTGTTTGCCGATGTTATCCTTGAAGCTTGAGAAGATCGAGTTACTATCCTCAGAAAGCTCTAATCCTATCTTCCATGTATCTATTGTCTTGTCTGCAATTTCGTCGAGGCAGATCGTGAGATCTTCGAGTTGGGTTTCCACATCAAAATTTCCCTTTTCTCTGTTGTCCTCTGCGATCTTTCCTTTTTGCACTTCCTCTGGGCTGACTGGTGAGTTTACCTCGCTGGAAGAGCCTTCAGAATATTCCATCACTACTGTTGTTTTGGGCTCACTTGCCGACGGATCTTGTTTCGTCGGATCTGAAAGGCGAGACGAACCTGATGGTCCGATGAGGATGTTTAAGCTTCCGATTGTCAGCTCTATCTCTTGATTTTCGTCGACTTCTGTACTGCTGTTGGCTAAAAGCGAAAAAGCCGTCGAATTGATGATTCCAACGCCCAAGTTCCCCACGGTCGGCGCCAATTTACGAGGGGTTAACTCGACAAATGTCCTAGATGAAGGACTTAGGATCGGGGAGATAGGGCGTCAGATGAACTCAAAGGTAAAGTTAGTCGAAATAGGTGTGTGTCGAAAGTAAACTTGGGTGTTCAACCTGGCTTGCTTTCAATCTTTTTTACACCGTCCCCTCCTAGCCCATATATATAGATGGCTAGGTCTCGAGGATCGGGTAGGGTCCAATACAGATTACAATATCGATATATGGTAAAGACTCGTATTCGACTATCATTACAATTGGGCCTAGCTATACGGGCCTCAGGGGTACTCAACTAACGGGCTCTATTAGCTATACCCTTGTCAAAGGGTGTCCAAAGATTACCTTGACTTGGGCAGATTGATGGTAGCGGTATTCTCGGATGGCGTTTCTAACTCCGCCCTGCGTTGAGCTTCGAAATGACGGGAATCAGCAAATTTCCCGCCACCACCGCGAGTTTTTCCACTACCAGCCTATTTTTTGGGAACCACCTTCTCCTGGGTCGTATGGGCTGTATCATCCACATTCCCCGCCATCTCCTCTTTGTTTCCGCTAGAGTGAACAACTTCCTCCTTAGCGGTAGATTTGGGGTTGGAGCGGCGAAGGAGATGGGCAAAGTGAGCAGGACCAAGCGATTTGAGCTGATAAGAAGTAAAATGTTATGTCCTATGAAATATAAAGATATCATGCGGTACTATGGCGAAAAGGGAACTTACCGAAGGGCAGGTGCCATTCTCAAACATAGCCATGCCAAACTTCAAAGGTTTCTTCCTAGGAGACTTCATCAGGGAACGGATGCGCTTCTCAATGACTTTAGGGTCCAGCTCCTGGTCCAAACAACGCATGCCATCATTTGCACCAGTATACTCGTGCATAAGGCTGTCGCGGTATTGTAGCGGCTGAATCCGCCGGGATATCCAGCAGTTGATGGTATCGATCCCTCTCAAGCCATCCACAGATAGCCTAGCAATCCGCCGAGCCAAGAGCTTGACGTAGGGAGTGGCGGATTCATCATTGATAGCCGTCCAGGAGTCGCGAGATTCAGTAGCAACATTCTTAAAGGGAGGAAGGCCGCGGGCTTGAGATGGCTCAGGCTTATCTGCCATATAGAACCAGGACCCTCTCCATCCGATGGCAGAATCCAGGGGCATGATGAAAGGGTATTCCTTCGACCTTCGTGGAAGAAAGCAAACCATTCTGTAGGTCTGAAGGGATCCATCATCTTCATAATTGGCCCGCACGGAGAAGAAAAGTTGGAAGAGGTCTACCCTAGGGCGGATCCCGAGGTATCCCTTGCACAAAGCTGCGTAGCCCGCCTCAGACACCCAGCTGTTTGGTGATATGTGGTGGAGCTGCAATCCATAGAACTTCAGAAGATTAGTGAAGAAAAGAGATGGAGGCATACTGAGACCCCTCTCCACGTGAAATTTGAGCATCACGATCTCGGAGGGGTTAGGAATAGGCACTGGGGCCTTGAAGTCAGTCTGCCATCCGGATTCAGCTTTAGGTGCCACAGTGCCCTCGCCTTCCATGGCTTAGACGTCAAAATCCTTAACATGAGATTTCTGCCAATACCCATGGAGGTTCTAGGGGATCTGCTCTTCCTCGTCCTCAGCACCTTCCTCCTCAGCCTCGCCATCTGCTTCCTTGTCTGCGGGATCATCCGGGTTTGCTTCCGCCATCTCCTCTTTGGCCTCGGACATAATGTCCTCTGGGTCCAAATCCGCCATTGCAGGATGTGTTCCCTGAGTTGACTGTTGAAGGGGAGAATCCTCCTCCTCGGCTTCGGAATGATGGCGGGAAGGTGATCCGGTGTCCATGGCATTGAGCGAAAGGAAGATTCCACTGTGAAATCTGCGCAGTGCCTAAGCAAGCTGCTCCGGCGGAAATAGCTACCGGCGGCGAGGTTCTCCGCGGTAGCTCATCGGAGACGGTGGAGCTCTCGTGGCGGCACTGAAGAGAGAGAGAGAGCGACGGGGCGAATGAGGGGTATTCTAGCCAGGGGTGAGAGGCTGGGGTATATATAGACCCCGGGCCTTGAGATTCATGCCTGCCATCACCACCGCTCGTCCCGATCATAGAAACCCTAATCCGGTGACACGTGTCCAGGGGTAAAAAAGTAACTTGGCGAAAACAGTGCATGCACTATAAATCTTGCCCTAGAAGGAACTATGTACCGGAATTTACGGCGGATTTCCACGATATGATCCAACGGATCCCAAAAATCTCGCTAAGATAACTACGTCGTTTGATCCGTTATTTACGGCGGATTAATAGATAGAAGAAGGAACATCAAGATGACCACTATCCTAGGACAGAAGGGAAGAAGTGGTATGGCGGAAGTAACTCACCAAGACTATGCATGGCGGATGTGCATGGCGATCTTGAAGTTCCCTGGGGGCTACTGTTGGGGATATACCAAATAGGTATACCAGCGACGTAGTCCTAAATCAGCAAGCCAGGGTGGCCCATCAGGGGTGGTATGGAGGATTCGCCATACCGGGCGGCCCAGTTGCTGAAGTTGTCACGGCGGTACTGGACGCAGGCGCTTATGGCGGATCCTTAGACAGGCCCATGGAGGATTACTGTTAACCGGCCCATGGCAGATCCGAAGATGGCCCATGGCGAGTTACCTTGACGTACACGCATAGGACTTAGTCTAGGACTCCAAGTTGTATCCGCTCCGGTACCAATGTGTAGCCTACGCCAGGCGCCTTTATAAGCCCGGCGTGGAGCAGCCCTTGAGGCAGAGGAGAGACGTTAGACGTTCTAGTTATAAGGCCAATCGCATAGCAAAACAGCCAACCTCATCATTGTAATCGAGCACTTATTGCCATATAGTGAATTATAGCAGCACGTAGGATCTCGCCACCGTCGCGGGATCTGAAGCTGGGTAAACTCGTGCTACCACCGTCCTGGATTGCTCCTCCGTGTTCACCCCCTTCCACAAACCACCATACCCCTGCCTCTATGGCAGATCTATTGACGAAACCACGACAATTAGTGGTGAAAATTTTCATGCTCGTTGTGATATTATGTCTGAATTTTGTCTTATGCCAAAGGATGTTTATGAATCTTTGAGCCTTTGGAAGCTTTCTGAGGGGGAGAAGGAATTTCTCTTACTAACAATGCCACTATATTTCCCATTGGAATAGCTGAAGGAGTTTTTACAAAAGTCCTAGGAAGAATGATATCCACTGATTATCTTGTTATTGAATGTGTAGGGAAAGGACAAATCACACTTGGAAGATCCCTCCTGAAGCTCCTGGGCGCCGTCATTGATGTGGGAAAAGGCAATATATGATTTATATCTCCACCTTGCAATAGCCATGTCTTTCCTAGAGTCAAGAGCAAAGGTAAGAAAGGAAGACGTAAGGCACGCGCTGATCCTAGTACTTCATCTCTTGATATTACGTGATTCGCAATTTTCTGCGCCTAGCTCAAAGGCGTTAAAGAAAAGCACTCTTGGGATATGTTTACTTTCAGTACTTTTTCTTTTATTTGAGTCTTGGAAGTCATTACTACTGTAATGACCGCTCCTTATCTTGTTTATTTTGTTTTTGTGCCAAGAGAAGCCTCTAATTCGAGTGAGGTAAAGATTTGGGGATGTTGCTGTCCTAAAACTGTTTTCGGTGCTGCACCGTAAAAATTTGTATAAATTCTCTGTATATCTTTTGGACCTGCAATTTCTTGGGCATATGCCCAGGTTATATCCAAACTTTCGTTAGCTGAACACTTTTTGATTTGAGCAACAGAAAATCCCTCAAAAATTCGACCTTTGTCAGCTGTTCAGTTTTGATAGATTTTTGCCAATATTTGTGTTTGCCACTTTATCGCTTTCTTTTGAGTTCTTTTGATCACGGAATTTTTGGGGAGGTTGCTACAGTAGTGTACACTTTATATGTGGTGGTTTTGAGTTGAAACCTGAAGCAAAAAGAGGTTGATTATATGTTATGATTACACTAATGTTGCTAATAGAATTGTGTTTAGTTTTGTATGAAGGAAGTTTTCAAGTGTAGGGATTGGAGAATGATGAGATGAGTTGAAGAATGGACAAAAGCTCAAGCTTGGGGATGCCCATGCATCACCCCAAGAAATATCCAAGAAGTACAAGCGTCAAAGCTTGGGGATGCCCCCGAGGCACCCCTTCTTCATCGGCAAAAATCAGGTCACCTTTCAAGACACTATATTTTTATTGCTTCATGCACTATGTGTTTTTCATGGAGCGTTAGTTGTTTTAGTTTTCTTAGTTGGTTTAGTTTATTTTCTGCAATAAATGGTTGGACCCCAACAAATTTATTTTGGAGAAGTTGCCTTGCTTTTCATTTGCCAAGAACGCTCTAGTTTTCACTCTTATCAAAAACCGAGTGTTCTTCTTTTTCTGCTACTGCTTTTAGTTTTCGTTTTCGCCTTGATTTGCGTTCAGACCTTGTCATATCTTTTCATCAAGGTGTATTTTTGCCTCTGATCTTTATTGGTTTTCATCAAAAGATGTGTTTATAAAAATTTCAAATGGTGTTGGAAAAGAGAAAAAGCTTTATGCAAAATAGTGGTACAAGAAGGAGCTTGTGTAGACTGCGGTTTAGGCTTTTTCATGTCATGCTTGATGTCTTTTTGATAGTATGCTTAGTGGTTTTGCTGTAGCATGACTTGTCTCAAATAATTGAGATTGCTTAATGAGCCTTTGAAAAAAATCATGCATTGTTTTATTGTATGGAAGCATTATTTTGGTTTTCTCCTTGATGCTTTATTTGGGTTGACTTGGCGCATGCTCACACATGTTACACTCTTACAAAGTCGCCAATAGCCTTCATGATCATTTAGTTTTTGACTTTTGATGACATCTTATGCTTCTTTTAATGTCGCTTTGTCCCTTTGCATGATTATGGCCATTGTTGCTCTCTTAGTTGGTCGCTCCCAGTCTTTTGCTAGCCCTCGCCTTGTACTGAGTATGAGCTCTACTCGTGCATCCAACTCCTAAAAGCCAAAGTTTTCCAAAGTGTCCACCATACATACCTACTAGCAATTTGCTATTCCAAGTAAATTTGACTTGCTTTTATTTTCCCTTCAAATTAAACTCTTACCAGTGTTATGCAAAATTCGGTCAGTAAAGTTCTCATGAACCGGAAGGCACACTTTACTTTTCCTGTTCTTAAAAATTTGATGTTGTGGTCTCTTATGTTGAGTTGTTATGCTTGCAAGTTGTAAGTTGGAGACTAGCCCAGCCATGCAGTCATGGGCAAGCTTTCAACATTGCACTTCTTATTTGAGTTGATATCGTGATCTTTTGTTTATGGATGCCCGCGGTGTGAAATGAATTGGGAATCTTGTGGGGATCATGGAGTTTTTATATGTGTTAGGGAAACGCCGGGCCGCTAATCTAAGCCATGCATAATTCATGGTGGAAATTTGTAGCATACCCATGGTGAACATACGACGACGCATCTCACAATAAAAAGCTAAACAAATGGCAAATAAAAGAGATATCAAGGTGTTCATTGTCTGCTTGTCCTGTCATTTTGGTGTGGGCTTGTTCCATGTCATCGGGCACGGAGGTACCCCATTGGCGGTTCTCAATGATATCCATATACTTACAATGACAAGAGCCTTGCCTGGGACTCTAAGTAAAGTAGCATGAGGTTTGGGTACTCGTATTCACGGGACACGAGGTTTTCAACTTATGATTTGTCAAGCATATGCATTGATGTCTATGCACTTCTATTCTTGTAGACACTTGTTGGGCCTCCAAGTGCAGAGGTTTGTAGAACAGCATCAAGTTTCCCTCAAGTGGATCACCCAAGGTTTATCGAACTCAGGGAGGTTAGAGGTCAAAGCTATCCCTCTCAAGCAACCCTGCAATTACGATACAGAAAGTCTCTTGTGTCCCCAACACACCCAATACACTTGTCAAATGTATAGGTGCACTAGTTCGGCGAAGAGATAGTAAAATACAAGTTGTAGTGATGATTATAAGTAGCAAACGTGATGTAAAGTAAATATCGCTGCAAGCAAACAAGTAATAAAATAGCAAGTAAACGGTATGCAAAGCTTGGAAACAAGGCCTAGGGATCATACTTTCACTAGTGGACACACTCCCAACAATGTAACATGAATGAACAAGTAACTTCTCTTGCTAAGGTACTCTGAATTACTCTCCTATTGAATAACACTAATCATCACGTAGTGGCTACAGAAGCACCCCTTAAAGTTCATCAAGTACTTGACAAACACCACTCATAGTGATAAACAAATCAGATCACAACTCAAGATAGAAATCATTGCAACTTAAACCAAGTACTAACACGGTGCACACACTGTCAACTTTACACCATGAAAGGAGGAATAGATCACTCAATACTATCATAGCAATAATTATTCTCATAATCCACAAGAGATCACAATCATAGCCTAAACCAAGTACCACCATGATGCACGCACTGTCACCGTTACATCATAGCAGGAGGAATAGATTACTTTAATAACATTGCTAGAGTACACAAAATATCTGAATAATAACATGTACTTGTTCAACATGATACAAAGCTTACGATCACATAAAGATCACATCATGGGAGAGAGAGGTGAACCACATAGCTACCGGTAGAGCCCTCAGCCCCGGGGATGAACTACTCCCTCCTCATCATAGGAGACAACAAGGTTGATGGAGATGGCGGTGAGGTCGATGGAGACGGCAAAGACGGCGATGGAGACCGATGGAGATGGCTCTGGGGGCACTTCCCCGTCCCGGCAGGGTGCCGGAACAGAGACTTCTGTCCCCCGAAATTCGTCGGTGGCGGCGACGGAGCTACGGAACTCTTTCTGGAAATCTGATCGGGGGCTTAGGTTTTTCCGTCCCGAGGCTTCTTATAGGCGAAGGGGCGTCGCGAGAGGGCAGCCAGGGGCTCCTCACACATGGGTGGCACGGCCAGGGCCTGGGCCGCGCCAGCCCTGTGTGAGGGTGGCCTCTGGCCCCTCTCCTTCCTCTCTTCGGATGTCTGGATGCTCCCGGGAAAAATAAGACTTCTGGCTTTTGTTTCGTCCAATTCCGAGAATATTTCCTGTGTATCACTCTGAAACACAAAAACAGCAGAAAACAGGGAACTGGCACTGTGGCATCTTGTTAATAGGTTAGTTCCGGAAAATGCATAAAAGTGCCACGAAGTGTAACGAAACAGTAGGCAAATGGTGTAAAAACAAGCATGGAGCATCAAAAATTATAGATACGTTTGAGACGTATCAGCATCCCCAAGCTTAACTCCTGCTCGTCCTCGAGTAGGTAAGTGATAACAAAAGAAATAATTTTTGAGGTGACACGCACCTACACAATCTTGAACATATATGTAAGCGTTGTGAGCTGGGATCAAAAGAACTTAAAACATGGGCATGAAAGATATAATCATGACAATAAGAACTTAGCAACCATGTTGTAAACATGCAAATGAACACAAACAAAAGATCATGGTAATGAAACAATGAAAGTCAAACATGTGTTCAAATCATAAGGAAATCATACAAGTGGTTTTCAGCTTGTCCTTCATGGAGAGCAAAACAAAAATGCATAGGACACCTCAAAGTTTAAGAGGGCGACTAGATACAAATAATTTAAGAACAAGTGAAACCAACAATATGAGTCAATCAATGAACCTTGGGACAATGCATATCACACTAAGAATGACAACTATGCTCTCTTAATGGTGCATAAAGAAAGAAGGTGGTGACTCAACATAAAAGTAAAAGAAAGGCCCTTCGCAGAGGGAAGCAGTGATTAAACATGTGCTAGAGCTTTTCATTTATAAAACAGAGATAAAACTTGGGTTTTGAGAGGTGGTTGCTTTTGTCAACGACTGGCAATGGGGTTCTTACTATCTTCCATACAAAAATGAAGCAAGTTTTTGAGAGAGAGATTGGCACTTTGGTGCTCTTTTTATAAAACTTGGCACTCCTCCCCACCTTTTTCCTTTCACAAACCATGGCTAACCGATTCCATCGGGTGCCCACCAACATTCACATACCATGGAGGAGTGCCTTTTTTCTTTTCTTTTTTCTCTTTTTTTTCTTTTTGGAATAAGCAATATGGAAGATAGCAAATCCGACCACTACGTCCCCATGAGCTAAAAACAGTGGCACAAAACGAGAAGTAGTTGAAAGTTTTTGAAAGGTAGCACATGAAAATTTACTTGGAATGGCTTACAAATACCATGCATAGGAATTTATAGTGGACACAATGGCAAACTTTGGCTTTTAGGAGTGGGATGCACGAGTAGAGCTCATACTCAGTACAAGGCAAGGGCTAGCAAAAGACTGGGAGCGACCAACTAAGAGAGCAATAATGGCCATAATCATGCAAAGTGACAAAGCGACATTAAAAGAAGCATACGATGGCATCAAAAGTCAAAAACTAAATGATCATGAAGGCTAATGGCGACTTTGTAAGAGTCTAACATGTGTGAGCATGCGCCAAGTCAACCCAAATAAAGCATCAAGGAGAAAACCAAAATAATGCTTCCATACAATAAAAACAACGCATGATTTTTTCAAAGGCTCATTAAGCAATCTCAGTTATTTGAGACAAGTCATGCTACAGCAAAACCACTAAGCATACTATCAAAAAGATATCAAGCATGACATGAAAAAGCCTAAGCCGCAGTCTACACAAGCTCCTTCTTGTACCACTATTTTGCATAAAGCTTTTTCTCTTTTCCAACACCATTTGAAATTTTTAAAGATACCTCTTTTGATGAAAACCAATGAAGATCAGAGGCAAAAATACACCTTGATGAAAAGATATGAAAAGATCTGAACGCAAATCAAGGCGAAAATGAAAACCAAAAGCAGTAGCAGAAAAAGAAGAACACTCATTGATCGATAAGAGTGAAAACTGGAGTGTTCTTGGCAAATGAAAAGCGAAAGTATCTCCTCCAAAAGAAACATGATGTGATCTAACCATTTATTGCAGCAAACAAAACTAAGCTAACTAAGAAAACTAAAACAACTGACGCTCCAAGAAAAACACATAGTGCATGAAGCAATAAAAATATAGTGTCTTGAAAGGTGACCTGATTTTTGCCGATGAAGAAGGGGTGCCTCGGGGGCATCCCCAAGCTTTGACGCTTGTACTTCTTGGATATTTCTTGGGGTAATGCATGGGCATCCCCAAGCTTGAGCTTTTGTCCATTCTTCAACTCATCTCATCATTCTCCAATCCCTACACTTGAAAACTTCCTTCATACAAAACTAAACACAATTCTATTAGCAACATTAGTGTAAGCATAACATATATTCAACCTCTTTTTGCTTCAGGTTTCAACCTAAAACCACCACATATATAGCATATACTACTGTAGCAACTTCCCTAAAAGTTCCATAATCAAAAAAACTCAAAAAGAAAGCGATAAAGCGGCAAACACAAATATTGGCAGAAATCTGTCAAAACTGAACAGCTGAAAAAGGTCGAATTTTTAAGGGATTTTCTGTTGCTCAAATCAAAAAGTGTTCAACTAATGAAAGTTTGGATACAACCTGGGGCATATGCACAAGAAATCGCAGGTCCAAAAGATATACAGAGAATTTTCACGAATTTTTACGGTGCAGCACCGAAAACTGTTTCAGGACAGCAACATCCCCAAATCTTACCTCACTCAAATTAGAGGCTTCTCTTGGCACAACAACGAAATAAAAAGGATAAGGAGCGGTTATTACAGTAGTAATAACTTCCAAGACTCAAATAAAAGAAAAAGTACTAAAAATAAAACATTGGGTTATCTCCCAAGAGTGCTTTTCTTTAACGCCTTTGAGCTAGGCATAGTAATTTGCAAAGATGCTCATGTGGGCGCTATATAAGAGCTTGAAGCAAATGCGCCATATAGGAACTTAAAGCAATAGAGAGCATCAAAAAGAATGTATGAAACACATTTAAATCTAAACCACTTCCTATGAAAAATAGTCTTGTAGAGAGACAAGTCATGAAAGCGCAAAGCAGAAAGCATAGGAAGGCAAAACAAGTAAAACTTCAAGAACTGCAACATAAAGAGGGGAAACTCAATATTGTTGAGATCCATCAAACCATGTTTCCCTCTCTCATAATAACTTTCAGTAGCATCATGAATAAAACTAACAATATAACTATCACATAAAACATCTCTATCATGAGCCACATGCATAAAAGGATTAATACTCCCCACATGAACAATAGTAGTAGGAGCAGATTCAACAGAATAATTATTCTCATCACCATAATCATCAAAGACAGGAGGCATATTATAATCATAACTATTTTTCTCCTCAAAAGTAGGTGAACTGAAAACATTATACTCTTCATCACAAGCTAGAGAACTACTATGTCGCAAAGCATACTCATCAAACATATCATCATAAGAAGGAACATGGATAGCACTAATGGTACAACAATTATTAACCTTAGAATTGGTACCAAAAAGATTTTCAATATCAAAAGTGGAGTGCTTTTCCCAATCATGATCACTAACATAGGTAACAGGCATAGGAACATCATCCCAATCAGAATTATCATAATCTATAGCAGGATCATAAAGCTTAAGGGAAGATACCGTGTCCTCTCGCCTCTTACTCCTCTTCTTCTTCTTCTTCTTCTTCTTCTTACTCTCTCCTTTAGGAGGGAGAGACTTGAAGGGCATCTTCTCCACATATTCTTTAGGAGGGAAAGGCATCTTCTCTACATAATCTGGATTGCTGACAGAAACAACAGAAGAAACTTTGGAGGATTCCTCCTCTCTATTAATAAGATAAAAACATCTATCAGTCCTGTCATAGCTTGGCAAAATATCAAGTTTTATAAGATTCTAAATGTAAGTATTTGCAAGGCAATCTTTAGCACAATAGAGACGACAACCACGAAGGGTGCTATTAATATCAACATCATTCATATCTATCAAAGCAATCTTTCTAGATATCTCATCACACGCCAAGAACAAAGTGAGCTCATCATGCTGATTAGGAGTAATCTTGTCATCACAATACAAACTTAAGGTACTAGAAGAGTAACTATTAGGGTTTGAGCATTGGAAATTAAAATGACCTATGTCATCGCAATGTTTACAAAGAAAAGGATAAAGCTCACAAACCTTTTTACCGATCTCACCTATATCCTTGTACCACATACTGGTTTCTTCATTTGCGTGGGTGATGCAATAATCTTCCTTGTTGTAACTCTGTTCACAAGGTCTATGTACTCCACAAAAATTAACATGCTTATAAAAAATAGGACTTTTAGAAGTTTGAGCATGTTTATTGCAATCATCAATAACAATATCACTTTCTATGCAAGTGTCCTTAAAAGGTTCATGATACACGTCCCCATTTCCTTTAGGAACATTCATATGGGAAGCAAAGGCTTTAAAGCAATCAACCATAATTTGAGGATCAAGACCATATTTAGCACTAAGCTCTTGAAAATTAGCAGTTTCAGCAAAAGACTTAATGCAATCAAACTCGTAATTCATACCTGATCCTTTACCTTTGTCGCTATCCCAACCTTCAATATTGTTTTGAATTGTCTCAAGTAGACCCCACTTGGTGTCGACATCCTTGCTTGTGAAAGACCCATCAAAGCATGCATCTAGATAGTCCTTGTAATGTCCTGAAAGCCTTGCATAAAAATTATTAATAACAATATTACGGGGAAGATCATGAATAGGACATTTATGCATTAGTAACTTCAATCTTCCCCACGCTTGGGCAATGCTTTCTCCCTCATGAGGCCAAAAATTGTATATCTGATTACGATCTTTATGAATCTCACTTGGAGGATAGAATTTAGAATAAAAGAGAGGCACAATTTCCTCCCATGCAATAGATGAAACATCTTCAAGCAGGCGATACCACTCCTCAGCTCTGCCTTTCAATGATAAAGAGAATAGCTTCTTCTTAACTTGGTTCATTGAAATACCTGCACACTGGAACAACTCGCATAATTCATGTATAAAAAGCAAATGATCACCAGGATGGACAGTTCCATCTCCTAAATAGCAGTTATCCCTAATACGTTCAACAATCCTCGTAGGTATTTTAAAAGGATGGGGAGCACAAGCATCACTAGAAACATCACATGTGGGAGATAAAATATTATCAGAATAGACCTTCTCCACTAAAGCTGGGGGACTAAAAATATCATACTTAACAAAACCAGCTTCCCCAAGCTTAGACTTTTCTATAGCATTAGCATTAATAGTATTCAAAGCATTCGTACTAATAACATTGCTATGCGAAATAAGCTCCAAAGGATTTTCAATTTTCTCTTCAAATCTAAAATCAGGAAAAAGACTAAAGAACTCTTTGTTTTCCATTTAGCCTAACTAGTGAAAATAAAAACAAGAAACAAAAAGATGCAATTGCAGAATCTAAAGGAAATAACTTCGAGCACTCACACAGGAGGATGCGAGTACCTTTTACCTTACCTCCCCGGCAACGGCGCTAGAAAAGAGCTTGATGTCTACGCACTTCTATTCTTGTAGACACTTGTTGGGCCTCCAAGTGCAGAGGTTTGTAGAACAGCAGCAAGTTTCCCTCAAGTGGATCACCCAAGGTTTATCGAACTCAGGGAGGTTAGAGGTCAAAGCTATCCCTCTCAAGCAACCCTGCAATTACGATACAGAAAGTCTCTTGTGTCCCCAACACACCCAATACACTTGTCAAATGTATAGGTGCACTAGTTCGGCGAAGAGATAGTAAAATACAAGTAGTAGTGATGATTATAAGTAGCAAACGTGATGTAAAGTAAATATCGCTGCAAGCAAACAAGTAATAAAATAGCAAGTAAACGGTATGCAAAGTTTGGAAACAAGGCCTAGGGATCATACTTTCACTAGTGGACACACTCCCAACAATGTAACATGAATGAACAAGTAACTTCTCTTGCTAAGGTACTCTGAATTACTCTCCTATTGAATAACACTAATCATCGCGTAGTGGCTACAGAAGCACCCCTTAAAGTTCATCAAGTACTTGACAAACACCACTCATAGTGATAAACAAATCAGATCACAACTCAAGATAGAAATCATTGCAACTTAAACCAAGTACTAACACGGTGCACACACTGTCAACTTTACACCATGAAAGGAGGAATAGATCACTCAATACTATCATAGCAATAATTATTCTCATAATCCACAAGAGATCACAATCATAGCCTAAACCAAGTACCACCATGATGCACGCACTGTCACCGTTACATCATAGCAGGAGGAATAGATTACTTTAATAACATTGCTAGAGTACACAAAATATCTGAATAATAACATGTACTTGTTCAACATGATACAAAGCTTACGATCACATAAAGATCACATCATGGGAGAGAGAGGTGAACCACATAGCTACCGGTAGAGCCCTCAGCCCCGGGGATGAACTACTCCCTCCTCATCATAGGAGACAGCAAGGTTGATAGAGATGGCGGTGAGGTCGATGGAGACGGCGAAGACGGCGATGGAGACCGATGGAGATGGCTCCGGGGGCACTTCCCCGTCCCGGCAGGGTGCCGGAACAGAGACTTCTATCCCCCGAAATTCGTCGGTGGCGGCGGCGGAGCTACGGAACTCTTTCTGGAAATCTGATCGGGGGCTTAGGTTTTTCCGTCCCGAGGCTTCTTATAGGCGAAGGGGCGTCGCGAGAGGGCAGCCAGGGGCTCCTCACACATGGGTGGCGCGGCCAGGGCCTGGGCCGCGCCAGCCCTGTGTGAGGGTGGCCTCTGGCCCCTCTCCTTCCTCTCTTCGAATGTCTAGATGCTCCCGGGAAAAATAAGACTTCTGGCTTTTGTTTCGTCCAATTCCGAGAATATTTCCTGTGTATCACTCTGAAACACAAAAACAGCAGAAAACAGGGAACTGGCACTGTGGCATCTTGTTAATAGGTTAGTTCCGGAAAATGCATAAAAGTGCCACGAAGTGTAACGAAACAGTAGGCAAATGGTGTAAAAACAAGCATGGAGCATCAAAAATTATAGATACGTTTGAGACGTATCATGCATCATAATTGTTCTCGCATTAACTTTAACCATTCAAGATGCTTATGATGGGGGCAATGAGAGCTCAAAGCCGGTAAGTACCATAATTTTTGAAGGTTATAAAACTTGCAATCACTGCTTCCCTCTGCGAAGGGCCTTTCTTTTACTTTTATGTTGAGTCACCACCTTCTATCTTTATGCACCATAAGAGAGCATAGTTGTCATTCTTAGTATAATGTGCATTGTCCCAAAGTTTTCATTGATTGATTCATATTGTTGGTTTCACTTGTTCTTAAATTATTTGTATCTAGTCGCCCTCTTAAACTTGAAGGTGTCCTATGCATTTATGTTTTACTCTCTTTGAAGGACAAGCTGAAAACCATTTGTATGTTTTTCCTTATGATTTGAACACACGTTTGACTTTTATTATTTCATTTTCATGATCTTTTGTTTGTGTTCATTTGCATGTTAACAACATGGTTGCTAAGTTTTTTATTGTCAAGATTATATCTTCATGCCCATGTTTTAAGTTCTTATGATCCCAGCTCACAAATGCTTACATACATGATCAAGATTGTGTAGGTGCATGTCACCTCAAAAATTATTCTTTTGTTATCAGTTACCTACTCGAGGACGAGCAGGAGTTAAGCTTGGGGATGCTTGATACGTCTCCAACGTATCTATAATTTTTGATGCTCCATGCTTGTTTTTACACCATTTGCCTAATGTTTTGTTACACTTCGTGGCACTTTTATACATTTTCCGGAACTAACCTATTAACGAGTTGCCACAGTGCCAGTTCCCTGTTTTCTGCTGTTTTTGTGTTTTAGAAGTGATACACAGGAAATATTCTCGGAATTGGATGAAACAAGTTCCTGAAGTCTTATTTTACCCGGAAGCTTCCAGAGATCCGAAGGAGAGAAGGAGAGGGACCACCAGGGGCCCACACATAGGGCTGGCACGGCCAGGGCCTAGGCCGTGCCACCCTGGTGTGAGGCCGCCTGGTCCCTCCTCTGACATCGCCCCTTCGCCTATAAAGACCCCCCGACGGGAAAAACCTAAGGACCCGATCACTTTTCTAGAACACATCACGATCCACCGCCGCCGTCGACCCAAAGATCGGGAGGGTCCAGAAGCTATTCCCGGCACACTGCTGGAGAGGGGAATCGCCACCGGAGGTCTTCTTCATCGCCATGCTTGCCTCCGGAGCGATGAGTGAGTAGTCTACCTTGGACTATGGGTCCATAGCAGTAGCTAGATGGTTGTCTTCTCCACCATGTGCTTCATGTTTAGATCTCATGAGCTGCCCTACATGATTAAGATCACCGTTATGTAATTCTACATGTTTGGTTTGTTGGGATCTGATGAATATTGGTGTTTATGATTGAGTTGCTGTACTGAATATTATCTTTTGTTATCTCTATGTTGTTTATGATCTTGCATGCTCTCCGTTGTTAGTAGCTATCTTGGCCGAGTAGTTGCTAGTGACTCCAAGAGGGGGTATTTATGCTCGATAGTGGGTTCATGCCTCTATTTAACCTGGGGGAGTGACAGAAACCTCTAAGGTTGTAGATGTGCTGTTGCTACTAGGGAGAAAACAACATTCATATGCTCAAGGGCATATGCTTTGTTTACATTACACACTTTGCTTAATGCAATTATCTGTTGTTTGCAACTTAATACTTGTGGAGTTCTTGGATTGATTTGCCACAAGTGGATTATTAGTCATAGATGCAGTTGGATGGCGGTCTATGTATTTTGTTGTAATGCCCAGAGTAAATCTCATAGTGATCTTCTTGACATATCACGTTTATCTTTATTCTATCAATTGCCCAACTGTAATTTGTTTACCCAGCATATGTTATTTATCTTATGGAGAGACACCACTAGTGAACTGTGGACCCCGGTCCTATTTCCATCATATTGCTATCACCTATTTACTTTACTCGCACTGTTTACTTTACTCGCATACTTTTACTATTTTCCACTCGATACACTCATAACCTTTGTTTCAAGCAAACCGGTGAGATTGACAACCTCATCATAAGTTGGGAACAAAGTACTTGGCTATGTGTGTGCAGGTTCCGCGTTGCAGCTAGCAAGCAAAGCTTGGACGAGGCACCATATATAAATTGTCCGAAGCTATCGCAAACTAGCAAGCATCACCTTCAGTCATTTGTCTCTCATCTCCAGGAACGATAAACCTTGGTTTCTAAACTGAGGGAAAACTAGCTGCTATACTCATCACACCTTCCTCTTGGGGTTCCCAACGGCTGGTCATTCACCACGCATCAGTGGTGGCGGTGGAGGGTTGCTGTTGTTATTATTGTTGTTGTTAGCATTGGCCAGAAACTGATTCATGACTTGCATGAGTTGAGCCTGGGCTTCCATCATCTGCTGCATCTGTTCCTCAGGAGCACGACGGGGAGGCATCTGTTGGGTTCGAAATAGGTGAGGTTAGACTTAGAGAAAGAGTCTAAGGAAATAAAGTTTCCTACCCATATGCAAAAACAATCCTTAAAAGGACACAAAGAACACAAACACACAAGCATAGAAGAACTTTTAAACCAAGCACACAATAAACTCAATAAATAGTTCGAAGGTATGTAAATGTTTTAAGTCTAAGGGATACAATGTCTAATGCCATACCACAAGCGGTCACGGGCATAAACGCAAACTCAAAGATAATGTGTGGTAGTCTATCTAACTACTCTACTCTTCCATGACGACTTCCTCCTCAACATCGAAGCAATTCTCCTTGAGTAGCCTCTTGTAGTCCTGTAGCTCTTCAGTTAGGGTATCAACCTTCTCTTGAAGCTCACTCTTGTCGGCCCACAGCTTCTCGATTAAGTCGTGGTCTGCTTCAATCTTGAAGTCATTGCACTCTAACTTCTGCTTCAGCTCTCTAACATCTTTGTTCCTGGCTTGGATCCTCTTCTCTTGGCTCTTCCGCTGTTTCTCTTGAGTCTCAAACTTCTCCTCCATCTCCTTGATCTTCTTCTCCTGCTCCAGGTGTTGCTTGTCCTTCTCGGCAAGCTGGGAACGTAACTCATCGTTGTTAAACATCTTGTTGTACCTCTCAACGTCGACGTCCCTGACGAGATACTCTAACTTGGCGAGGTGAGTGCGCACGGCATCTTGTTCGCTGTCAGTTAGCCCGATGACCATGCCCTCCTCGTCATGTTGGCCGTAGGAGTGGGAGTAGTGGTTCTGAAGCTCGAAGAAGTGACGTCCACAGAGGCGTGCTATTAGTTCTTGCATGAGGAGTTGGGCGCCTATCTTCTTGTTGGTGTGGAAGGTCTTGAACTTGATCTTTTTGGTCTTCAGCTCTGTCTCGCGCCCTGGCTGCGTGATGTGGATGACCCAGACGCCCTTCTTGTGAAACTTGGTCATCTCGCTCCCTCTGATGAACGGGGTAGGCAGGGACAAGGCAGTGACGATGTCGATGAGGCACTCTCCAAAGCTGTAGTTCTTGAAGTTGTCAGGCTTGGTGATGCGGAAGGTTGACATCTTTAAGTTGGAACATGACAAGTTAGTAAGTCAAAAAGAGAAAAACTTAACAAAAGCGCTGAACAAAAGTTAAAGTGATTTCTAACTTAGAGAGTCAAAACTATTTCTAAGTGTTAGTAGCAAAGAGAACAAAACACTCCTAAAATTTCCTAAGGGTTTTCGTTCAATCCTAAGGTCACGAACCTAAGGGCAACACTTTGCTCTGATACCATCTGTAGCGTACCTGTGCTTTACTTGTGCTAGTCCCGGATCGACTGCTAGCACACATAGTTACAAGATGAAATATCAAGAATACAAAGGTCTTTATTACAACGCTTGATCCACAAATAACATAGTCTTTTACAACTCAATAAGGCACAAAGCCACAAACTTATTACAACTCTAGAAAAACGGCTAAGTAAATGAACTACAAGTCTTCTTTTCTTCAAAGCTCTGCAGGCAGACGTGTTGGACGAAGACTCGTGACCGTAGCGCAGCAATCTTCAATCTTCATAGTAGCCACCTACAACATGATACGTTGCAGCCACGGAGGGTCAATACATTGAATGTATTGGCAAGATGTCACTTTGGTGGACTCAATGGCACCTACACTTATATGCTATTTGGCCAGGTGGAGTTTAACTTAGCAAAAAGCAAGCCTTTTCCTATCTTTGTAAAACTCAAATTTTTCCTTAGCAATTGGGGTGAGGAACCTTTTCTACCCAAGTTTACCCATCAAGTTTTTAACTTAGAGAAATTGGGGTGAGGAGATTCTTGAATAGCTTCAACATCACTTCACTCAGAATTGTCCATGACCGGGGACACGGCTAAGTACTTAGTTCTAAACACTCTGTAGAGGTGGTTCACTTTTCCCACAAGACTTAGTTAACCCATTTTGCCATGAGACTCATTTTGCCTCAAATGGCCAAGTGAAAACTAAGACGAGGCCTTTCAGAAGCATTCCCTCAGACCAAACGGACGCGTTCCATCCTACCAACATCTACCACCCTCTGTCCGCCTGGCTTGAGTTCTTGCAGCTTAGTTGACCAAGACAGAGCCCATATGTCTTGTGGTTGCACTGGAAGCTTCATGACTTGAACGTCTCCAATCTGTTTGCTCCTGGGTGGCCATCCACAAGTGAGATACACCTGGCGGTTCAGAGGTTCGATGACATGACCCCAGGGAACCACTAAACATAACCCAAACAAAGCCACATCCACCCAGGTGATTCATTAACTTAGTTGTTTTCTTAGTTTTTGCAAAACAAGGTTTTTCAACACTTAGCCAAAAACATATGTTAACCCTTCCCACAACAAGTGTAAAAGCAAAGTCCTATAGCAGCAACAATTCTACTAGGAGATGCAAAGCTAGGCAAGCTAGAAAAAAACTTAGCATAAAATCTAGCAAGCTAAAGATAAGAAATCATAAAAACACCTATACATGCATTACAAGACCAAAACTTTCAGTGGGACAAGGGAGCATGGTGATACTTGCCTTGGTGAGGAGAAGAGTTGGTGCACTCGTCACAAATGCACTCGTTGCACTCAGCACAATCTACACATAAAATAAAGCACCATAAGCACATATCAATCACAAAGCATTCATGAAAGGAAAAGTATGTATGCAAATGTGTTTTAAACACCTCAAGGACACTTAACAAATTCTCTGGCTGTTGACTACATGCATGATGACATGATCAAAATTTTAGAGTTAATTATAAAGCTCAAATCATCAACAACACACAAATAGAACAAAATAAACAAACTAAAGCTACAAAAGTAATGTAAAAGTCACTAAAAATATTTTGGCCAAGCTACAGTACTGGGAGGTTGCAAATAGACCAAAAACAAAAGGAGTTACTGTAAAATAAATTCTACAACTATTTTTTTAATAGCAAAACACATAATTAAGGCTTGCAGCAAAACACTATATAAAACAGATACTATAGGGGCTTTTGATGCGAGAAATAGATTTTACACAATTTTATGAATCCATGGACGCAAGATTTGCTAAATTTGGACGTACAGAACTCGAGATATGAAATTTTGAAGTTTAAAATGTTTTCTGATATTTTCAAACGAAAACAGATTCATGTTTAATCAGAAAATGACACTTGGCGCCCCCTGATTCGCTGATACCGGTTTGGGCGGATCACCGTTTTGAGCCGCTGGATTTAAGTAAGATCTAACGGATCAGAATCGGCCGTAACGGTTCGTTAAGTGAATCTATCTCTGCCGTGCGATTCGGATCCAACGGCCGGGAGGAAAAGGAGGGCGAAGCTCACCGTGAAAGGTCATCGGCGAGGTCTGGGAGGCACTGGAGTCCGACGGTGGAGCGTTTCCGGTGACCGTTGAGCTCGGGGATGGTGACGACGGTGTTCAGCTGGCGCAGGCGACGATGATGGTGTACAGTGCGAGACCTTTCGCTTCCTGTAGCAACGAAGGGAGGTGACTGGATTTAGGCGTCGTGGCAGGCGTGCTCTGGACTTGCAGAAGATCGGCCAGGGGAGGGGGATCTGGGATGCAGGGGTCTTACCAGGGGGTTCAGGTCGATGAGGCGGATCAAAGTGCGCGGAGTCGAGGTGCTCCGGTGCTCGATGAATTGATCGCCAGAGTTCGTGTCTTGCGGCAGCGAGATCCGGACGCGGACGTTCCCGTCGATCTGGTGCACAACCGAGGCCAAAAAGATGTCAGAGAGGTGTGCGTGGCTAAAAAAAGAGAGAAGGTGCTGGGGATAGATCGGGAGAGGGTCGAGGTTTACCGAGTACCGGCGACGCTCTCTGGCAGAGGTGGCGGCACGGCGACTTCGGGTTTGCGCGGCCTGGCGGCGGGTTTGCTAGGGTTTTGGTGGGGGAATACGCGTGGATCGGAGGGGTTCTTATAGGCGTGATTTCGTGGCCGAGGGGTAAGCAAATCGTACCGAATCGGAGAGGGTTCGGTGGAGATTTTCCAGGTCTTGCCGTGTTTGTCCCGGTCTCCCTGGCAGGGATGACATGTGGGGTCGCCCTGTCAGCGACCGAGGGAAAAAAAAGAAATAACGGTTCGGGGAGGGAGAGGGAAGTGGGCCATGGGCCGTCCTTCGGTGCGGGCTGAAATCTGCCCCCGAGGCCCTTTTCTTCTGTCCTCTTCTTTTCTCTTTTTCTTTTCTGGTTTTATTTGAAAACTTTTGCAAATGAAACCCTATTTGATCCAAACAACTTTTAAACTTTGCAAGAGATAAAATTCCCTGTTGTTTTGATCAAACAGTGAAGATTTGATCATTGCCACATGGTTTTCCAAAAATGAAGTCAATGCAATGATGAATGAATGCATGAGATGGTGTATGATTTCATGTGCAAAATTTAAATTCTTTCCCAAAAAAAGTTGGGATGTTACATAAGTACAAACATAAGGACTATAGTGTGCCCAATCTTAGATTCAACTTGTGGTAGATGAATCTTGCAAATATCCTTTTTGCCATACACACATATATAATTGTTTGATCCTATATGAGATAAGTGAAAGTACATTTTCAAAATTCGAGCCTAATAATCTTTGTGATAATAAATGAGTAAAAATCGACCCATCGCAAACGTAAGGATAAATTTGCTACTTCTCCGACCACTAATACCTGTTTTTGATCTTACGTGGAAGTGGTAGCAACGCAAGGACAAATTAGATACTAAAAGGTATCTAGATTCATCATGTTGAAGACATGTATTAGTAGTCGGAGGGAGTATTTTTTTTCAAGAAGCTGTAGCAACACACGGGTATTGAGCTAGTATATTTTAGTATATAGATACATCCGAATCTTAATAAAACCGCATCACTTATTGTTGAATGGAGGAAGTAGAAAATATGCGATCTCAGGCTTGGCGGTGTGGTTCGCCAACCAGTCCGTCGGCCGTCACTCGCAGGCGATCGAAGCTCGCGTCGCCGTCGCGCGCCATCCCGGCGGCGTGTCGCGCCTCCGAGCCTCTCGCGAAAGCAGACAGATTTGGCTTGTCGCGTGGTAGCTAGCTAGGCTGGTAGTGGTTAGGTATGTGTCGGTTGCATGCGTCGTTAATTGATCGATGCGTCGTCGTTTCGCATCGGCGGAGCCTCGTATCCATTCGCCCACTGAACGCACGCAGCTGTAGTGGTGGGCCATGGGACATCATAGGACGCATTTGCTTTTCTTCCAGCAACAGCACCTCGCTAGATATCATTGCCATGGCGATCGAGCTATGGATTCTCCTTTTTGCTCCGGCGAGGCCGCACATGGCCGCCGGCCATGTTTGGTGTGCTGCTGCCGGGGCACGTGGCGGCGACCCAGCGGTTCCTGCGGCGAGATCGTAGTAGCTAGCTTGATCTCCGAGCTCGGTGAAAGGAGATATCTGCATCACAAGTGCGCCTGGTCGGGTTGCATCAGCGGTGCCTTCGCAGGTATTGCACTCACTCACCCACCAGGAGAACTCGTGTGTTGCTAGCTTCATTATTGTTGCATCATACTTTGTTGAATGTACGAGACGAACATGCACTGAGTGAACTGGTCCACTTTATTGTCGCTTGGCTGCTAAGCTTCTAGAAGCTTCCATGTTAAAAACACAATTGGTTACACACGTTACCAAGTTACATACGGAGTACACAGGTGTTGAATGTGTACAAATATTCCCTCTGTCCCAACATATGGGACTTAATTTTGTCTAAATTCAGTAAACATAATTTTTTTGTGCGGATTAGCTTTTTTCTCTGTTGGGATATAATACCAGTGGGCACCGGTATTACCGTTTCAAAAACATTAGAAATACACTGACGCGCATAGTTTTAAAAATTAAACCGGTTTGGTGGTTCGACCAGAAAAAACTTAGAATCTTTCTCCAAATACCCTGTATAAGACCTATTACCACATCTACTACACTTAGTTTGTGATCTACTATGAATGTAAACACAAAATATATGATTTGATGCTACATTCCAAAATTAACTTAGTTATTTATTAAATTTAATTATTTTTTGTTGCTATTGAACCAGCTGAGACACCGACTAGACCAGTGAACCAGTGAGCCAATCACCTCACCGGTTCAATCACCGATCCGGTTTTTAAAACTATGCCAACGAGGTGGTGACGATGTTGAAGTATCACTCGTTTTCACGATTAATCTGCGTTTGGTACCACTAGGGATTTGAGGAAGCAAATTAAGCCTGTGTGCCTAGTAGGTGAGTAAACATATGGTCGTATAGCTAATTATCCGGTAGATCTATCCATCGAGAAACTCACCACGCCTTGGTCGTTGTATTGGTATCCGCTCAAAACTTGTGATCCTGTTCAAAAAAAAAAGGCAACGACTTGCCCACACACATGCACACAACCAAGCCAGCCAGCCCTTGGCTCGAGTGCTCGACACGGCGTGGCCAGGCCATGGGAGTAATGATGCAAGCGGGATGGACACGGGCATCCCGGATCCCGCCTGCTCTTGCCCGATGGACTAAACGGGAGAAGTGAAATTTTATGAACTGGGACACGGGAGTCCGACGGTACCTCCTTCAATTTAGTCTAAGCACAAACATCCAGAGATTGGAGGGGCGTGCACAATGCATGCGTATTTTTTTTGCGAGAAAGATTCGAATCTTATTCCATGAGTTCAAAACAAGTACAAGGAAACCTAAACATAATAATGGTTCTTGGATCACCTAGCGACCACTACTGCTGTCGGAGCGAGCCGCCGACACGCCGCTTCCATACCGGAGTCGGCCTGACATTGTTGATGACCGTCGGGAAGTCTTCGTGCACATGCCCCAAAGGACCAGCGCCCTAGAGCCAAAATCGTCACCGTTTAACCTTTGAATCGATCTGAAGCTTCTAACACCAAACTTGTAACATACGTAGACTGGACGAGATCCACCACTCCATGAAAGCGGCGACTAAACAAACCCCCTCCCTCCTCAACGCCACCGGCGAGAACGCCGCCAACGAGGTGGACGTGGAGGCGGAAATACCTTATTATTGTCCCGCACAACGTTGTCATAGCCACCATAACGATGATGCCGGTTGACCAAACTCTAACTTAGAGACCCTATAACAACACCAAGCGCAGGTCCGCGGTCCCCACCCTCTCCCGCCACTGAAGTGGCAAGCTGAGAAGGCGGAGACCCGTTGATTCCCAGCCATAGACGATGAAGACGAGGCACATGGCGGCGGCGTCTATGGTGGAACCCTAGCAGCCACCTCTCTTTCTTTTGTGTTGGAGGAAAACGATTCCACTGAGCCTATTGCACCATGCATGCATCTGGCTCGGCGTAGCTAGGTGGTGCATGCATTGCTGTACAAACCTGCCAACCTGGGATAAGTGGGCGTTAGATGCTAATTTCGCCTATGTGAAGCGGGATCTAACAAATGGGATAGATGGATTTTGCAGCCGGGGTGTGGAAGACGAACTTGCTGGGCTGTCTAGTCCCACTTACATCATTACCAGGATGCCTAAGAGGCCACCAATTATAGAGAGCTTAGAGCTCTTAGAAGACACTAGAAAGCTTGGTGCGGCGTCATGCTACCTGGTAGGAGCATGCTCAGGGACGTGTGTGGCATGACGTGCGCGAGGTCGGCTAATCAGACCGACGCGTGAGCGTAGTGCGGTGCGGAAGCGTGTACGGCGGCGAGATCAAAGATCGTGCCCCTCATACGAGTATATATAGGTGTACCAAAGACCAACTAGGAGTAGAAAACAAGAAACAAATCTATCTCTATCTAATCTATCCCTAAACTGTACATATATACTCTAACAGTGTGCATACACGCTCTTAGTTCATGTCTACAATGCGTATCATATTAGAAGTGAACGCATATGGTTCTGTTTGGCACGACGTGGAGCTACCTGGTTGCTAGTTATAGACAGCTTAGTGGCCACGTATAGGAATAGCTTAGCGTCCTCATTTGCCGTTCGAGCTTGATCTTGTCTCCCGATAATTAACAAGCTGTCGTGATTTACCTTCTCCTAATTGAGTATTTAGTAAATCGGTTACAATGTCGTTGGATCTGCAGGCAAGCTCGTGATGTGTCCAAAAATAGGAGGAAGCTAGCTAGGTGGTGGCGTGCGTGGTAGGATCTCTGTTATTTTGGGCGACTAAACTGCTATTCGTGTCACTCGAGATTTGAGGCAGTAGGTGAAGGAAGTAATTAAGCATTTGGACGTCTTTATCCGGTCGATCCATGTGCCTTTTAAGAAATTATTTGATGATTTTATTAAGGCGCCTCTTAAGAAATTATTTGATGATTTTGTGAAAGGGAATCTACACATTGGCAGATTAAATTTTGGGACCATCACTCTGCTTCCTAAATGTGAGGACGCATTGGTGATTCAAAAATTTAGACCTGTCTGTCTCATGAACACAAGTTTAAAAATTGTGACTAAGGGGATGAATAATAGATTGTCCCCTATGGCTGAACATATTATTGATAAAACACAAATTGCTTTCATGAAGAACAGACATATCATGAAGGGTGTGTGTGTGTCCTTCATGAGGTGTTGCATGAAGTTAAGAAGAAAAAACATTCTGGGGTTTTATTCAAGGTTGATTTCAAAAAGTCCTATGATAATGTGAATTAGGCATTTTTATATAATGTGTTGCTTAAAAAAGGCTTTTCACATTAGTGGAATGATTTGGTGTTCAGTATCATGACTAGTGGTAAAGTGAACATTAAAATAAATGATCAAACGAGAGCTTATTTTTCAACAAACAGAGGGGTTAGACAAGGGGACCCCTTGTCCCCTATTTTGTTTAATGCTGTGGTAGATTCTTTGAGTGTAATGATAAAAAATGCTCAACAAGAAAAGTTGGTAGTTTTAATGACACCTCATCTACAAGAAAATGGTGTAGCCATATTACAATATGCGGACGACGCCATTTTTTTGTTGGATGAAGGTTTTGAATATGCAAAGAATTTAAAATTCCTTTTATGCTTGTTTGAGCAAATGTCGGGTTTAAAAATAAATTTCTCGAAGAGTGAGGTGTTCTGCTTTAGAAAATGTAAAGATATGAGAGAAGGTTATGAAGAAATCTTTACTTGTAAATCTGGGATATTGCCTTTAAAATACCTCCAGGTTCCCATTGATAAGAAAAAACTTCTTAATATTCATTGGAAACCTGCAAAGGATAAGATGGAAAAGAAATTGGGGTGTTGGCAAGGAAAAATGCTTGATATGGGGACAAGAGTGTTGTTGATCAATGCTTGTCTGAGATCTATTCCTTTATATATGTCGTCCTTTTATAGACTTCCTGTGGGAGTGCATAAAAGATTCAGCATTTATAGGAGTAGATTTCTCTGGCAAGAAGAACAAGGGGTAAGCAAATATCATCTGGTTGATTGGGGGACTGTATGTAAACCTAAAGATTTAGGTGGATTAGGGGTCCTTAATCTGGATTTGATGAATATTGGGCTATTATGCAAGTGGTTATGGAAATTAGAGAATGAGACAGGAATGTGGCAAGATATTCTGAAGAAAAAAATACCTTCAGAAAGAAACTATGACACAAATTGAGGAGAAAACTGGTGTATCTCAATTTTGGTCTGGCCTTGTCAAAGTGAAAAGGTTTTTTATAGGATTTGTAAAAGAATTGTTGTGTCTGGTAGCAAAACCAGATTCTAGGAAGATATATGGCATGATGGGAAAACCTTGTCAGGGGCTTTTCATAGATTGTTTAATCTTTCTATGAACCATAATATAATTGTACAGAAAGTGGTCTCCTCCTTTGGAGGGTGTCTGATCTTTAGAAGGAGACTTTGGGGAGACTTAGCAAGGGAGTGGTGTAAATTGTTAGATATTATTCATAGTATAAATCTGATAGAGTCAGTTGGACTCTGGGCGACAAAAGGTTTTCGGTCAAATCGTTATATAATGCGTTGCAGACTAAGATACCTGTTAAAGTTTTTTGAAAGATGTGGGTACTTAAGGTTCCTACAAAAGTGAAATGTTTTCTTTGGTGTTTGATGTGGGGTAAAACATTGACAAAAACGAATCTGTTAAAAAGGGGGTGGACTGGTGACAAGCAATGCTTGTTCTCTGCTTCTGATGAGAGCATAGATCATTTGTTCTTTGCCTGTCCTTTAGCTAGATTTGTCTGGAGCATTTTTCAGTGTGCTTTTGACTCGCCTAAGCAACCGCAGAAGATGTGTGAAGTGAATCTCTGGTTGAATAAGATGCATGTTTCTCGTAGGCTTTTTGCAAAACACATTATGGCTGCTGCTTTCTGGGTTTTATGGAAAACTAAAAACAGAGCCTGTTTTGACAACATAATGCCTGCTGATCCTATTGATCTAATATGCATGATATGTCAATTTATTGACTATTGGACCAATTTGCAGAAACCAGGAACCAGAAAGGCGCCGACTCGAGGAATTAAGCAATTGAAGATGATCGTCCAGCAGGTCTTTATGAAGTCGAGAGGGTGGACGCCGCTATGTCAAAGAATAGACAGTGGATAGGTTTCATCCATAATCGCTGCGTGTTGGCGTTGCTAGAGGTAGGGAAGAAACTTGGCGTGATGTTTAAATTCAATCGTGTCTGTGCTATGCTTTTCTCGGCCTATAATAAGGAGAACGTTCATTTTGAAGCAAACTGTTAGTTTCAGTGCGGGCGTTTATGAACAGTGCTAATAGAACCTGGCTTTCAGCCACCTGTGTTTTGTTAATGAAGCAGGAAGAAAACTCATTTTGTAAAAAAAAAAATTCGGTCGATCTATGTATCGAGAAAACTCCACATTGTTCGTTGCATTAGTCCGCTCGAAACATGTGAACCGAGGCAACGACCTCGCCTCCATGGCAGGAGTGACCGCGGCCGCACGGCACGCCACACAGCACCTGGCTAGCTAGGCCACGGAAGGAGATCGGGCAGGAAAAGCCCCGCACGCGACAGAAACCTCAATATGCATGAGGTTTTTCCGCGGATCGATCGACGGATAGGTGCTTGTTGTTCGGTTGGTGCCCTATATATCAACTAGGTAGGGTAGTGCGGCTTGCCGCGCGCTTGCTGATACGTCCAATTTGCATCACTATTTTGTATCATAATTTACTGTTATTCATTGATATATTTCATATTCAGATATGATACTTATGTTATTTCCTTTGTTTTCACATGTTTGATGATCATCGGAGGAGATGCTGCCGGAGTCAGGATTCTGCTGGAAAAAGGACCATCAGAAGACCATATTTTGAAGATCAGGAAAATTCCAGAAAAATACCCAGAAATTATAATTTCCCAGAAGACTCACGGAGCCAGAAGGAGGAGACGAGAGGGGCCAGGAGGCGCCCTCACACGTGGGCGGCGCGGCCAGCCCCCTGGCCGCGCGGGGCCCACGTGAGGTCGCCCTGGCCCACTTCTGCCATCGCCCTTTTGCGTACATCATCGTCCCCGAAAACCTAAGAGAGGGGGGGGTCAAGAGTTAGACACAGCCGCCTCTGCGGGGCGGAGAACACCAGAGAGAAAAAGCTCTCCGGCAGAGAGAAATCTGCCGGGGAAATTCCTTCCCGGAGAGGGGAGATCGTCGCCATCGTCATCACCATCGCACCGGACTTCATCGGGATCGTCATCATCACCATCTCCATCACCAGCACCTTCATCTCCACCATCACCTCGCCATCCCGCTGTAACATCTTGAGTTGGATCTTGTTATATTCATAGGGGAAACTTTCCCGGTGTTGATTACTCTTGTAGTTGATGCTATTGAGTGGAACCGTTGAGTTAAGATTTATGTCCAGATTGTTATTCACCATTATTTCACCTCTGATCATGATCCATATGATGTCTTGTGAGTAGTTCGTTTAGTTCTTGAGGACATGGGAGAAGTCGAGATGTTAGTAGTGAATTATTGTTGAGAAATATTTAATGGTTTGATATTGTTGTGGTGCTATTTCACTAGTGGTGTCATGTGAATGTCGACTACATGATACTTCACCATTTATGGGCCTAGTGAGATGCATTGTGTATTTGGCTACCGATTGTGGGGTTGCTGGAGTGACAGAAACCTAAACCTCCGTTGGTAAACCATTGCACCAGGGAGCGTAGGATCCTAGAGTTTAAGGCTGTGGTTAGATTTATCTTAATTACTTACTTGTATTTGCGGATGCTTGCAAGGGGTATAATCACAAGTGTGTATTTATCCTAGTAAGGGTAGTGCGCTAGCACAGGTTCACCCCCATAACACTTACCAAATCAATAAATATCATTGGCTCTATGAAGCGAAAGCTCTTGACAGAAACCTCCCGTGTGTCCTCGAGAACGTTTGGTTATTATAAGAACACAACCGGCTTGTCCTTTGCTGAATAAAGGATTGGGCCACTTGCTGCAATTGTTACTACTGTCTTTTATTTACTCGCACTTAATTTACTCGTATTACCAAATACTCCTGAAAACCTGTTTGCTAGTATTTACAGTGATTCCTCGATCAAGACTGCTCATCAACACCTTCTGCTCCTCGTTGGGTTCGACACTCTTATTTATCGAAAGAACTACGATACACCCCCTATACTTGTGGGTCATCAAGACTATTTTCTGGCGCCGTTGCCGGGGAGTGTAGCGCTATTGAAGAGTGGAATTGGTAAAGGTAACCGTCGCTGTGAGTATTGTTTTATTTTGTCTTTTATTTTTATTTTGCTATGGAGAACTCTCCATTTGGTTTCCTATTTGGAAACACTCATGCTACTACTGCTGCTGCTGCACATGCGGAGGAACCACCACCGCCACCGCCTGCTGAAATTGACCCTTTTAAAATACCTATGAAAATTGTTGGGCGTATTATGGATAACTGCTATTCAGGAGACGGAACTGTCCATCCGGGTGATCACTTATTATTTATACATGAATTATGTGAGTTGTTCAGATGTGCAGGTATTTCACCAAGCCAAGTCAAGAAGAAATTATTCTCTATATCATTGAAAGGCAGAGCTGAAGAGTGGTATCGACTACTCCAAGATGGTCCATCTATGGCATGGGAGGATATTGTGCCCCTCTTTTATTCCAAGTTTTATCCTCCAAGTGAAATTCATAAAGACCGTAACAAGATATATAATTTTTGGCCTCATGATGGAGAGAGTATTGCCCAAGCGTGGGGGAGATTGAAGTTACTGATGCTCAAATGCCCCATTCATGAGCTCCCCAATAATATCGTTATTGATAATTTTTATGCGAGGCTTACTCTTCCTGATAAGGATTATTTGGATGCTTCTTGTTTTGGATCATTCACTCATATGAAAGAAGATGCCAAGTGGAAACTTCTTGACCGTATAAAAGAGAATGCCGAAGGTTGGGAAAACGACAAAGGTAGGAAGTCAGGTATAAACTATGATTATGAATGCATTAAATCTTTTATGGGAACTGAAGACTTTCATAATGTTAGCTCTGCTTATGGTCTTGATTCCCAAATACTTGCTAATTGTCTTAAGGCCTTTGCCTCTTATATTGATGTTCCAAAGAGAGATTGGAACAAATATCATGCGCCTTACAAAGATTCTATTAGTCATATACCTGCTGCAGCTACAGAAGTTTGCACGGTTGATAGCATCATTCCTGAACCTTATATTGAGAAGACACCTTTCCCTGCTAAGGTAAAAAAGTATTCTACTTTGGTAAGTGTGTCTAATAAAAGTACTAAGAGAGCTGCAGAGCCTGATGAGCAAATTACTATTAAGTCTCCTGTTGCTATACTGAAAGATCTTGTTACTAAAGATGTAGGAGATGAATATATTCTTTTTTGTGAAGATGCTTCTAACATTCTCTCGCATCCTAAAAAGCACAGGAAAGAAAGTGTTCCTGTTATTTCTGTCAGGATTGGAGATCATTGCTATTATGGTTTATGTGATATTGGTGCTAGTGCATGTGCTATTCCCTTAGAGCTTTATAAAGAAATCATGCACGAGATTGGCGCTTGCGAACTTGAAGATATTGATGTGGTTGTTCAGCTTGCTAACCGAGAGACGGTTTGGCCTCTTGGTATTGTTCGAGATGTGGAAGTTCTATGTGGTAAGACTAAGTACCCTACTGATTTTCTAGTACTTGGTAAGGAGGCTAGTGAAACCTGTCCTATTATTTTTGGTAGACCCTTTTTGAACACTTGTGGCACCATAATAGATTGTAAGAAAGAGAAATTTTTTACTAAGTTTAATGGAGAGTCTTATGAGTTTAATTTTTCCAAGTTTGCTAAGACTTCTTATGAAAATGACACGCCTAATGAAAATTTTCGAGTTGAGCAGCTTGCTTCTATTGCTCTTGCCCCTAATAATGCCTTGCAGCAATTCATGGAAGATCACGAAAGTGATGTGTTTAGCAAGGAAAGAGAGGAGATTGACGATATTCTTCTTCGTCAACCACCGTTACTCAAGCATAATCTACCTGTGGAGGATCTTGGCACTACTTTGCCGCCTAGAGAAGATCCTGTGTTTGAATTAAAACCTTTGCCTGATGACCTCAAATATGCTTATATTGATGATAAGAAAATATATCCTGTTATTATTAGTTCTAAACTTTCAGGAAAGGAAGAAGAAAGATTATTGGAGATATTGAGGAAACACCGAGGAGCTATGGGATATACTCTTGATGATTTAAAAGGGATTTCTCCAACTTTATGTCAGCATGCCATTAATATGGAGAAAGATGCAAAGCCAGTTGTAGAGCATCAACGCCGCCTAATTCCCAAGATGAAAGATGTGGTAAGAAATGAGGTATTAAAGCTCCTTGATGCTGGTATTATTTACCCTATTGCTGATAGTAGATGGGTTAGTCCTGTTCATTGTGTTCCTAAGAAAGGAGGTATGACTGTTGTACCTAATGAGAATAACGAGCTTATTCCTCAAAGGGTAGTTGTTGGTTATAGAATGTGCATTGATTATAGGAAGGTAAACAAAGTTACTAAGAAGGATCGTTACCCTTTACCGTTTATAGATCAAATGCTAGAAAGGTTGTCTAAGAAGACTCATTTTTGTTTCCTTGATGGTTACTCTGGTTTTTCTCAAATTGCTGTTAAGAAAGATGATCAAGAGAAAACCACTTTTACTTGTCCTTATGGAACTTATGCTTATAGACGTATGCCATTTGGTTTATGCAATGCTCCTACTACTTTTCAAAGATGTATGTCTGCTATTTTTCATGGTTTTTGTGAAGAAATTGTGGAGGTCTTCATGGACGATTTCTCCGTCTATGGAACTTCTTTTGATAACTGCTTGCACAATCTTGATAAAGTTTTGCAGAGGTGCGAAGAAACTAACCTTGTTCTTAATTGGGAGAAGTGCCACTTTATGGTAAATGAAGGAATTGTCCTTGGACATAAAATCTCTGAAAGAGGTATTGAAGTTGACAGAGCAAAAGTGGAGGCAATCGAGAAAATGCCATGTCCAAGAGATGTTAAAGGTATACGTAGTATTCTAGGTCATGCTGGGTTCTATAGGAGGTTTATTAAAGATTTCTCTAAGATTTCAAAGCCTCTTACTAATCTTCTTCAAAAGGATGTACCATTTGTCTTTGATGATGATTGTAAAGAAGCTTTTGAAACTCTTAAGAAGGCTTTAACCACTGCCCCTATTGTTCAACCACCTGATTGGAATTTACCTTTTGAAATTATGTGTGATGCTAGTGATTTTGCTGTTGGTGCTGTTTTAGGACAGCGCGTAGATAATAAGTTGAATGTTATTCATTATGCTAGTAAGACTCTTGATGCTGCTCAGAAGAATTATGCTACTACTGAGAAAGAGTTTCTTGCTGTTGTTTTTGCTTGTGATAAGTTTAGATCTTACATTGTTGATTCTAAAGTTACTATTCATACTGATCACGCTGCTATTAGATATCTTATGACTAAGAAGGATGCTAAGCCTAGGCTTATTAGATGGGTGTTGCTTTTACAAGAGTTTGATTTGCATATCGTAGATAGGAAAGGTGCTGAAAATCCTGTGGCTGACAACTTGTCTAGATTGGAAAATATTTCTTTTGATCCTATTCCTGTTAATGATAGTTTTCCAAATGAACAGTTGGCTGCAATTAATGCAACTTCACGAGACCTTCCTTGGTATGCTGATTATGCTAACTTTATTGTTTCCAAGTATTTGCCTCCAACCTTTACAGCTCAGCAAAGAAGGAAATTCTTTTATGATTTGAGGCATTATTTTTGGGATGACCCACATTTATATAAAGAAGGAGTTGATGGTATCATGAGAAGATGTGTACCGGAATATGAGCAACAAGAGATATTAAGGAAATGCCATAGCAGTGCTTACGGAGGGCATCATGCTGGAGATAGAACCGCACAGAAGGTTCTACAATCAGGTTTTTATTGGCCAACCTTATTTAAGGATGCCAGGAGGTATGTTTTATCTTGCGATGAATGTCAAAGAGTTGGTAATATTTCTAGACGCAATGAGATGCCTATGAACTACACTCTTGTTATTGAACCGTTTGATTGTTGGGGATTTGACTTTATGGGTCCTTTTCCTCCTTCAAAAGGCTATACCCATATACTTGTTGCTGTAGATTATGTTACTAAATGGGTAGAAGCCATACCTACAAAGAGTGCCGATGGTGAGACTTCGTTAAAAATGCTTAAAGATGTTATTTTTCCTAGGTTCGGAGTGCCTAGATATCTTATGACTGACGGAGGTTCTCATTTTATTCACGGTAGTTTTAGAAAGACTCTTGCTAAGTATGATGTCAATCATAGAATTGCTTCTGCTTATCATCCCCAAACTAGTGGGCAGGTAGAACTTTCAAATAGAGAGATCAAGTCTATCTTGCAGAAGACTGTTAGTAGATCTAGGAAAAACTGGGCTAGTAAGTTAAATGACGCTTTATGGGCCTATAGAACTGCTTATAAGAACCCCATGGGTATGTCTCCTTATAAGATGGTTTACGGAAAAGCGTGTCACTTGCCTTTAGAATTAGAACACAAAGCTTTTTGGGCAGTGAGAGAGCTTAATAGAGATTTTAAACTAGCTGGTGAAAAGAGGTTGTTAGATTTGAGTTCTCTAGATGAGTGGAGAAACGAAGCGTATGAGAATGCCAGACTTTTCAAGGAGAAAGTCAAGCAATGGCATGATAAGAGAATTCTTAAGAGAGAGTTTCATGTTGGTGAGAAAGTACTATTGTATAGGTCTCGTCTCAGATTTTTTGCAGGTAAATTACTTTCTAAATGGGAAGGACCATTTGTTATTGTGGAAGTGTACCGCTCAGGTGCTATTAAGATTGCTTCATTGAAAGATGATTCTACACAAGTGGTGAATGGGCAAAGACTCAAACATTATATTTCTGGAGATTCTTATAATGAAGACGTTGATGTTATTGAAACAATTTCTCCGGGAGATTACATCCAAGACAAACTGCAGGAACCTGCAGAGTTCGCTTTCAAATAGGTAACAGTTCTAGTCAGAAAAGTTTCGCGAAAATCTCTTCCTTTAATAATTTTGCTGTTCTTAATAAATATAAAAAATCACGAGATGAAAACGAGGAGAAAAAGAAGTCCGTGTGGGTCTCACACAGGGGTGGCGCGGGCCCACCCTTGGCCGCGCCACCACCGTGTGAGAACGCCTCGGAACTCTTTTCCGTCCCGGTTTCCTCCTGTGGCTTCGTTTCGATTTATGATCTTCGTCTATTTAACCCCCCGGAGTCTCCGAGGTTTGTATATCGTTTTCTCGTCGTGTTTTGTTTCGAGCTGTTTCTGTCAGGAATTGCCCTCGACCTTGAAGTCACAATGTCTTCATCTGGTTCATCCAAAGAGAACCCTCCTGTGGATTCCATCAATCCGTATATGAGAGAGCTGAAGGCGCATCTGAAGGAGTTGTCACTCAAGGATGGGGAGTTGCAGATTAAAGATGTTCAAGGACCCAAGGGAGAAGGGAGTCTCGAAGCAAGGATGGAAGCACTGGAACAGGAAGTTTTCAAATACAAGAAGATGGCGGAACGCGAGGTGGAAATTATCTATAGGATCAATCAAGAGCTTGTTGCCAAGTACAAGAAAGAGACTACAGAGCTCTGGAAGGATGTTCTCTCACTCCAAGAGACCACTAACCAATTACAAGCACAACTCTATGACTTGCATAACCAAAATTGTGAGTATGAAGCTAGATTTCGACAAATGAGTGCTGCTACAAGTTTCAGGATTTTGGAGACCGAGACGTCTTTCTTTGATGGAGGACCTCTGCCTTGGAAGTACGATAACAATGAAGTTGCACCACCCCAGCCAAAGGAGTAATTCGTCATCGGTATAGGCATCCCCTTGGCTTGTTCCAAGCTTGGGGGAGTGCCGCGGTATCACATCATTACCTTCTGTTCATTTACTTTTCAAGTAGATTCTTATCATGAATAGAGAAGTTATCATATAGAATAGTTTGCAGTTGGAAGTATCCTCCTTAGTTAGTTATCTTTGTATCCCTTGGTGTGAGTTGCGGTAATAAAATATTAATGAGAAATTTTATCGTTTACTTTTCGCACACTTTATGTTAGTCTGCAATCCCTCTTATGCGATTAGTCTTGTTGATTGGTATTGGTATCACATTGGGAACATGAGTAGATTCAGTTGGTTTTGGCAAACCTAGCTTGGTCAGTAGCAACTTTACCTTGAAGTTTGAATAGAAAAGAATAAAGAAGTGCTTGTAGTTACATCACTTCAGTTTCCCTTATGTTTAGCTTATAAGCATTGTTATTCTTGAAGTTAGAATCGTTGTACTTTCAAGGGAGTTTGCATGATTGTTCTTATTATATGTATGTTTGTTTGTTTCATGCGACTCTTGTGCTTGCTACCCAGCCTTGCTAGCCAAAAACCTGTACTGAGAGGAAATACTTCTCGTGCATCCAATCCCCAAAACCCAAGTCACTTCCAAAGAGTCCACTATAAATTCCTATGCATGGTATTTTAAGCCATTCCAAGTAAATTTTCATGTGCTACCTTTCAAAAAACTTTCAAACACTTCTCACTTTGTGCCACTGTTTTTAGCTCATGAGGACGTAGTGGATGGGTTTGCTATCTTCCATACTAAATTAAGTACCCCTCGACTAGGCAGCTTCATCTACTCGTCATTAATTTTGCAAGAGAGCTGGTCAGACCATTATAATCTTATTTCTAAAAAGAAAGAAAAAGGCACTCCTCCATTGGTTTGTGAAAGTTGGTCGGCACCCGATGGAATCGGTTAGCCATGGTTTGAGAAAGGAAAAGGTGGGGAGGAGTGCAAAGCTATAAAAGAGCACCAAAGTGCCAACTAATTAAACATCTCGGAACCGCTCTCACTTGTTTAGTATGGAAGATATCAAGAACTCCGTTGCTAGTCGTTGACGAAAGCAACCACCTCTCAAAATAACTTTTACCTCTGTTTTACAAATGAAAAGCTCTAGCACATGTTTAATCCCTGCTTCCCTCTGCGAAGGGCCTATCTTTTACTTTTATGTTGAGTCAACCTATTTCCCTCTATCTCAAGCAAGCATTTGAGTTGTTATGTTTCACTCATCCATATGTTGATCCGTTTAATCATGTTTATTATCTTCCTTGTTTTTGTATAATGCTTTTGTCTGAAGGAATACATCTTTGAAAGCTCTCGTTGAATACAAAAGTTTACTCTGTTGAGCATATAGTCTTTGCTATATGAGCTCTGTTTTAAAAGGCTCCATTTAAAAAGAGAGAACAGCTTGTTCTCCATTCATTGACCAGGAACTAAGGTTTGCCATTGCCGATTATAATTTACCTTGTGTATTCTTGTATGTGATTCCTTTTTACCTATTGCAAGTTTACATCTTATAAAGGGAAGTTGCTGTCTATTATAATTTGTGCCTTAGTGAATGTGATGCTTCTTGTTCGTATTTTGATTATCGACACTTCACTCCATAAACCTGTGGTCATGTTTACCGAGTTTGGTTTTCGCTTGGGGACAAGCGAGGTCTAAGCTTGGGGGGGTTGATACGTCCAATTTGCATCACTATTTTGTATCATAATTTACTGTTATTCATTGATATATTTCATATTCAGATATGATACTTATGTTATTTCCTTTGTTTTCACATGTTTGATGATCATCGGAGGAGATGCTGCCGGAGTCAGGATTCTGCTGGAAAAAGGACCATCAGAAGACCATATTTTGAAGATCAGGAAAATTCCAGAAAAATACCCAGAAATTATAATTTCCCAGAAGACTCACGGAGCCAGAAGGAGGAGACGAGAGGGGCCAGGAGGCGCCCTCACACGTGGGCGGCGCGGCCAGCCCCCTGGCCGCGCGGGGCCCACGTGAGGTCGCCCTGGCCCACTTCTGCCATCGCCCTTTTGCGTACATCATCGTCCCCGAAAACCTAAGAGAGGGGGGGGGTCAAGAGTTAGACACAGCCGCCTCTGCGGGGCGGAGAACACCAGAGAGAAAAAGCTCTCCGGCAGAGAGAAATCTGCCGGGGAAATTCCTTCCCGGAGAGGGGAGATCGTCGCCATCGTCATCACCATCGCACCGGACTTCATCGGGATCGTCATCATCACCATCTCCATCACCAGCACCTTCATCTCCACCATCACCTCGCCATCCCGCTGTAACATCTTGAGTTGGATCTTGTTATATTCATAGGGGAAACTTTCCCGGTGTTGATTACTCTTGTAGTTGATGCTATTGAGTGGAACCGTTGAGTTAAGATTTATGTCCAGATTGTTATTCACCATTATTTCACCTCTGATCATGATCCATATGATGTCTTGTGAGTAGTTCGTTTAGTTCTTGAGGACATGGGAGAAGTCGAGATGTTAGTAGTGAATTATTGTTGAGAAATATTTAATGGTTTGATATTGTTGTGGTGCTATTTCACTAGTGGTGTCATGTGAACGTCGACTACATGATACTTCACCATTTATGGGCCTAGTGAGATGCATTGTGTATTTGGCTACCGATTGTGGGGTTGCTGGAGTGACAGAAACCTAAACCTCCGTTGGTAAACCATTGCACCAGGGAGCGTAGGATCCTAGAGTTTAAGGCTGTGGTTAGATTTATCTTAATTACTTACTTGTATTTGCGGATGCTTGCAAGGGGTATAATCACAAGTGTGTATTTATCCTAGTAAGGGTAGTGCGCTAGCACAGGTTCACCCCCATAACACTTACCAAATCAATAAATATCATTGGCTCTATGAAGCGAAAGCTCTTGACAGAAACCTCCCGTGTGTCCTCGAGAACGTTTGGTTATTATAAGAACACAACCGGCTTGTCCTTTGCTGAATAAAGGATTGGGCCACTTGCTGCAATTGTTACTATTGTCTTTTATTTACTCGCACTTAATTTACTCGTATTACCAAATACTCCTGAAAACCTGTTTGCTAGTATTTACAGTGATTCCTCGATCAAGACTGCTCATCAACACCTTCTGCTCCTCGTTGGGTTCGACACTCTTATTTATCGAAAGTACTACGATACACCCCCTATACTTGTGGGTCATCACTTGCCCTCCTAACGGCGAGCAAGCAAGCATAAAAAGCACAATTTATAAAAGGAGGGACCAAATTTTTTTTTTGTAATACTATAAATATTTATAATAAGAGTGATGAGGAAGAGTGTGAAGAAGTTAAAGAAAGAGTTGCGAAAGTAGTTATTTTGCATTTGGAGAACACGATGTCAATATGTGGGGTTGATACAAATTACTATTAAAGGTCATGCTTATAGATACTCGTTGAGGACCACAGTTCCAATGCATCGCAAGCCCCAACACTCCAACAGCATGTTGCCACAGTATGCATCACAAGCCCCAACACTCTCCACCTCTACTTCCCAGGCACCCATTGTTTCATGACCGATATTTTGCCATTGTTGGTATATGAATTAATTCTGAGAATGGTCCAATTTCGTATGAACTCTCAATTTGATATTGATGGTTGCCTCCATTGGAACTGTGGTCCTCTGACCTTATGTATGATCAGGCCAACAAATCGTATGGGTTTATCATGGGCGGTGTTTAATATAGTATTAGATACAGTGACTACGGCATAAAGTAGACAATTGTATCTAGTTGATTATACTATTAGATAGGAAATAATAAGAAGAGCAGCGATTTTTAGCTCACAATGCAGCAAAGAAAATAGTAGTACGATACAAATAATAAAAACTGAACATAATATGGTTAAATGCTCTTATACAGCACCTGATTCATAAGAGGAGTAATATATATATTACAATGCCCATTTAGTTCCCAGGCCATTTTAGCTAATTATACGTAGGTAACTAAAAAAATCCGCAGTTCACGCTAGCTTCTGCAAATAAGGACTTAGGGGTCATTTAGTAGCCACCTTTGCAGGGTGATAGTGCCAGTCTTTTGTTCGGTTGTAATGACAGCTTGCCGGCTGTAAAGAGAGTTCAAATATTTATAGAAATCATGTCAAATCGTAGACTTTGGTCACGTAAATGGAGAACGGTGGTACCACCTTGCATATTGAAGGACGCTAATTACCTCGTACGGAAAAGCGGCCTACGGACATGGGAAGTTGTCTGTGTTTTGCCTTGCATGTTTGGCATGGTGCTTGAGAAGAAACATTTGTTGTTAAGAAATAGTACATACAACACATTAATAACATATAATCTATATATGGGTAAGCCTATAATAATGTTTTCAAAGAGATAAGGAATATAACCTTGTAGAGGCTGCTGTACTTTTTGGTGGGGGTGTTGAAGTGTTACCTTCATCTGTGGATCCCTAATATATGTACAGACAACTTAATGTCAAGCAGATTATAGAATTTGTTAACGAATTGCGTATAGACAATGTAATAAAGTATATATAGATTGATAGATAGATAAGGGTGTAAATATTCCAAAATATGATCATAAGATTCCAAAATATAGTATAAGGAAATAAAGGCAATAGATACCTAGTTGTTTCATAATGTCTAATTGGATCTTAAGGCCACGTTGCATCAGTTGGCTAATACAATTTAGCTAGAAAGTTAAATAGATAGGATTGCAAGCATATTTTGGAATATGCTTATGGAATTCGTATATACAGTCTAAGGAAATATAGAGAGATAGATAAGGTTTGCAAGCCTATTACATACCATGCTTATGGAACTCCTAGATACACTCTAAGGAAATAAAGGCAACATTGAAACAAGCAGCACGAGCCTTCAAAAGTGAATCGATCTTGGCCATCTTGGAAGTAGCTTCGATGAATTCTATTCACATACATAGCAAAAGAAACCTGCAAGGCTATGTATCCCGCCACAGAAAGAAGACTCTATTAGTATAGTATTAGCAGGGCATTAACATGTGCTATATTGTCCCATGTATGCGGCGTATGGAACTTATGAAATAAAGAAGCGTGAAAAATCAGCACAAGTAAACGAGTACTCTTGTTTCACGGGGGTCTCTTAAGTAAAAGATAAAACGTAAATATGTGATCACTTTGTAGGCTAAACTGTTGAACCCGAATTCACAATAACTTCTATGTAATCAAATTAAATGACATTCGTACCTAACAAAAAGTCGGATGCACCTATGGGTTCTGTTCAGCCTCAACCAGTATGGACTCATCTTGCATGTATGGTTCTTCCATCCTATATTTATATATTCTATTAAGGTTTGCTGAGCAGATTTAAATATACTAAAATGCCTAATTAGTTGCTGTGATAGCCAAGGTTGGAAAAAGCGCTAGGCGTAAGCGAGGCGGTTGGCATTCGCTTAGTGCCTAGGCAGTGCTTAGGCATCCTAGGCGTGGCCTAGGCGGTTACAATTTTTGAACCATCAAGCATGCATATTGGCTATAATAGTGAATACACATTAGTTTAGAGCATCTAAGTGAATAAACTATGAACAACTACCATTAGAATATGGCACATATAGATCGTTAGTGCAATATGACATAAATTCTTGTTGGGGAAGCCTATTTCTTAGTTGCACTGCCTAGACTTCCGCTTATGCCCTAGGCGAGGCATTTGTCCATCGCCTAGTGCTTAAGCGTGCCTAAGCGCTGCCTAGGCGTCGCCTTTTCCAACACTGGTGATAGCAGCTGGTCGATGAAGGATAGCTAACCTTTCATCAGTTGCGAACTGCAGAGGTTGAACTGATGTTTCTGGATGAACAACCATATTGTTTGGCAGCTCAATGATTTCCTCTTCAGACTTATCAACTCTATAGAAAAAGGAAGATAGGACTATAGGAGTAATATAAGCAGAACATTGATAAATGTGATGTAAGTATCTTGGAGTACACAAATGTAAAGTGCTCCAAATTGGAAATAAATTAACCTATAATTCTGTTGCGGCTTGAATCAACAATGACCCTGCATATTTTTCTGGATGAACAGGGGATGGCACGATAACATTCCTCTCTCCAAAACAAAAAAACACAAGAATGCACAGCACATAAGCAAGCGACTAGGACAGATGACTAAAATGACTGTCTAACACTGTAGGGAGACATACTGATTCGTTTAATGCGAGGAAGCCTCCGGCGATGGACCTGCACAAAGGGGCCTTCACATATCCTCTGAATCTCCTCGCTGTTTCACATGAAGGCATTGGCATTGAATGATATAACAAGACGATTAACAGGTGTGGGAAGAAATATGGAATTATACCTGAAAGATGCTTCTTCAATTGCATTTGGTGTCTGTGAGCACGGAGATACAACAGGAACATGCTATTTGATTTATATCGAGGAAATCAAGCACAGTAAAAAAAACAAAGTGTGTTAGTACATGGCCAGCATTAGGTCATCTTTTGTTATGTATATATTTGTATAACATTTAATTTTTTCAAGCAGGCGTAATAATTTGGAATAAATGAATCTCTGAGATCAAATGGTGGATTACTCCAGTTGATAGATCCACAAGCAGTAGTAGTCTAGTGAAAACCAAATGCTACTACCTCTGCATCAAACAACATGAACTGCTGATATAAGAACCACTTATTAGATGTTCCCTAGAAGCCTGAAGCACACATCTCAAACAAAAAATTCTGAACTATTTTTGTTTTGAAAAGACATGAGGTCTAACACTGTCAGACCAAACAAAGGGCATGTTCAACCTGAAGTGGTTTCGTTGTTCACCTGAACGCATGTGACACTACGTAGTAGACATATCACATGGTGCTAGACTAACCACGTCACCAGGAAAACCTTCTTTATGAATGACAAGGCACTCCCTAGACCATGCTCTCCATGTTGTCCACAAACATAACTAAGTTTCTCAATATTGCATAAAACATAAAAAATTGGTGTTTGTCTATCCCTGTAACAACTCTGCTATGGCTTTTCAACATTTACACTTTTCCGATGGCATGATCTAATGACACTCTCTTTAGATTACTGTTGAGACCATCTAGAAGCACAAGAAGCATCAGGTTGAAATTTGGAATTTGAAACTTTGCTACTCAAGTAACTCCTCTGTAAGAGTATTTAGGTCTGGAGCTCATCATATTCTAGTTCACATTTAGCATATGGTGCACCCTATACTAAACCTAGTGAGCACCTCTCCCTCATAGCTGGTGCAAACATTACTTGCATTGTAAGCTTAAAAATTTCTAGCAAAGATGCAATCAACAACAGAGCAACAAATACATCATATTTAGAGAAATAAATAGAAGATGCATCCAGTAGGGTGTTGGCAAGATAACTACCTATTCCCAGTCCTTCATGAGAACACAACAAAAAATATAGCCAGTAAATATCAGAAGTAGAACACAATGAGTACCACATGGATAAGTGCATATGGTTAACAGAAACAGGAGGGTGTTATTAACCAGAGGTTCATGATATAACTATTGATCACACATGTTTCTAACTGGGCCAAACATTGTACCAGGCTTAGATGTTTCTCATTAGGGATTGTAAATCTATGAAGCAAGGCAGTACCAAAACAACCAAAATGAGTCTTGATAATTGTACGGAGCAAACAACATTTTGATTCTAGTCATAATTCATAAATATAAAATGCTGCATAAATACTAAATATGGTAATGTCTGTTCAAGAATAAAATAAATAAAATGCAGCACCTTTTTTCAGAGCAGAAACACATGAATAATAATACTATGGTATTTATGTTCCTGCACATAAATGTAGTAAGTTGTAGTTTATGTTTGCAGAAATGGAAAGCATAAACACATCATCAGTCAAAGCATAGCACTATTGTGACAACTCTATGGACATGTACTGAGATGATTAATGAGACATGTCATGAATAGTTAATTATGGAAAGGTAATATGTAAGAGCAAGAAATCAAAGTTAGGTCTATAAGTGAAAAAGAAAATGAGGCAAAAGGTTGTCAAATAAAATACAGTATCATGGCATATTTCACTACAATATCGATAGCAGGTTCAACAACTATACGTTGGGAGGACTCTAAATTTCATAAGTCAAAATTTAACCAAACATCCTGATTTTTTTAAACAGAGAAGTTGATATAGAAATGAATGAGTATGAAAAGAATGCAAGGGAACACACCTTCACATCATCTTTGTATATGCCACATACTTATAGTGGCGGGGAATACCAGAGTAAATAGCCGCGAGAGTCCGAGAGCATAACACAATCCTAATGTTGTAAGATCCTAGTCAATAGGACAGTGCATACCTCATCAAAATTATTGAGTTTACCACTTGATCATACAAAACCTTGAAAGTGAATATATCTGGTCAAGGAAGAAGGAAGGACTGCAAAATAAAGGAGAGATCTTGGTAATGCCGGTGTCAAAAATCAAATCATGACAAGACTGTTTTTACTTGAAAGGAACACTATGATGATCCACTGATCCTCCTAGGAAAAGCTGCACTATCCTTCTAATGGACAGATAAAGAAAAAGTGAAATGTATTTAGATCATGTACAATGATTTTTTTTTGAGAAATAAAGGCACACTGGTAGAAAGGTGCGGCTTGCCGCACGCTTGCCCGCCTACGGCGGACAAACAGATATGAAGAACTGATTAAAACATGCAGTTTTTACTTTAGTCCACACTATATTAAAGTGGCTTGCCGCACGCTTGCCCTCCTATGTTGGACAAACAGATATGAACTGATTAATACACGCAGTTTTTCTTTAGTCCACACCATATTAATAGAACATAGGATGACTTGGCAGTTCATGGACTTTGGCTATATATATTTGAGCGGGAATAAATACATTATTCTTTTGGAAAGGTCATAAAGAAGAGATATGTACATATTGACGTGCATAGGAGACAATAGAGCAAGAAAAGTAGTATTCGTGGTTGATTGAAGCTAGACACACAGACACACAAGAAGAGCATGCAAAATGAAAATTCACAGTTAGTTTGCAGATATTTTGCCTATTGTCTGAAACAACATCAGGCATATTGTATCCGTGGCTTAGACTCTACAGACATATTTTACCTGAAACAACATCAGGCATATTTTACTTGGTTTGGGTCTCCTACTAATAGTTCTGTTTTAGTTGACAGAGGAGAAGGCGTCAATGGTGAGTAGGCCAGCCACAACAACACTCGGGGAGTCGTGAGTGAACATGAACCTGCTCTAGGTGATTAAAGAGTAGAATTGCCGCTAATATAATGGTGATCCAGAACTGCTAGCCACAGAACTTGAAGGACGGTAATACACTATTTTGTGAAAGATGCATCAATTATGTGTGCGCGTGAAACACTTGTTGGATTTGGTGACACCCAGTTGATATTTCTGTGGGTAGCCAACTTCTTTTGTACAACACCTGTACATAATAAAGCAAAGGCAAAAACATGAAAAAATGATATTTTCAACCGTCAATGAGAAAAAACACCAAACAGAAACTGACATATATGCCATGTAGTCATGGACTCACCTAAAATGAGCAGCTTCACGATGTACAATTTCAGTGACCATGGAGAATCAATAAGCCTCTAGGTTTATGACACCCACGAGCTTCACATCATCCTGAAACATCAAGTGATGTTTGGTTAAGACAAGTCATTAAAATCTCGGTCTTTAAATCATGAAATCCAATGCAGCAAAAATTTACTATTAAAAAGAAAGCATTTTTTTTGCATAGAACAGAGTTAATTAAATATGCAAATCTTTTCAAGAACATTTTGGTTGGCTCAGCAGGAAGTCCTGCAGCAGCACACGCTACTCCCTGCAAGTGTCAAAGAAGGTACAGAGAGGAAAAGCTTCAGATGCAGAACACACACACACACACACACACACACAATGTCATGCAATGAGCTGTCAGGGAGGCAGAAGCAAAGCAGCATAACAACGCCCAATCTTGGACCGAATGAAGATAATAATTTTTTTATATCTGTAGAACTTTAGTCCGAGCTTTAGCTTGAATATCTCTGAATAAATTCAGAGATTGCGCTCGCCATGCCCAAAATAGGAGTAACCATATGCGATATAAAACTAAGATGTATCAGAGGTAGCAGCCAGTTACTTCATGACAAAACATTATTGCTTATAATGCACTGGTTAAATAAACCAAATATATCTAGAACTTCTAGAATGGACGAACACTAAAAATCATGTCTTTTTAGAAGAATAAAGAACATGTCTAAATGTTCTAACTATGGACCATATAGTGATTTTTTAAAATCAAATTATTAATGTGATTTCCATTCTCCCTGAATTTTTTGTTAAGACATATGCGGACATATTATATGAATAGAATATATATGTTTAGCCTGCACCAAATAAGTTCGATTATTTGTTCAATTCCCACTAAAACATACTTTTATAAGTGTATTTTTGTACCAAATATAAGGTTAATCAGTTATACTACTCTATGATACTCAGCAATGCAAGCTCCACACTCCAATTAATTTTTCTTTTTATGCAGTGAGCCATGGTCAGTTCATACTGTTATGTGTACTACTTTTGCTTCAGAGAAACACATCAGGTCTTTTCAGCCTATCCATGTAATGGAATCTGAAACTCATCTACCAGTCATGAATCACACACAGAAATAATGAACTGGGACTTATGTAACCTGAACTAAAACAATAGACATGAATAGCGTGAATAGAACCTGTGAGCATATTAAAATATCAGATCAAGCACTAAAAAGGTAAAAGAAGACATCTTGCCTAGCTTAAACTGGATGTCGGACCTAGGGGCGTGTGCTGGATCTTGTAGGGGCCGATGACCTTCTGATAAAGAAACCAATCAGTTATGCAAAGAAAGAAATCCTAATTAATATTTACAACTATGTATTCATCTAAACATATTTAACCATAATCTAGGTAATATTAGTTATACATAATTATACATGGTGCTATTAATTATACATCCATATAGGTTGAGATTGCATCAAACATAACATGAAACATATTAACCATCATATAGCTGGAAAGAGATCATCTGAAGTCTTAGCCTGGAAAGCTGTCCACAAGAATATCCATGACAAAAGGCTGATACAGGCTAGAATACTACTGCTAATAGGTAACTAAAAGCTGAACTTTATTCCTAACCAGACTCAGAACTGAATAGGTAATTAAAATCAAGAATATCTTTGAGAGACAATGTAGACATATATGTAGCCGAATCGAGAAACCACCACAACAGTAATTGATTGTTTTCATTGTGTCTCACTGGTGTGTTTGAGTTAGATCTCAAAATTTACAAAAATGTAGAACATGACAATACAAATACAACTAAATTTTGTCACTTTGCGGCTTGCTTTTTTAGGAACTTACAATTCGAAAATGCTAAGCAAAAGTAATAAAGCTACTTATTCAATTCTACTTGACCTAAATACTAAGATATCACATTTATAGATCTCAAATTATTATGAGCTAAGATAGTACCAGTTCATAAAAAATACCACAGTTCAGAGTCAATACCTCCCAATTCAGCAGAATTGCCTTTGGTAGTTTGGTGTGGCCTTGATGGTGTTCATCCACGAGAGAATGCGGTTCTTCTGAACCCTGGAAGTATTTGCAGCTATAAGCCAGTTATGAATTATCTAAAAATATTTCCAAACATGTAGTGAAGCTAAATAACTGTTGCCTGTCAAAACCCACCGGCGAGCAGCGATGAGCAACACGAAGAGCCGGGAGGCTCCCAGGACTGCTGGTGGGCCCTGGTCCCTCGGTCAACGGCCCGCAAAACTCCGGCACACGTCCTGGCTGATGCGAGGGCGTGCCACCTGATCTATACCTGATCAGGAAGGTGATGGTTTGCTTCGATTAGTTTCCTGCATGGCAGACACGCAAACATTAAATACGAGCCTCGATCGGCTCTCAGGTTACCCTGTGAATCGGCTCAGGTAGCCGATTGCCCCATGGATCTGCGTTGGATCTACGATAACATGGGGTTTTGCTTCATCAAAACTAGTCAAATCGATCTACGACAGTTTAATGCTTTCACCACATAAACGGAACATCCCACGCGTAATTGAGCCTGGTAGATACGAAAGATAACAGAAAACTAACCCTAGAGGAGGCCAAAAAACCAACGTAGAGTCAATTCCCGGAACAACTCCTCTCGAATTAGCAAACCGTATCCTTACATACTACTGGATCGTTCAACCCGTTTGTGAGGCCTAACCATGCGGATATTAAACTAATCCTTGGAGAACAAGGAACAACTATGACAGATTGAATCGACTGAATAAAGATCAAGCAAGATGCTGCCCTTACCCCCAAGGTAGGTGCAAAGGCAGCGAGATCTCAATGGGCAGCATGACTAAACAAACATGAACAAAAAGCGCCGATGCTAGCCCAAACAGATCTACGATAACAGTATTACTCGCCATCAACAAGGCTTCAGTACGAGCAACACAAATAACACATAAGCATATGCTGCCTAGATCGCGAGATGCGATCTAGGCAGCACGACGCTTACCTGATAGAAACCCTCGAAACAAGGGATGGCGATGCGCCGAGATTGTGTTTGTTGTGAACGTTGTCGTCCTCCTTTCTCAATAACCCTAGGTACATATTTATAGTCCGGAGACTTTCTATCTTTGGAATAAACCTAAACGTAATCTAACTCTTGTTTAAACCGACACGTATTCTAACATAATTATACAGATACACGGGCAATTAGCCCAAATCCACGCGCAAGGCCGATCCATCCTCCAAGCCCATCTTGATTACGGCCCATCTCCTTATATGGCCAAAATGTGGCGATAACACATGCCCCCCTGGTTTTGGCAATAATAATTCCAAAACCACTCTGTTTTTCCTTCATCGGGTCACGCGTTGCAGAGCAGAACCGTCATATCGCCTCCTCATCATGATGCCTGGCCTTCTCAACTTCTCCGCAGTGTATGATTTGACAACTCTGGCACCACATCCTCGGAAACCGCTATGGCATTGAACCATCTGCCACTATCCCCCTTATTTAAATCCATCCGGACTATTTGCATCCTCATTCTTCTCCAATAGCCCAAAAAACCCTTTTCCTCCGCCATGGATTCCTCTTCTTCCTCCAACTCATCCGGCCTGTCCTACCAATCATCCGACTCCGTGAACCGGGAGCCGACGCCGGAGCACCCGCCGATGGCGGCGTACGAAGCCCTCGCCCCACAATGGTGGGACGAGAGGGACTGGGACTTCGCCGCCCAGTCAGAGGACGACGAGTCTGGTCAGAGTGAGATTATAGGGGGGTTTTTCTAGTCGTCTCCACAGGGATCAACACAAATGAGACTATTTCCTAATTTCCAGAAGCTAAGCAGAAAAGTGGGGTTTTTTGGTGTTGTAAACAGAAAAGTAACAGGAGGTTTTAGGTTGGAAGTTTTAACATAACAAATCCAATGTTTCTTGTTTGTCAGGCAAGGAAACAAAGGACAAACGAGCAAGTGAGGCAGGGATGCATTTTTGGGACTAGATGCAGAGGCTAGTCTTGCACCTAACAGATCAAGCAGATGCAACACAGAAATCACAGTAATCTTGGAGTTTACAATGGAGTGTGTCACTCAAACCATAGCAAAGATCCAGGACAAGGTTCAAACTGTTTTACAGTGCTAGATCAACACAAATCATCACAGAGCATGGGGGAAAGAAGAGAGAGGTTGCTGTTGGTCACCGAAGGCTTGTCGTGGCAGAGGATGAAGAGAGATGAGGAAGAGCTTGGCCTTCAGATCCTTCGAGCTTTGTCCATCTTGACGTTCTTGGAGGTGTTCTTGGTGGTGTTCATGGTTGCGCCGCTGATCTGATCTTGTTGCAGAAGAGTAGAGGGAAAAGTGGGTGGAAAGGTGGCGGCTTTCGGTGTGTTGGACTATGGAGGAAGAAGGTTTTGGTGGAGTGGTGGATGGATGGAATGGTTGTGTGGCGATGGATGGATGGACATTGGTGGGAGTGAACCTAGACCTCTCCTTTTAAAGGCTTTTTGTGGCATTCTTGCTGCGGCGTAGAGGAGTAGTGGGAAGTTGGTGGCGGCATCGGCTTTTCTGCTTTTGCCGATTTTTCTGTCTTCTTGTGCCGTGGCAGCCTGTTTCTGCCGATGGCTTCTTTCTTGCTCCTCAAGATGTACTCCTCCATTCCTGGTGGCTTGGTCTTTGGTTTGAATTGCTCTGACTTGTAGAATTAAGTGCCTTGGCGCACTGATCTGTGACAAAGGATCAAATGATGTAAAATGTTGGTGAAACACTGGTAGAAATGAGGTAAAACAGACAAGTTTTATGGTTGCAAGGTTCAGATATATGTGTAAATCTTAGAGTGATCAAAACCCCCAGACCAAAACCTTTGCTTGTCCTCAAGTAAAGAATGATGCATTGTACCAAACAAAATGTAACAGAGCATGATGAGGGACATTGCTGACTCTATGCAGATAAATCTTGAAATTGCCAATTCAAAAACAAGTTTCACAAGAGAATTTGAGTATGTCTAGATCAAACAGCATGGACACATGAGTATAAAGTAATTGACTCTGAAATTGAAAACTCAAGATCCAGTACATAGCCCAATATGTAATGCAAAATTAGTGCTTCACCTATTACAGTTCCCAGGAACATAATAGGCTAATGCATAGACAAGTTAGTCAGTTAGTAACTTAGCTTGATGGGTCAACTTAGTTAGTGCTTCACACACTACAATCCCAGGATCATAGGTGCTATTGCTTTGGATATTTACAACAAGTTTTACTTAGCATCATCAGGTTAGTGCTTCACACACCACAATCCAGAGATCATGGTTGCTAATGCTAAACTTTTTCCTTTCTGTTAGTATGTTAGTATGTTAGTGCTTCACAAATCACAATCCAGAGATCATGTTTGCTAATGCAAAAAATGCAACAGATGCAAATGGTTAGGGGCTAAGAAATGGATCATGAACTTCATTCTTAGGGCAATTAACAAATATGCTGATGTTTCACAGGTTCTTTGAGTAAAGCCATACAAAAGTTCTAAAGTGGAACTAGGCTCTGAACAAAGCATTTGCAAGAGTTATAAGCAGATTCAAAGCAAAGTTCTTCATAGCATGCAAAGTGATATTTTCGGGTCCAAGCAAGCGAAATTGGTTCATTCCTTAACAACGTACTTTCACACAAGATCAACCAATAGTATAGTATATTCAGATTCAGATTTTAACAAATGTGTGGAAATGGAAAGTGTTCACCTGGTGGTTTTCCTGCTTCTCTGCCTTGTCAATCAACAGCAATCTTTCTCCTCATCCAAGTTATCACTGAAACAACAAAAAGGAAACAAACACACAGGGCAAAAACATAAAAAGGTGAAAGGGAAATATATGATACAAGGGATACCAGGTTTCCTCCTGGAAGAGAGCTTGTTTACAGTCACTAGCTTGACTATAGCTTCATCATCACTGGTTTGCATGGGTAGAGGATGCATTGGAGCCATCCTCTGGTTCATCATCTTCTTCAACTTGGTTTTCAATCAAATCTCCAATCCTGTAGTGCTTCAACCGCTGGCCATTTACTTTGAATGTTCCCTCAGCTGAGCTATAAATCTCAAAGGCACCATGGCCTAGATCTTTCTTGATAACACAAGGGCCAAACCATCTGGACTTGAACTTTCCAGAGAATAAGTGTAACTTGGAATCATACACCAGCACTGACTGCCCTTCCTTGAATTCCCTTCTCAGAATGTGGGAGTCATGCCATTTCTTGGTCTTCTCCTTGTAAATCTTTGCACTTTCATAGGAATCATTCCTGAGCTCTTCAAGCTCACACAACTGCAGTTTCCTCATGTTTCCTGCTTTGTCAATGTCCAAGTTCAGCTTCCTGATTGCCCAATGTGCTCTGTGCTCCAATTCGACTGGCAGATGGCAAGCCTTGCCATAGACAATTCTGAAAGGTGACATGCCAATGGGTGTCTTGTATGCTGTCCTGTAAGCCCACAAAGTGTCGGGCAATTTCATTGACCAATCTCCTCTGGTCTTGGACACAACTTTCTCCAAAATTTGCTTGATTTCCCTGTTTGACAACTCCACTTGGCCATTGGCCTGCGGATGATAAGGAGTTGTCACTCTGTGATTCTTCACTCCATACTTGGTCAGAAGCTTCTCAAACTGGTCATTGTTGAAATGAGCACCACCATCACTGATTACAACTCTTGGCACTCCAAATCTTGGGAAAATGACAGTCTTGAACATTCTACAAACTGCCTTGGCATCAGCATTGACAGTGGGAATGGCTTCAACCCATTTTGACACATAGTCAACAGCAACTAAAATATGCTTGTAGCCTTGAGAAGATGGCAAGGGTCCAACAAAATCAACTCCCCAAACATCAAACAATTCCACTTCCAAGATTCCTGTTTGGGGCATTTCATTTCTCTTTGACATCTTTCCTGCTCTTTGACAAGGATCACACTTCATTATGTACTCATGAACATCTCTGAACATACTTGGCCAAAAGAAACCAGCTTGCAAAATCTTGGCTTGAGTCTTGAACACTCCAGCATGTCCTCCATACGATCCTGAATGGCATTGGAACATCACATCACTTTTTTCATCAGAGGGAACACACCTTCTCACAATGCCGTCAGCACAATGTTTGTACAGAAAAGGTTCATCCCAATAGTAGCTCTTGACATCATGGAGGAATTTTTTCTTTTGCTGGTAGGAGAGATCTGCTGGCACAATATCACAAGCTAGGAAGTTCACAAAGTCAGCATACCAAGGTGAAGCGGCACTGACTGCCATGAGCTGTTCTCCTGGCATCATGTCTTGAATTTCTCTGTTTTCATCAATGTTAATTCTGGACAAGTGATCAGCAACTGAATTCTCTGACCCTTTCTTGTCTCTAATTTCTATGTCAAACTCTTGGAGCAGAAGGATCCATCTGATGAGCCTTGGTTTAGCATCCTTTTTGCTCACTAAATATCTGATTGCTGCATGGTCTGTGTAGACAATGCACTTGTGTCCAACCAGGTATGGTCTAAACTTATCAAATGAGAACACAACAGCAAGCAGCTCCTTCTCTGTGGTGGTGTAATTGATCTGAGCATCATCCAAAGTCTTGCTTGCATAATGTATAACATGCACAGCTTTGTCTTTCCTCTGACCAAGGACTGCTCCAACAGCAAAGTCACTTGCATCACACATAAGTTCAAATGGCAGTGTCCAGTCAGGAGGTTGAACAACAGGGGCTGTGATGAGAGCATCTTTCAATTGGTTGAATGCTTGCAAACAAGTGTCATCAAACACAAACTTCACTTCATGATTCAGGAGATTGGTGAGTGGCTTGGCAAGATAGGAGAAGTTCTTGATAAACCTCCTGTAGAAGCCAGCATGGCCCAGGAAGCTTTGAATTCCCTTCACATTTTCAGGAGGGGGTAGCTTGGCAATCACATCTACCTTTGCCTTGTCCACCTCAATTCCTCTAGCAGATACAAGGTGGCCCAACACAATGCCTTCAGAGACAAGGAAGTGACATTTTTCCCAGTTCAGAATCAAATTTTGCTCAGAGCATCTGTGAAGGACTAAGGTGAGGTTCTTTAAGCAGGCTTCGAAGTCTTTTCCATACACAGTGAAATCATCCATGAAAACTTCCATAATCTTCTCAATGTAATCAGAAAATATGGACATCATGCATCTCTGGAAGGTGCCTGGAGCATTGCAAAGGCCAAATGGTAGCCTTTTGTAAGCAAATGTTCCATATGGGCAAGTGAATGTGGTCTTGTCTTGGTCAGAAGGGTGGATTGGAATCTGCAGAAATCCAGAGTAACCATCAAGGTAGCAGTAGTACTTCTGGCCAGCAAGTCTCTCTAGCATCTGGTCCATGAATGGCAGAGGGAAGTGATCTTTTCTTGTAGCTTTGTTCAATTTTCTGAAGTCATTCACCATCCTCCATCCTGTAACAGGTCTTGTGGTCATGAGCCTTCCTTCTTCATTTTCAACAACAGTGTAGCCACCTTTCTTGGGCACAATGTGGATAGGACTCACCCACTCACTGTCAGAGATCAGGTATATCATTCCAGACTTTAACAATTTCAGAACTTCCTTTTTTACTACATCTTGCATAGCAGGGTTTAGTCTCCTCTGTCCTTCTCTTGTTGGCTTGCTGCCTTCTTCTAAGTGGATCCTGTGAGAACACACTTTCTCACTAATGCCAATGATGTCGTCAATGGAATATCCAATGACATTCTTGTACAGCTTCAGAATAGACAGAAGACTTTCTTCTTGCTCACTTGAAAGGGCAGAACTAATAATCACAGGGTGTAACTTTTCCTTCTCCAAGAATGAGTATTTCAGATGGGAAGGCAATTCTTTGAGCTCCACAACAGAATGGTGAGCTAGATGAGCTGGTTCTCTTGCACTTGACACAGGTACAATTTCACAAATTTTCACTTCACAGAGCTGCTGTACATTGGTGGTTTCAGCAGTAACAAAGACTTGAGCTTCAGGCTCTTCTTGCTCAGGTTCTGGTAAAGTTTCTAGCACACTTCTTTCAACAATATCAATGGAATGGCAATGTTCAGGAACATTGGGTAAATGAGTAGCATGTTTCATGCTGAATTCAGCTTGCTCTGATCCAAATTGTAATTTGAGGGTTCCACCTTTGACATCAATGATGGCACCAGCAGTTGCCAAGAATGGCCTGCCTAGAATCATTGATTCAGCATTGTCTTCCATCTCTAGCACAACAAAGTCCACAGGATATGCAAAGTTGCCAACTTGGACTGGCACATCTTCAAGGACTCCTACTGGTTTTCTCAAGGTTCTATCAGCAAGTTGAAGTGTCATTGGGGTAGGCTTTAACGTTCCCAGCTGCTGACTCTGGCTTGCAGCAGAGGGTAACACACTCACAGAGGAACCTAAGTCACAAAGGGCTGTGAAGGTTTTTCTTCCCACTACGCAAGGAATGCTGAAACTTCCAGGGTCTTGTAGCTTCTTGGGCATGTGGTTCAAGATCACAGCACTGCAATCTTCTGTCAAAGCTACTAACTCAGGGCTGTCCAAAGTCCTCTTCCTTGTGATCAGATCTTTGAAAAACTTTGCATATAGGGGAATGTGCAACACTGCATCCAAGATGGGGATGGTGATTTGCACTTCCTTCATGGTCTCAAGGAATTTAGAGTATTGCTTCTCCTCCTTGGTCTTGTCCAATCTCTCTGGAAATGGCACTTTCATCAACAAAGGCTTCTCTGTTGGTTCTGTGGCAGAGATCTGAGCCTTGGCAGGGTTTTCTGTCTGGGCAAGCTGTCCTGTTGATTTTTCCTGCCTTGGCAGAACAATTTCTGGAGGTGCTTGTTGCTGCACGGTGGGTCTTCTCTGTGGAGCAACATAAGTGACATTTGGTGGGGTTTTGAGTAAGGGTTCAGTGTTCACACCACTCCTAGTGGTGACTGCATTAATAACTTCAGTAGTAGAAAGGGCACCACACTGTTTTGGGTTTTTCTCTGCTTGGGCTGGCAGTTTTCCTTCAGCTTGTTTTCCAATGTTGTTGGTCTGGATTCCAGCAGTGAGTTGCTGCATAGTCTTGTAGAAAAGTTCAGATTGCATTTTCATAGTTTCTTGCATTCCACTGAACATTTCCTTCTGTAGCTTCATCATTTCTCCAAGCTCAGATTGGCTGCTACTGCTGGATGAAGTAGTTTGCTGATGTACTGGGTGGTGTTGTTGTTGTGGGTGTTGCACTTGACCTTGGGGTCTGAAATTTTGTTGTCCAGGCTGATGGTAACTCTGCTGGGATGCTTGGGCATAGTGCTGCTGCCCTGGTGCTGGGTAACTTTGCTGATTATTGCTCTTGTAAGAAAGGTTGGGGTGGTTTCTCCAAGAGGGGTTGTAACTTTGGGAATATGGCCCTTGATTCTGGGCATAGTTTACCTCTGATATCATGGCTTCAGGAGGTGCAGACAAGGTACA